>NIBX01000110.1:0-365471 GCA_002718315.1 Agaricales sp. HM26-F1 | reverse complement strand
TTCCGATCTTAACCCCCCTACCCCCCCTAACCCCCTAACCCCCCTAACCCCCCTAACCCCCCTAACCCCCCTAACCCCCCTAACCCCCCTAACCCCCCTAACCCCCCTGCCAGTGACTGTCTGGATATTGCCAATGACCGTCTGCCAATGACCGTCCCACTACCAATGACCGTCTGCATATTGCCAATGACCGTCCCACTACCAATGACCGTCTGAGTATTGCCAATGACCGTCCCACTACCAATGACCGTCTGCCAATGACCGTCCCACTACCAATAACCGTCTGCCAGTGACCGTCTGAGTATAGCCAATGACCGTCTCACTACCAATGACCGTCCAGACCTCACCAGTGTCATCCTTGCCACAGCAGGACCAGCCTTTCAGCCAATCAGAATGGTTTGACGGTCACCGGTGAATGTCCCGAGATGAAAGATAGAGATACCTAAGGGCTACCTGAATATGTAATTATTATGAAAAAATACCGGTTTTTGCCAAGTGAATCCCCGCGTTCTCGGTGTGTAAATGAATATGACAGGAACGAGGAGGAGGAAGACGGAATGTCAAGACTGAAATCCGTTTTATACATCGTTCGCGGTGGCGAGGTGCTCCCGTAGATGGCTGACACAACTTCGGATTCAGACAGTCAAGCACTTGACATCTGACCGTCATCCGCTATGTAGTCACACCATGCAATACGTACTGTATGTTATATCTGTAAACCGGATTATTCTTACAGCTACAGTAGAAAGAGTTCTAGACGCTAGCTCCAGCTGCTCAAACAAGCTGTCGCAACCCAGGTAGTAATATCCTTCAACCGTTTCTTGGCTCTACGACCTTTGACACGACACTTGATGTTGAATCCAATCCGGCTGCGGTGGGGTACCTCTCGCTTCAAGCAGGAGGAGTTGAGCCTTCCTCTCTCTCTATTATTCCATTCAACTGCCACTCGCGTTACCTGTGCGTTACCAGCCTTCAACGAATCCCACTCCGGTCTCCTCATTCGCGTATCGCTTTCGTCCACCCACCTCTCGTCTTCAACCCGACAAAGTGCTGCTTATGTGTGTACAGTCAAACAGCTTTCAGGAAACCCTTTCGTTATGTGAACCCTTAGAACTGTTGCATCTGAGGGGACTGCTGACATGGGCGGCAAGTCCTGCTTCTACGTCTGACTAGACAGTCTAAGTGGTAACGTACGGCAGGCGGAAACGAAGATACTGTTAGCACACCCCTCACTGCTTGGTCGACTGAGGCATTGGGAGCCGTCTCGGTGATTGTTGGAGCTATCTTAGTTGCTGTTCTTGAGCGAACGAACGAACGAAGTCGGATAACATCATCAAATGAGCTTACTGACCGTGCACGACCTCATATTTCTCTGTCCAAATGCAGCGTCATTGATCTTTCAAGTTCGGATATATTCTCACACGAAGATTGCTTGATAGAAGCAGACAATGGGATAAGAAGAGAATAGATTAGCATACGATGACTCGAATCAGGAGAAAACAAACGAGAAGATAGTAAACAGAACGACGCCGTTGACCATACCCTAATCTAACAGCCTAGTCACAGTCTCTCTTCTCACGAGTGGCTTAATTCGAGTCTTGAGGTACGGACAGAACTCCCGTCGTCTCGTCCCCTCTTATATCAATGGTTGATCCATGCGGATCCCAGAGTGGATCGTTCAGCGGCGGTACATCCGCAGCAGCAAAGATTGAAGTGAGCATCACCGTGTCTAATCCGGTTCGTGTAGGGCCGAGGGTACTGATACCGGTGTCGGCCGTCTGGTGGAGATTGAGAATAAGACGAGACATCATGGTTACTGCGATGCTAGGAGCAAGAGACGAGATTCATCAGCTCCCAACATGAGAACAAGAGAACGCATGAGCCTCACCAACTAGCGAACGTGGATAGCCCTCCACGAACGAATGTCTAGAATCGAAGGACATTGGTAGCGAAATGAGGCCATATGGGGGGCACGTACCCCGGCAAACTGTCTCGGGAGATCGCGTGAGTTTACTCGAAAGAGAAAGTTGGAGCGACGTACATAGAAGGTGATGATATTCGCGAGGTTTGCTAGTACCATAACCCTGTTGTAAACACGGTGAGTGGCTGAAGAGAACCCAGAAATTGATTTATGCCTACCCAAAATAAAACGCACCTATCGCCAGCAGTGTAAGAAGGGTGTGAAACGTCGACGTGAAGCGGATATAACCCACCATCTCTTGTTACCAGCCAGAGCAACGGCACATTGCTTCTGACGACAGGGTCGTAATGCCTGCCTTCGTAGGACTTATAGAGCGTCATGAACATGACCAACGTGTCATAACCTAGGCTGTTGTGCGAATGAGACAGCGTTCGGAATGTGAGATGATATAGCATAGGAAGGGGTCGAGGACGAGAGCGAGAGTGGTTAGAGTAGTAAAAGGTAGGGATCACCAGTGCAGTACACGCTGGTAGCAAAGACGAAGACTGGGGAAGATCGACACATACAGTGTTTCCCATGCCCTGGCGATCCCTAAACGGTGAACAGATATCACGATTGGTCTTGATCAACAAACTCGTCCTGAGTCAACGAATGATTCACGTACGAGCACCTCTGAAAATAGGAACAGTCAAAAGATGTAGCGGGTAGAGTCGGCAGATGAACTCACATCCTCTTAGATAAACCAATGTGACACCCAGTAGATGGATCAGCCACATCACTCTTCTGCCCAACAAGGCTGACCTTGAAAAGAGGAAATCAGATCCAGCTTCTCGAGCAATGACGCGGAAGAGGCACAACACTCTCGTACTCGTATCGCACTCGCATTGACGCTGGGAAACGAGCCTGAGACTCACGGACGCTATGATGATCATCACGCTACCACATCCCACCATGAAACACAGTATCCTCCTGCTGCATCGGTAGAGAGCATATATCCGAAGAGTCAGGATAACTGAGAGTTAGCAAGAAGGTTCAAGTTAGCATATGTGCCGAGGCATCTGGGTGAATCGGTCGAACGATCACAGCTTACCTCCAATGAGGACCTGTGTGACGAAGAGAAGGAGTTGCCGAAATAGATTGTAATTGCGACATCTACGAATGAAGAGCATTCGGAAAATTCTCTGTGTGATTCATTAGCGCGGTGGACTCACCCCTAGAGCCAAAATCTCGTCAGTTCGTGAGATTTGATACGTGTGAAAGTCCGTTTAATCAGGAGACCATGGTCGACGTTCCAAGGGCCCATATTTCCGAGACGACGGGACATAAACACAAGAATAGCTCACCTGTGGTGATAGAGGGTACATACTGAGCACTGTGACCACGATGTGGGCGAAGAATGCGAGATATCGATTGGCGAAGAACCAGTACGCGCTGAGCATCTTTCTTCGTCCCCAAATCCACTTGACCTCGGCTTCTAGAGTCAGCAGATGGTCATAGTACAAGATGGCTAGATATAGAGGAAGATATATCAATAGAGAAACAGAGAAATTTATGAGCATTAGAGTACCAATGGCGAGGAAATGAAAATAAGTGTGCAGGCGACTGAAACGCAATAGAGTCAACCAACCGCTCGAAATAAAACCAAGAAGGTGGGTCTCCTACATCTCATAGATCATATCGGGGTGTATGGGAGTAAAACTGTCTATGCCGGAGGTCGTGTTCATGTTTTCCAACATTAGATAGCGCACGGCTTTTAACTGAGAAGATACAGTGCGGGATGAGAGGCGAGTGGGCGAGGTAAGGAGATGGGGAGCTCGAAACTAGCTGTTTCGGGTGTTCTTTTTATGCATGGAAGCAAGCCAGCGGAATAGGGTATCCAATAAGCTCAGTCAAAAGACGACAAGAAGCACTCGCGATCGCAAATCTGATGACCGAAGACAGCGTGAGATGATTGTCGTCCCACAATCGAGCTGGCAGTGCAGCAGTTCCGCCCTGTTGAAGCTGGGTGAATCTAGAGCAGAAGAGTTGGTCGTACGTTGGGGAGATGACTGTGTTTCTATTTGACAGATGGTGTGCCCTTCTGCAAGACGATGCACTGTAGTGAAGGATCAGCGGATAGAATCAAGGCGACGCCTCCATCAGGTGAAATGAGAAGAGGGAGATTCCACGCCTCAAGACGAGAAGGGTATCCAGCCGATATCAGCGACGTTGATTGAGCATAGTATTAGAAGTTCCGTGTTTAGTGGCTCGTCGGGTATACAAGCAGCTCCTGGGGCCTGAGCGCTATGCAGGCCTAGATTCGCAGGACATTACCGGATTCTTTTTTTTGCTTTCTATAACGCATGGATTTGGGAGGATTAAAGTAGCAGCATGAAGCCATAGACTGAAGTATTAGATTGCAAGCCAAGTAGCTCCAGAGACGAAATCCACCGTAGTAGAGCTCGACGTACATCGACAAGGGTGTCCGGGTCTAGGTCGTCTCCGGCCTCACCCGTTAGGCGGAACTACACGTGATTGCTCGCCTCCCAAATTTTGCCCTCACCAAACGCTCGTTCCTTTCGCCAGCTCACGATGCGGACAGTACCAACGAGTTCTTTGCGCGCTCTGCGTCGCTCGCCACAGTCTGTGCAGACTCGTTTCTCTCGTTTCTCTACCTCTCGCTCCACTTCCAACACACCAAACGCCGGTGACGCCCAGAAAAAAGCACAGGACACTTTGAACGACGTTCTCTCCTCCGCCAAGTCTGGTCTCGAGAAAGCCCAGAACTCCAAAGCCTGGTCGAGTGCTAAGGATGGACTTGCGAAGGCGAAGGACTCTCAAATGTGGGACAAGGCACAGAGCGCCTTGGGCCCGGTCGGTGCAAAAGCAGGACAGGCTTTGGGTCGTGCGTATCCTTTCTTCTTTCTCCATTTTCGACTGCTGCTCACTCCGTTCTTGAGTATAGGATACCGTGAACCAGTACTGTACAATTTGGCTGTCGCCAAGGAGTTCATGAAGCAGCTGTACGTTGCGGAACTGCAACCACCCACCTCGACCACCCAGGTCAAGTCTGTGTACAAGGATATATGGCAACAGGCGACTACCCGTGCTTTCTGGAGAGACGCCGTCGCCAAGGGGGATCTCAGTCGGCTGGGTATTTACGGACTGCAGGCGTACGGACTATTCAAGGTTCGTACGATACCCTTCTTCCGTCTCCTTCATATTCACCAATATCTTCCTTTTTACGCAGATTGGAGAGATGATTGGCAGGTTCAATCTCGTCGGCTACAACTTGCATTAGCTCTTCTTCCGTTCTTCATAGCTGTTCTCATCTCATCATATCGCCATAGACCCCTGCTGTTACTATCACCGTCCCCATAATCCAATATATTTTGCTGTCTACCGCTCTCTTGTGTGTCCTCCACGCCTTGTGGTGCTATATACCAATGAGCTATCTAAGGTATTACCCTGATTCATTCGCCAGTGCGTTTCGTTTACTTGGTGTTGCCTGGCTTTTGGGTGATCTACTCCTGGAAGGAATCCGGACCAGCTAGGTACATGTCCTTGCGAGGGGGAATACACACATATATACACGTTTTGGCGAGTATACTTACAATGTCTTTACGTTAAAACTACCCTTGTTAAAAACTACCCTTGTTAGAGTATTGGTCGGGAATGCTGCTAGTACTGTACATAACTGGATATAAAGTCCGTGTTTCATAAGAAACGGTGTTCTGTTGACCCCGCCTATCCTCAGCTAGGATCTCCTCGCGTGGGCTCACAGAAGTGCTAAAGATGGGCGAAGTTCAGACACGCCATCGAACCCGGTAACGAGGACGACGATATCTTACGTTGAGCTTCTGAGCGTGCGCGTGCCTATGAGCTTGAGTTCGGCACCAGAATCCGTACCTGCCCGGGAATTAGATTTCAGACGAGTAGATTGTATCGGCTTTCGCACCAGCAGTCCGGTTTCGTGAGCTGATCAGCTAAAGACCCGAGTGTTAGAGCGCAAAGTCTACACTGCGACGGAGTTCGACAAAGAGACTCACTGTCTTTCTGCCAATCTCGGATCCAAAGAGGAAGTTTTGACCCCACAATCCCATGGAGGCATTTGTAGCACAGCCAGTCGGAAGGTTTCGTCCCCTGAAAAGAAGAGTCGTCCAGATACCGCTCGAAAATTTGCTTGATAATCGAAGTTCGAGTACAGGGTAGCGGTCGGCCACTAGCGTCCTGAGCATCAGTGGGCGAGTCTTCGGTGGGCGAGTCTGGATAATGAAGTCGCCCATCCTCGAGAAGGATGTCAAGCTCCCTAACTTGCGTGGAGAGCTGGAACTTCCTGCCTAGGAATCCCCCAAAGAATTTAGGGACATAACCAAGGGTGAAGTCCCAATCTGATATCAAGAAGCGCCCAGGTAAGAAAAGCGTCCGTAATAACAAGGTAAACGCACTGGTATCGTTCCATAGTTTGGGCCCTTGCAACGCACCGCAAGCTTTGCCTTATACACACTGAGTCAGTCAATGTAGCTGTATGAATACCAGGTACGCGACTCACAACAGTCGGCGTTTCCCACGACGTTATCGAGAACTGCTACGCGAGGAGGATCCATTGAGCTGAGGTCAAGGCCTATCTTCTTCTCCTCGTTAATAAACTCAAACGCGTCGCGACAATTAGAACCGTAGTAGTTGTCATGCCCCATGAGGCCCCATAGGCTAGTCGAAGCGTTTATTCTCCCCTCTCTCATAGCATCTAAGCAGAGTTCAAGACATCTCTTCATATCGACGAGTGGTCCCCGAGGGGAATGTGCTAAAAGTTCAGGAAATGGTTCAGACCCGGTTCAAGCATGAGAAGTCCCGGCGTAGAACATCTTACAGCCAATCGCTGCTGAACCACGTCGCCATGTAAACATCTCACAGTAAAAGACATAAACATCGAACATGCACGTTGAGTCCGATGGAGATAGCCCGGAAAGGAACAGTTTTGAGTCTTGTGCAATTTCTTTCCAAAGTCGTCTGATCAGTCGTGAACCTCCACTTCCGTCGTCATCGTCATCGTCGTCTTCATCCTCATCTGTATCATCGAACTCTTCATCGTAATCGCGGAATCGATTCCGCTGAAACGCGGCGTGGTAGATCATGAGTCTGTAAGCGGCCCTTCGAAACCTCGAAGATTCGACGGCACTCAAAGTGGTCTTCCTCGAGGTTCTATCCTTGCGCCTGGATGACTGTCATGAGTCGTCTCCTCAAGCAAAGCAAAAACGAATATCCGACGAACCTCCAACTGTACAAATCCTCCCAGTCCTCGATCTCCTTAGCCAGCTTAGCCAGCTCACGAATGTCGGTCTCATGTAAAGAGCTTTCCTCGTGCTCTTCAATGTTCGCAGTCGCTAGTTGCTCTTCATCGTATGCACACAGTCGAACAACAGCCAGGGCTGCGCCAACATGGACAAGACAGTTCTGCGCAACAGAGATCTGGATGGTATGAGGATGAATCTTGAACACGTTGTACATTGACTTGCACGACAGGATGGTCGCAGCAAGGTCCTTGAAGGTTGGCATATAACACAGGAGCTCGTGAATCACATCGTCGTCGAGGACGAAGGCAGAGTAAGATTTCATGTCGTTCATGCAGAGAGAGGCACAAGGGAGGTAGATTTAGCAGAGCATGGACTGTTTATACACGCTTTTCGAGCGGAACCGGCGAGTAGATATGAGTTAGGTTGAGTCGAGGTTGTACCAGTGCAGATTCAGACTCCGCTCAAGCTCCGCCTCGTGGTCACGTCTAACCGCATCTTAGCTCTGTTCGTAGTAGCTTGTTGCGGTATATAAATTGAGAGTCAAACAAATCGTGGTCACGTCTCGTGGCCCCGACTCATGCAATGATGGTCAACAGTGCAAGTGACTCGAACTTCAACCAGGTGGGAACAAGCCGGGAACGCGAGGAACCCAAGTTACACAGCCAGTCAAGAGGTTTACATACACGTAGTGTTGAATTATGCTTCTATTTATTGCTAAGGATGATGCTACAATTGACTACAAATAAGAATATCCATGATCATGAACGAAGGGAGAAAAGAGACAGAGAGAGGCAGCGAGGAAGAAGAAATCTGAAAATTTGAAACCATCCTATTCACGAAACTCGCGATGGACGATTGTCTAGGTCGTTCATCTCCACATCCCCAACCCCAGTACCATGGAGGCACGTATTTCTTGACGCAGTCTGGCCTTCCTCGACCAATCCACGAGAGGGAATGTGTTCATTAGAGTGAGGATGGGAGCGGTCACCGCGTGAGGAGGCATCTGGACTGTACAGATGACCGACGGAGTAACCTATGGTGTCGAACGCAGTGGTGAACTGCATATGCGTGTTCGTTAGTCTAGTCGATATCTCAATGTCGTGGTGTGTGGTGTGAATGCCGGTTTCGGCTTGTTTATGAAGGTTCAGCATGAGCCTAGAGATCATCGTGATGGACATCGAACTAGCGAATGTGGAAAGACTACCACGAACGAAGGGCTGAAACATCGTTAGTCAAGAGAACCGAGGAATACAGAGTGAATGGGCTTACACCTGCCACCTGAGAGATTGATACGAGGTCAGGATTGTTCGTTCTTTAAAGAAGAGCAGCTGTGCACGCACCACCAGTGTTAGAATATTAGATAAAGTAGCCAACGCCATGATACTGGACAAGAATCAGAATTCGGGAGTGCAGTTTGGTCCAAAATCGTTGGCTTACCCGAAGTAGAACGCCCCTGTCCAGGTCTATGGTCAGTCCCTCGCAGCACGGTGGTGAGAAGCAAGACGTACCATCTCGAACGATTAGGCTAACCAGTGGAAGAGAACGAAGGCACACGTTCCGATATCTTCCTGTATACGTTTTCGCTACTGTCATCGTGAAAATTAAAGTATCGTACACAAACCTATCGAGCGCCTCAATGAAAACATATAAAGGCATGGAGAACAAGCGTCACTCACAAGCACTCCCAGGGTACAGCTAACTCTGAATGGAAAAAAGAGTCAGACGGGCTCAAAAGGCAGAAATGCGCGTCGTACTAATGGCACTGAGACGAGAAATTCGATAGTCAGTGCTCCATGAACAAAAGAAACGGAGCTCTGTTCACTCACGTTTTACTAGTGATAGCGAGGTGACACCCCGACGCGGAAACAAGCTCGTTATCTTGCCCGGACAACGACCACTGTGCAACATGTTGAGCAAGCACTGACAAGGCCAAAAGAAAAGTAGACTCACGCCAGCTAACGATGCAAGAACCGCCATTGTCAGGACCAAACTCCACAGAACACGACGATCCCTTCCATAAAGTGCGTATGTTCGTAGTGTCAAGAGAACTACAAAGGTAAGTTGAAAAATCAGGAATGTTGAGCAAATAAAAGGGCAAGGAGAGCTTACTGCAGCTCAGGGTGTGGTTGACGATGAGGAGTACTTGTCGTGCGAGCGACCATTGATCAAACATTCGAGCTTTTGCACACCTAGACAGGAAGTTACGACCCCTGGTTATTCCTGAAGAGGGGTTGGAACGCACCCCTAGCAAATCCTCAACATTAGATGCTAGTAACAAGGAGAATATGTTGCGACTTACGTCGATGTTCATCATAAGATAGGTCATGGCCAAAACCACAATGTTCCCGAAGACACCGAGGTACCTATTCGCCAAGTACCAACACGAGCTTTGTGTTTTCCGCTTCTTCCAGATGAAAGCTATCTCGTCATCCAACATGAGAACGTAATCGTAGAAAAAGATGGTGAGGGCGAAGTATTGGAAGATCCCATGTAAACGTCTTCGGGTGTGAAGAGACCAGATTGAGCGTCGCGGATGAGAGGGGACGCCAGGTTGGAAAAGGATAAACCATCGAAGGCAGAAGACGATTGAATGGGGTATGTGGGGGATGAATTTGGTCAGTCCATGGATGAAAGTCTGACAGCGACAGCCAACACTTACATCTCATAAGCCTCCTGTGAGTAACTGACCCCCGTTTCTGACATAACAAGCCCTGCCTCGCTCGCAGACTGTATGGCCGTTTCTCCTTCTTCCCAAGAGTCGACCGTCAAGCGGTAGCAAAGACCGCAGAATCTAGGATTTCCAACACGACTGTAAGAGACAAGTGGGGAGAAAGTAGAAAGGGCATCAAAGAGCCAGGCGAAAATCTTGATAAATGCCAATCATGGGCGCTAGAATAACTGGCCCACCTCGGGCGGCGGGGGTGCCCTGAAATGAATTGAAATTCCACATTTTGAGTTACATTCCGGGCGCATCCGCCCCCGCTCATCTTTTCACTGCCCCTGATCGTGCAAGTACCGGCTGACCTCCATGAGGTCTCTTGGTTAGAATAGGTAACAAGATTTACCCACTGGATCTTCTCAAAGACTCACACGCCGTAAGTACATCATATCCTACGCTCTCAGAGCTCTAATTCCGTGATGCGAGAGCATCACAACCCCGAAAGATTGTCGACTTCTGAGGGTGATTAGAACTGTCAAGAGGCTTGATGACAAGCAGCTGCAACTTCTTACTTGCTTCTACAGTTTGGATTATTGTTCATGGAGTGTAATAATAAATCCGACGGTGCCGCATGAGAGTAGCACGTTCCTTTGAGACCCATTTTAAGTACACTACACAGCGGGAAAGGAATGGGAATACGAAAAGGCTCAGAAGGCCAACAGGTCGTGCAGGTTTTGTTCAGTGATACTATTTACTTCTCACCCCAGCTCGTTCGTGGTAATCTAAGTAGAGGAAAATTGAGAAGATAGTTCTCAGCAAATCGGTCTACATAACCTCTAGATCTCCTTACCTCCGGAAATTATCATTGACGTGAGCTACTCCTCGGCGATGTGCCTGTGATTCAGAACTACTTATAGAGAGTCGTGCCAGGTTGTGCCTTACGATAATATGGTATACCGTATCGCGGGTAGATGGCCGATCCCTGCAGTACGTCGTGATCCTAAGGTCTATGTTGACCAACTCGAGACAGCTAAACACTAAATCATAGCGTAGCCAACAAGGCAGATGAGTTCAGCTTAAGGATATCTGATCCTCAGGCTACACGAGAGGAGTCTACCGCTCGACGAAGATCCAGGTCTGTAGTCAGTACTAGTATGTAGCGTTACACGAATAATCTGGGAGTACAATAATGATCTAGATAGAGTACTGTACAAAAGAGCTCGAGAGGGGTCCAATCAAGCCCAAGTATAAACAAGACGATCAGGCCCGACGGCCCAAGGAATCCATCTCCACCTGGACGTGGTCTCCCTCCCTTGCACGCCCCTCCCGGTCTTGTCTATCGTCGTCATCGTCAGCATGTCCTACTCCGGTAGATGCCCTCCACCGCTGGGAATTCGCACCATCATACCCCATAGTATCGAAATGAGTCGTGAACTCCATAAAAGTTCGTGCGTCTCTGCTAGGCAGAGCGTAATCCGTCGTATGAATACCTGTGTCAGCTCGTCTGTGCAGGTTTAACATCAGTCTGGACATCATCGTCACAGACATAGAGCTCGCGAAAGTAGAAAGGCTGCCTCGTGCAAATGGCTAACAAAACGGGTTGAGCGCGAACGGGAATGAAAACGCAGGCGATTGACGTACTCCGGCCATCTGCCAGTGAGATTTTTAGATGAGTCGTGGTTCATCGGTGGGAAGCACTCAAGAGGACGTACGAAAAACGTAAGGATATTAGCCAGCGTCGACAGCGCCATGATACTGTTCGAGTATTAGTTTTGGTACGCGCGATAGAGATTCCATGTATTAAATCTCACCCGAAATAAGCTGCACCTGTAATCGGGTGAATGGTCAAAATACGTTGACTGTCTTCAATGAACCCGAGAAAGGGTACCGACCGTCACGGACAACTAGGGATACCAGAGGTAAGCTTCGCAGGGATGTGTTCTGGTACCTCATCTTGTAGGTTTTGACGAGTGTCATTAAGAAAATCAGAGTATCGTAGGAGAATCTATCGAGGCAATAAGATGGAGCTACACCAAGGGAGTAAAACGGCCTTACAAGCATTCCCATGGGATAGAGAGATCTATGACAGGTAGAATTAAGTACTTGAGCTGCGATTTGCATGTCATAAAACTCACTTATCGCGCTGTAGTAGTTCAAGTTAGACTCTTGGGATTGTTCACGTAGAAACGAAGAGAAGAACTCACGTCTCTCTAGACATGGCTAAGTGACACCCAGACGTCGGTGTTGCCTTGTTCTTTTGTCCAGTCAGAGACCACTAAAGAAAGCGTGTCCAAACAGTCAGTCTCCACGACACGAAGCTAAGCTCAAGGGAAGAGAGTTTTACGCACACAAGCCAGGGAGAAAAGAGCAGCCATGGAGAGTAGCATGAGCCATAAAACACGTTTATCTCTCGTGTACAGGGCATAAGTTCGTAACGTCAACAGAACTAAGAAGGGAATTCGTCAGGACATGCGCGCAAGGTGAAAAGTCGTCGAGTATCAAAATGCTCACTACAGCCGAGAACCTGATTAGCCACCAGTAGAATCTGCCTCGCCAGCGACCAATACTTGAATTTTCGCTCCTCCTTGCATCTATCAAGCATACGAAGCCAGCAAAGTCAGGCCATGAGCTCGTAAGTCTATGACCTGGTGCTTACCCCTGGGACACTTCATCGTCAGCTTCATATCGAAATAGGGGGGCAAAGATAGCGATAACAACATACCTGAACATTGAGAGTGATGTAACTCATCACCAGGACCGCGATATTTCCAAAGAAGCCAAGATACCGATTGCAGAGATACCAATACGAACTCTGCGTCTTCTTCCTTTTCCATATGAACTGGACCTCGTCGTCAAAGGTGAGAAGATAATCGTAGTAGTAGATCGTCAGCGCGAAGTATTGGAGTAGCGCATGTAATCGTCTGTCGTCAGCCACGAGACATCATCACGTTCAAAGCGTGGATGACACCCGTAAAGTCGAAAAGCCGACGGGGGTTCAGAGAGGAGCGAGCAGCAAAGAGAGAATATCAATATCGAAAGTCAGCACCCATGATGAAAAACGGAGGAAATTAGGATTGACAAGCGACTGTCAAAAGAATGACGGATACTGACATTTCTCGTGTCTCTTCGTCCGCACTCCATGGCGTATCAGCCATATGCCAGCTGTCACGCTCACTTTGAACGCACAACTCCCGTCGGTTGAAATGTCTCCGGTTTCTTGATAGACAACCAAGGTATTATGGCTTTGGAAAGCACAGTATGCCCAGCTGAGAGTCGGTACGAGGAGGAGCAGAACCAAGGACGTTATGTACAGCCTACCAGTGTGACCACGGAAGAAGACAAATTTGCGTAAACCGAGGATCCGGATACCATGCTGCATCCACCACTTACAGTAACATTTCCAGTGCGCAGATGATGCGCAATAAATCTCAATTCAATAGTGGGGCAAAATCTCAATTGAGAAAGAGATCAGATGAAATATAGCCTTTCGGGTATAGCGGTTATTGACTTATTGCTTTGTTCTCGAGATTCCCGCAGTCAGTTTATCCAAACGCATGAAAGCGTCATACCACATTAGTTAGCTCGCAGTCGTTCTGCTGGCATCGATGCACCTACACCGCCTAAGAACGCGTCTATGTAAGATGGAAACAGTTCTAGACTCCCTAGGGATCTATCTAAATAGGCACCTTCTCGAAAACATACCTCGACACACCATCCTCGTCCAGCACCTCTGTACGGACCAACTTATACCCCTTCCTCCTCGGGATCCATCTCGCCCAGAAACACCAATAGGTAAGCCCGATGAGGGACACAGACCAGGAAGCCACTGGGTGAGTCTAGCAGAAAAGAAATTCAAACAGATGTAGGTAGATTTATAACGAAGATGAGATCGTACCCAATAGGGTAATTTCTGATAAACACGTCCACTTTCGCTCAATGGTGGTACGAAAGGAACGAAGACGAGAAATACGTTGCTGAGCAAGAAAAGAACCACGGCCCATCTATAAGCTTTGAAGGGTGGATCCCACTTGACGCCTAGGCTCCAACTGGTGTGAAGATTGGACGCGAGGGTATCGTTGGTAGTAGTTGGTGCTCCTCGTTCCCGGATGTATCTCTTATACAGAGACGTCGTGAGGATGAGCAGGCCGAACGAGACAAACATGTTAATGAGGGATAGTGAGTACGACGACGCTGAACAGGAGCATAAACGGCTGAGGACTGCAGTAGCAAAAAAAGAGGAGGAGCGTACTGGATATAATAGCAGTATAGGCATCTCCCTTTGGCACGCCAAGAAGGAGAGCTATAGATATCAAGGCTTGGGTACATAACCCAGCGAGCGGGAGACCGAGCGGTTTATTCGAGGCGAAGAACCAAGAGAACGGAAGGACACCGGAGCGTCCCAGCTCTTGTATCACTAGGGAGCAAACCGCGTTTGAATTCCAGAGAGACCGCTTGCAGAAAGAGAGCTGAACGCACCCCGAGCCTGGACAAACTGTCCTGTAAGTATGTTCCCGAGGGTGGAAAGGGCAATGAATAGGCTCAGAGTCCGTTCTGTTCCTTCTCCAAAGAGATTACGAAAGAAGAGGGCACTGGGGAAACCATTCCAGGTCAGGACGAAGAGATTTTCCTGGACTCGGAAGATAGAATACACACGCAATTATCCTTCCTTTCCCATTCACCTGTCCAGCGACGATCTCATCTTTACTTACGACCCCAAAGTATGCCATGTTAACGCACAAGTATACGGCGGTTACACTGATCACCGCAAGAGGAGCAGCGATTTTAATGGTCCTTATCGGATTCCTGATCTCAGACAGAGCGTAGTTTGCGTTGGAGTAGCCTATGTAAGACCTGAGGAAGAACCTCGCGAATGAGCTCAACGCGGCGATGTGTGAGAAATCGAAATACCCACCAAATGACGTTGAAGAGTCCGCTGACGAATCCGTTCCATCCAACCTTCCACGCCCCTGGCTGCGTAACATCCCACCCCTCCCATATTCGACTCCACTCCATACCTCCACGAGCGCCATCCCAGCCTAGGCCGGGGGCACCCAAAACGATAGCAACACCGATAACCGACATGAACGATAGTACAAAGAATTTGATGATCCCCAAGGTGTTCTGGAGACGCAGGCCATACGCAACGGGCAGTGTACCATGGACCAAAGGGGTACACAACAACGCCAGTGTTGCAAGAATAATAGGCAATGGAAAAGTAGCTCCTTCAGCGGTGGGCGAAGGTGCACCCGTACTTGATTGGGGAACGAGTGCATTAGCAAGGTCTGGGCACGACAGTTGAGTTCAGTACCAATGCCAAATGAAGTAAAGTGAGAGAGGTCGAATACGTACATTCACCGAAGACTATGCTATTCGCAGCGGCCGAACCCTGACACGGAAGCTTATTAGCCATCGCGGACGAATCTTGCGCCATCAACGCGAAAGCTTACCATGATCATCGTGTATGCCGTATAGACACACGTCACAAGGTACAGCGGCCGACGATAGATGAACTCAAGGTAGTTCTTCTCTCCTCCACTCCTGGGCAGGCCCTGTAAAAATGAATGAGCAGGTGTAACATCGCTTAGTATGAAGAGAACGAACCGTTCCCAATTCAACGAAGACAGCTGTGCCAGCCATGGCGATAGCAGCACCAACGAGCCACATGATGAATGAAACACCAATGACACCGTTCGATGCAACCAGGATAGTAGTTGGCGTGGCGTAGATCCTTGAAAATGAGCCATGGCAAAGTCTTATTATCCAGACTCGCTGCGGCAAAAGACGACGAGAAGACGGCCGCACCCAGTTCCGATAATCTTGTTGAAGACTAGGAAGACTGCGCTGGCTAGGCCAAGCTGCCTACGCTCTTTCGGTACATTGTCGAAGGATTCTCCTTGGTTCAGTGAGGAAAGCTCAGAGTCGACGCCAGATGGAGATTCCGTAGTGTTATCGTGGGTTTCTGCGTAGCCTGAAGCCGAGGTGGACAGAAGTGGTTCCCTTTCTAGCTGGCTGGAGCTTTCAGGAGCAGAGATAGTCATGTCACCTCTGTTACCTGAGCCTTCAAATCTCTTGTGAGGCTAGAAGAAAGCACGTAGAACACCGCAGAATGGGACGGTTGACTCGAATGAGCCGCTGGTAGGTCCAGGCAGGAGATAGGAGGAAGAGATGTTCGGCCCGGCTGCACGTGGAAATGATCGAACCATAAGAGGAGCGTGATCAAAATTCCCAGTTATCGATTCTTCCTTGAACCAAAACCATCATCACCATGTCCAACGTCTACGTACGTCTTTCTGTTTTCTCTTTCTAGCACTATAAAGACTCTGATCCCACAAAATCTAGTTTGATATCTCTATAAACAACGCCGCTGCTGGCCGTATCGTCTTCAAACTCTTCGATGACGTCGTCCCCAAGACAGCTCGCAACTTCCGTGAACTCTGCACTGGTCAGAATGGATTCGGATATCAGGGATCTTCTTTCCACCGTATCATTCCCAACTTCATGCTTCAGGGTGGTGACTTTACCAAGGGAAACGGCACCGGTGGCAAATCCATCTACGGAGAGAAGTTCGCTGGTAAGTTTTCTTTTTCATCCTTTGACAACCACATCTTTTTCGACCCTTTCTTTCTACTCTCCTGGATCCTTGGAGCTCCATAGAGCTGTCTGAGCTTATTCCTGCTCACGCCACGGTTCTTTTCTTTAATTTCTCTCTCTTTTTCATCACCGTTACGATCGTTGATCTGATCTCACTGATTATCTTTCCCTCGTGATTAGATGAGAACTTCAGTCTGAAGCACACTAAACCTGGTATGCTATCCATGGCCAACGCTGGCAAAAACACGAACGGATCTCAGTTCTTCATCACCACCGTCGTCACCTCGTGGTTGGACGGTGCTCACGTTGTCTTTGGTACGCGATTTCTTGGGCCACTCAACGCGAATGCGGTGACTGATCATGTATATCCTCTTCACAGGCGAGGTCGTCGAGGGTATGGACCTTGTCAAGAAGATCGAGGCCGTTGGAAGCGCAAGCGGCGCTCCAAAGACCAAGGTCGTCATCACCGCCTCCGGCACCGTTTAAACCAACCGTGGACGTCCAACGTATAGCAGGCAGTAGATTATCTTGTGTATATACATTTTTATTGGCGGCATGAGTCTAGTTGCTGAGGTCTAGAGAAGGAAACGAGAAGTGAACCAATCAAAATTGATCTGGGCATTAGGAAGTACATCGAGCAAGGGATATCGCTATCGATCTAGCACGATAATATCGCAAGCTTTTCGCTGTTCACAACAGCCATGAGTCTGAGCTCTGGGCATTCGCAGACCGTGATATGCGCCCAACACGGGGCGATGGGAAATCTCCTGAACCTACGGAAGTCATGGGTTATTTCCTGGCGTTCGCCTCTTCGGAGATTTCATAGCCCATCTGATGTACTAGATGGATCCGTTTTGTAGCTCTCACGCCAGGTAGCCCAAGCTCACACTGCCACAAATAATATTAGAAGTCGAGCGTCTTATAAAAGGTTCACGCATGACCGAGAAGCTCGAAGAAGTGTGGTCCATCAGGTTGATCATCTTTTTCTCCCCGTACGGGTGACCGATTTTCTCACGTCACTTCCCAGAGGTGGAATGTGCTCACTCGGGGTAAGTAGGCAGCCAAGGATGGTGATCTATCCGATTCTACCATCCATCTATCTTGGACTCGAGTACGTACTCAAAGTACTCAAACCCGAGTAACGAACGCTACTAAATATTACATATAACAAAATTTGATGTTCTTCTCGTCACGAATACCCCTTCAACGTTTCAACAACGGTCGACTCTGATTGATCAGACCGTTCCAGCGTCACTGATGACGACCGTCTGGCTAACCTTGCCACTAGCGCTTCCAATGGCCTCGATCTTCTTGACAAGGTCCATACCCTCGACGACCTCGCCTGTGAAGAGGATATACATGATCAGTCACCGCATTCGCGTTGAGTGGCCCATGAAATCGCGTACCAAAGACGACATGAGCACCGTCCAACCACGAGGTGACGACGGTGGTGATGAAGAACTGAGATCCGTTCGTGTTTTTGCCGGCGTTGGCCATGGATAGTAAACCAGGTTTGGTGTGCTTCAGACTGAAGTTCTCATCTAAAGCAAAGCGAGGGAGAGAAGGAGAGACCTATCAGCGACAAATCCCCACATAGAGTCAAAGAAACCGCGATCTGTTCTCACCAGCGAACTTCTCCCCGTAGATACTCTTGCCGCCGGTTCCGTTTCCATTGGTGAAGTCACCGCCCTGAAGCATGAAGTTGGGGATGACTCGGTGGAAAGCAGAGCCCTTGTATCCGAAACCGTGCTGGCCAGTGCAAAGCTCACGGAAGTTACGAGCTGTCTTGGGGACGACGTCGTCGAACAACTTGAAGGTGATGCGACCAGCAGGCTGGTTGTTGATGGAGATATCGAACTAGAGAGATGAGAGTAAGACGAGAGTGAGTATTGTGTCCCAGCGTGGTGATCCAGGAGTAGCGCGCAGCGATTCTCACGCCAACTGGGATCCTAATGGATATGATGCAAGCAAAATACTCACGAAGACGTTGGACATGGTGGAAGCGAAAGGTAGTTTGGTTCAACTGTTCGCCTCTCATCTCTTTTAAGAGATTTAAGATGTGGCGGTGAACAGACGTCATCAGGGGATCCGGCATCTCGGCTACGATTTCACCAAGGGATGAGCGACTCGAGTCCACCAATTTGCGATACCAACACCATTCTCTATATTCTCAGAAGAAAGCAGAGTTCGCTCTTTAGGACTTGTTACCATACAGATGACACCTACAGTCACAGTTTCGATTCAGGTACCAACAATTTCTCGAGACCGGCTCTCAGGTCAACCGGTATCTCAACGCTCTTCCTAGAGTTGCTATCTACGAATACGTGGGTGTAGCCACCTATCGCTGACGGTTTCGAGAAAGATGAAGGGCCATCCCGGTGGGAATTTGAGTCGTCCTCGTCTTCGAATACACCCACTTCATAGGTCACAGACGATCTACCCAGTTTTGTTACCCGCAAACCAAGGACGAGCGGCTGAGGGAACGACAACGGAGACATAAACTGAAAGAAAAATAAACCATGAGTACCGCATATCCAACAGAAACAGAACCCAACAGAAATGATATCTCAATTTACTTCACAATAAGACTGTACGACCAGCCCTATGCTCTCGCTCTTGTTCGGAACCAAACCGCAGTGCCGGATGAGGTAGGTATTGACGATAGAGTCAAAAAGATGGTAATAGATGGAGTTGTTCATGTGTGAGTACTGATCGTTGTCCGACCATCGTGTCTGGTGCCTCTGGTGGAAGGGGTACGAGGATAAGGGTATTGCTTTGGACGAACGTGGAGGTTGCGGCATGAGAGGGAGGTTGCTGACATAATACTCTCGGGTCGGGAGTAAGCCGGACATGGTCCTCCTCGTCAATCCTTAGAGCTGAAAGAGGCCCAAGGTAACACGGAGATTGGAGTAGGTGCTCATGAAACATTCAGTACGCTAATACAACCTATGATGATCTATCTAAAATACACATCACACATACAACACCTGAACGGTGTAACTTACATGAAATGGGTGAATGAGAAGAACGAATAAAAAGAAAAAAACAATCCAAGAACATCGAAAGAAAGAACGAAAGATCAAAACACATCGAAAGCATTTGCTCAATAAAACATAGAAGGAAACAACCTCACACTCCCCCTCTTCCTCACCCTCCTCCCTTCCTCCCCAAAATACCTATCCGTCTCAAACGCCCAGCACAAGCTCCCACTAATCCAATCCTGCAACCCGTTCACATAAACTTCTACGTCTGCGTCCAACTCACAACCACCACCCTCTATCGAGCCCCACGAAGGAAGCTGTTGCCTTTCTGCTAGAAATGTATCGAGTGTGGAAGAATATAGGGAGCCTGCGTAGATGACTGAGGTCTGAGGGTCGAGATTGTGGTTGAAGGTGAGGAGGGAGACGAGGTTGTGGTAAGTTCCGTGGTGCTGAGCGGTGTTGTATGCGAAAACGTCCTACATCGAAGTGTGAGAACCGCACGAAAACAAAGCCAAAGGAGTTCTCAAAACGAAAACGAAAGAACATACACTAGACCAAGCCACCAAATCACACGCTAACATCGTCAACCCACTCACGCTCGGATGCTGCAACACCTCCATGGGCAGATCCAGTCCATACGCGTACTGTAACAACAAGAACGCGGTCCGACAGATACTAGACTCTCGTTTCCACTCGATGTACGACTCTAGATCCGGTATCAAAAACGAGTGCCTGTCCTCGACTTGCGCGACGCGGGCTGAGGAGAGGATGCGGATAGAGTCGAGGATACGACGGGAGAGGTGGTAAGGTGATGTACGTTGTAGACGTTTCCATGATCTGTATTATGAAAGGGAAATATTAGAACGATCCTTCCCATGATAAAAAACAAAGATATCGATGATCAAAAAGAAACGAACTTGAACCAAACATCTCCATTCCCAGCCTTCTCCTCCCCTTCCAACACCCTCACAACCCTCTCCACATTCTTCTTATACTCCACCGGCCCTACACCTCCTAACCCACCACCACCTAAATGCGCAACGTCCGCCGTATCAGAGATCCAAAACACCAACCGTAGGATCTCAGCGCAGACTCTCAACCTCTCTCCCGACCTCGGGTTTCTGTAACATAGGGAGACCAGTAAACCGAGCTTTGCGCCCCTCGAGCTTGAGCTCGTCGTGAGCGTATCCCGAGCGAGGGATGTAGTAGGTAGTGATGTGGGGAAGGTGTTGTTGGAGCTACCGCGATGGCCATGGTTCGATCCAGTGCCCGTCGACCCGATCCACTGGCATTCGGAAGCAAACACGGATTTATACAGCGGATGAATCGACGGTGTTGAGAATGGAGCCATAGACCGGAAGTCGGGGAGCGTAATAGTGTTTCCCAGCGCCCCAGGCCCATGCACAGGCTCAGCATTCTCCGCTAATATGGATACGGATACCGACATGGCTTGGTGGGTGGGTAAGGGACCGTAGATGGTGGGAAGGGGACTACCCGGCGGGAAGGGGAGAATAAAGACGCGTTTAGAGTCGAGCGTGGTGTTTCAGAGCTATCGAGCCGGTATCCTCACTAGTGGTGAGAGGAACGAAAAGGCTAAAGAAAGGTTAAAAAAAAAACTCTCCTCGGTGTGAAACGCAAAAGCGTAGAATGGAGAGAGGGGGGAGTCAAAGCCTGAGGGGGAACAGAATGCGTAAAAAGCAGGACGCAAGAACAAAAAGACTAGGGCAACTATATAACGTACCGATTTATCATAGATCGAAAAGCCCGTGGTTTCGCTCCCCTGTATATCTCTTTTGTGTTCAATAGATTTCAAAGGTTGCTCCATAGGCCTTAGCGCAACATGGGACACGTTGCCCTCAGCTTTGACCTTGACTTGGACGTGATGAACCCAAGAGCCACAAAAGCCACAGAATGTTTTGTGACAGTGGCGGCGGTTTCGAACGTTCACGCTTCACGAGAGCAGACACGGCGCAGTCTGCGTCAAGCTAAACGCCCCCCGATTCCTATCCATGTACTTATCAATCGCAAAAACGTAGGATATACTGTAAGCAGCGATTTCAACTTACTCGCTCCGACTTGATCAGGATTAAGTTTTGCCGTGAAATGGAGAAGCTGCCTAGCGTTGCGATGGAATGTGATAGGATGAGATGGAATTTCAGATGGGGAGAGGGGCAAAAGAACAATTGGGTTGGCAAGGGACAACTGGCAGTGATCGATAACGTAGCTTTTGAAACGGTGTTGTCAGTGGGCCCGTGCCGTGGGGCCCATACACGAGGCTCAGGTAGGTCGGCCGAGATGAAGGTTGACCCTCATATGATTCTGAATAGCACAGCACATACCCTCCCAGACCACTTTTAAGTTCCAGCCACCTTAGAAGAGGGGTTCCCTAGAGGCTAGCACAGCGGCGCGAGAGAGGTGTTAGACAGAAGTTTAAAGTTAAAGAGAGGATCGCGGGTAGTCTGAAAAAGCGTTAGCTCATACAGCAGTACTGTATTATTCAGGTTAGCTATAAGTGCTAAGTTTTTGAGAGGCTGAAGGATCGCGTCTATCTGTCGAAGGTAACTTTAAATTTTGTGGATGTGCATACAGCAGTTTGCAAGTTGTTGAGGAGCTCCACAGTAAATTTCAGCTCAGCTTTCGCACTCAGGGCATTGATGGGCCCTGTCATCTCCATGGAACCGAGGAGGGATTTTAGGTCCGAATATCTACGTTTTGGGTTAGAAACTGGTGACACTTTGAGACTTTTGGGGAAATTTTGTGCCTTTTTAGGAAAGCCACTGACCCGAGGAAATCGGCTTTAGTACTACCTCTTCAGGGTCGAGGCTAGCCTGAGCGCAAAAGCTGAGTCGAAGTTTGCTGTGGAGCTCCTCAACAACTTGCAAACTGCTGTAACAGGCCTCCGAGTAGATGCGAATAATGGTTGAGTTTTGATTCTGTGTAAGGGTTGGAAAGCGCCATAGCCATGTTCCAGTTCCTGAGGGTTGATTCCAGGAGGATGCGCAGAAACGACGTCGATAGTGACGTCGGTGAGGACAATCCGCGGATACGCTGGTGGTTTGGAGATCCCATGAGGCAAGAGTCCTCATGGAGTGCGATATACGCCGTTGGGTGGGCTACATTCGTAGCACTGCGGCGAAGAACAATAAGCTGGGTACCCCAAATGATGCTTGGTCTAGGTACTATTGGTGGATCCGGATATGATTCGAGGGTCCTTGCGACGATAGAAGAGAGGGCGATAAACCCAATCACTGAGAGGTTTCATAACCCCAGAATAGAACAACACCACCAGTGGACCCAAAGAAATATCGATAAAGTCTGCAGCTCATCGATTTTGAATATGTCCGTACCGAGGTGAACAAGTTGTTGCTATGGTTACATAAGCGCATGAACCTGGACTTTCCGCCCTGCGAGCATGACGACGACAAGCACCATCATCTACCGAGCTGAGATATACGGCAGCAGCTGGAGATTCTCCTTCGACGCCGGATTAGAATTAGCAGTCTCCTAACTGCCATTTCATTACCTTTTTCTTCCTCTGATAAACCATTCATCCTCCATGGGCATTACTAGTCGCCAACGAATAGCTATCGGACAACCACTCTCCACCCATCGTTCTTCACCCCAAGAAACACCGACTATGGGAAACCTGCAAGGATGGTGAGTTCTATTCATCCGCATCACCAAAAACACGCGTCGGAAAACTGAGGTCATCGACTATTTCAGTTCTGGATGGAGTCTATACACCCAACTGACGTCAGACCTCCAATGCTCTTCGAATTCATCTTCCCCATTTCCCAAGCGCCTTGCTACTCTCCTCTCACCACCACCGTTCTATATATCTCATGAGCGACAACACCAAAGACGACAAGGCTCAACGAGGGGATGATGATACCTCCAACACTAAGCTGGCAGAGAGTCGCGTCGTGACGGACCCAATCACCCATCTCCCACTAACCATCCATGACCACGACGAGCTCGAGCTCGAACAGATACCCCCATCTGCATCTCATTCTTCTCTCAAGACCAAACACCATGACAAAGAGCCCTCCCAGTCTGTCTCCCCTGATATCACCGACGCCGTACAGTCAGCGACCTCTCATCTTTATACGCAAGCAGGTCTATCAGACCGGAACGGCCAGCGTCGGATGTACGCTGCTGTTATAGCGGTCGTTGTCGCTCTGTCGACTATGGTCGTAGTGGGCTTCACGAGGACTCTGTTTGGGTGGATCGGTGGTAGTTTTGGGAGAGGGCTAGCGAGTCTTTTTCAGGTTGCGTTGATACCTCTGTGGGGTTGGGTGATGTACACATACGCACCAATTCCGTCTGAAGTCAGATTACATGAGGTTCGTTTCTTTTCTCTATATACTCTTGAGATTATTACTGACACTTTGTCAACTAGTTAGAGGTTCGTTCACACTCCTCGTGTAAACCCGAGCGAAACTCATATTTCTATCTTACTTCGTTCATAGGGACACTCCGTTTCTCACCAAGATATCCACGTAAGCCACCCACCCTCCACCCTCCCAAATCCAATCCTAACACCCTCCTAGCCCTCCTCAAAACCCCAAAACACCAACACCTCCTCTCCCTGGCTCAACGCCCTCCTCACCTCCCTCTGGCCCATCATCAACCCCGCCCTCTTCATCTCCATCTCCGACATGATCGAAGACCAAATGCAAGCCACCCTCCCCCCCTTCATCCACGCCCTCCGCGTCGCAGACCTCGGCCAAGGCTCAATCCCTATGCACGTCCTCTCCATCCACCCCTTACCCCATGGGTCTGCAACACAGGCAGTGGATGGACTCGCACCTGAACAAGGGGATTTCGTGAACCTTGAGATATGTGTTGCGTATAGGGGAAAAGGAGATGGTGGGGGAGTAGTGAGGGGCGGGAATGCGCATCTACTTATTGAGTTCGTGACGCTGGCGGGGGTGACGATACCCACCTGGATCTCACTCACCTCTTTCCTCGCCACCTTCCGCGTGCGGCTCCAACTAACACCCAACCCCCCGTTCTTCTCACTCGCAACACTCACACTCACAGGCAACCCGCATATCTCATTCAACTGCACACCCCTCGCTAGACGTACATTCTTGAACGTCATGGACGTACCTGGTCTGGCTAGTTGGGTACAGGAAAGCGTGAGGGAGGCGGTGAGTGGGTTCGTTGCGCCGAGGAGTATGGAGGTGGATGTGAAGGAGGTGATGGGTATGGGTGGGGGAAATGATGTTGATGCTCGGGGTGTGATTTTTGTTAGGATTAAGAGGGTGTGGGGTATGAGAGATGGGGATGCGGCGAAGATTTGGAAGCGTAGTGGTATACTTGGGACTAAGTCTGGGAAGAAGAATGAAGAAGGAGCGCCTGGGAAGGGGGATGTGTATGTTACGGTGGGGTGGGGCAAGTGGGGGAAGAGGGTTTGGGCTAGTCGGTTAGGCTTTTTTCTCTTCTTCATTTGTTAGGGAGTGTTTCCTGATAGGGAGTTTGACAGTGTTATTCACGAAGATCCTAATCCGGAGTGGAACCAAGAAACAGCACTGGTCGTTACGAACGCTGAAATCAGCGCTGGCGAACGGCTCCGTGTTCAACTCTGGGACTCAGGTACGGTCTTATTTACCTCTCCTACCATCATCTCTCCCTCTCCCTCTCCCTCTCTCAAACCCTCGTTCTGGCCTTTCACTAACGTTTCTCTTTATTTGGTGTACAGACCAACTATCCGCAGACGACCTCCTGGGCACGTTCGACCTGTACGTTTCGCATCTTATGCAGGACGAGGTGCAAGGGAGGATGCGTGATAGGGAGGACACGTTGTTGGCTGAGAGGGATGCGGAGGAGGGCGCTGGGGATGAGGGGGGTGGGGAGTCGTCCTCTTCCTCGTTCTCCTCTTCCGCTGCGTCTTCCGAGTCTACGTCTCGGTCTCCTGGTGGAGAAAGTAACCAGGCCGGCAAGACTGCAGGCGATGTTAAGCAGAACGGCTCCTCCCCAGGTTCTTCGGGGGACCCTCCTGCACTCCCTCCCCGTTCCAGTGATCAAGACGCCCAATCCAGCCTTTCCTCCCTCCCCTCTCACTCATCCGTATCATCTCCCCACGCCCATTCTCACTCCCCCTCTCCTCCCGACAAGAAGCCCAAGAAATCCCACGGCACGCTCTCCTGGTCTGTCGGTTACTTTCCCAAGACTGGCCTTCTCGAAGCTATGGGCGGCGATGAGGAGAAGACTAAGAGGATCGAGCGGGAGGTCTGGAAAGAGGCGGAGCGGAAGCTTAGGGAGGGGTCTGAAGCCGAGGACGGCGAGGCTCCCGGGTCTACTACCGACGCGACAGAGGGGGAGAACCACGACTCGGATGGTGGTGATCCCAAAGCGAACAACGAACGGTCTGAAATCGCCCAGCTCAAATCAGAAGACCTCATAGAGCGTACGAACGCTATCATCGCTTCTTCTCCCCCCTCTGAGGCGCATCCGAGTGGTATCCTCCGTGTGTGGATAGAGAGTATCGACGGTCTGCAGCTGGAGAACGTCAGAGGACCCGGTGAGATGGTGGGTAAAGGTGTTGAGGTCGAGGGCGGTGGTCTTGATGGCGGTGATGAGGAGGGAGGCGGTGGGACTGGTACTGGGGGTGACGGGGAGGGTGTGAATGGGGGAAAACCTAGTGCTTATTGCGATATTGTCGTCAATTGCGAGAGGTGGTATAAGACAAGAGTCAAAGTTAGAAGTGGGAATCCATACGTAGGTCTTTTCACACTTCTCTCTACACTCTTTACTGGGGCCTCATTTTCTTCCCCTCGTCTAGTTCAACGCGGGTATAGAACGGTTCATCAGAGACTGGAAATCCACCTCCGTCCTCATCGCAGTCCGCGATTTCCGACTCCACGAGTCCCACCCTCTCCTCGGGACCGTCCACCTCCCTCTCTCCTCCCACTTCCTCTCCTCAACCCAACAAGACGCCTCCTCAGGCTGCTCACACATCGACACCACCTTCCCCCTCATCGGCGGCATAGGCTTCGGCAAGCTGCACCTCAAGCTCACCTTCCGCTCCGTGACGCTCCAGTTGCCGCGTCAGCTCCGAGGCTGGGACGTGGGCACGTTCAGAGTGCGAGGAGACGTGGAGGTGGTGTCGAATGATGGGGTGGGTATGGTTGGTGAGGAGCTGAGGTCGTGTAAGCTCGTCGTAAGGAGTGTGTGGGGAAAACAGAAGTTGAGGCCTGTCGCGCCTGAGACGGGGCATGAGGGCGGTGCGATGAAGTGGAGGCCGAAGCGGAAACATATGCCTCCTCATGCAGAGTCTGGCCAGGCTCAGAGTAACGACGACGACGACGAAGGTGAACAAGAAGAAGTGATGGTTGAGCTACCCATCCAAAGGCGGTACACCGAGTGCGTCATGTTCGAGTGGAAGCGGCACGAAACGGGGTTGAGCAAAGGGATCAAGAACGTCGGGAGGGAGACGACAGCCGGCTACGCCGTCCTCTGGCTCTCAGACCTCGTCGACACACCCCCGCTCTCACCCACCCCTAACGAATCGTCCACGTCCGCTGCCACCATGGACCCCTCCGCCACGTTCGCCTACGAGCCCACAACAGGTCGTATCAAGCTCCAAGTCTACACCGGCACGGCGACGCAGCAGACCCGTGCCATGTTTAACCATACTACCTCTGAAGTCGGAGACCCTCTGAAAGGCGTGGTCGTGTCCGCGGACGTGGAGTTTGGGAGGGGTATGAGTTTGAGTGGGCATGGGAGGACGTTGGGGAGGAAGGATAAGAGCGTGAGGAGTGTGATTGAGGCGATGGGGTGTGTGGATGCTAGTGAGGGCGGGTTGGATTTGGATGGGATGCACGATGATGATGATTCTAGTGATAGTAGTGACAGTTCGGACTCTGGTTCGGGTTCTGACGACGAGGAACCTGACGGTAACGAACACGACGGCACCAACGATTCTAAGTCTTCCTCCTCCTCTTCCAACCCTATCAAACAACTCTACACCGAGTTCAAAGAGTACAATTCCCGGAAAGACCAGCTCCACCGCAAGCACCGCGGGGTCATGCAGTTCAAGGTCGCCCGTCAGGCGGGTTGGGTGGCCAAGGGGCTGGAGAGGCGGGTGAAAGATGCTGGGGATAAGGTGAAGGAGAGTGTCGGGGCTGGTGCTGGGGGTGATGATGCGGAGAGGATGGTTGGGGGTGGGAGTAAGGTTGAGAAGGAGGCTTGATTTTGGCGGGGAGGTGCTATGTTGTGGTGGACTTGTCGGTTGTTACAGCGTTTGGCTTTTCATGGATCGATTGTATTCTATGTATTCCTTGCTTTGCTCGTGTACTTGTTTTCGTTGGACAAATTTTATCTCGCTCTTATGACCGTACCATGTTCTGACAAAATGTACATACGCTTTCCACAACAGCTTACACAAAAGATCTCGGTGGCAGGGGCGGTGCGGCCACCTTGCTCTCCAGGCTCCTACCACCATCACCTCCACTGCTCGAGTTCAGCACGTCCTCAATTTCTTGCTACCTGTTTCTGTTCCTTTCTCTTCCACTCATCAGTCCTTTCCAATGTATGAATCTCTTTTGAGGGTTTCTTGGAATGAAACTCAAAGAACCCGATCCTGAACTGCCTTCCACCGTTCTTTCTCTTCGAACTCTGCCACTCTCTGTTCTTGACTGCTTCGTATGTTGCTGTTCGAGGAGTACATTATTTTGTGCTAGGGACAAGTCTAGCTATTAATCGTGAGTCTCAATGAGTCTAGTAGGATTTGAAGCTTGCTTAATCACCAGACGGGAGATAGGTACGTTGCGAGCCTTGAGTCGTTCAGTATCGTCCGTCTCTGATTTCTTTCTTTCTTCAACTCCAGAGTAAACAGTAGTGACCTTCCGACAATAATAATAGATATCAAGTGTCACATCGTCCCCGTGCACTTGTTCTCGCTTTTGAAGATTTACCTTCCGACTCGTTCGACTGCTTCTACTCCTACCGCTAGATCCTCGAGAGCTCGACACTTTTTCTTCGTTCTCATCTGTCCATGGCTACCTCAACCAATACACAACCTCTTACTTCCATCTCTAGACCGAATCACCTCTGCGGCCCCACTACTATCCTCTCCATTCCAACTCAATCTCACTCTGATGCGTCATGGGGTCTGAACGTCCTACATCTCAAACGCGTTCACGAACTCTGTCAAATCCCACGACGAGTTCAAGCTGATGATGTTCATCACGTTTTCGAGTCCAAATTCCAACATTTTCTGGAAAGCTTTATCTGACCCGTTCAAGAGACGTATCTTCCACCCCCTTGATCGTGATATCTTGCTTTTCCACTTACACAGCTGGCACATCAACGTCTAGTCGGTTGATCGCAACTCTTTTTGGACTCTGGCCAGGATCCTCGAAATATCAATGCCAAAAAAAAGCACAGCGTTTCCGATAGAGGGGTCTTTATAAGGCAAGGCACTCCTTCCTGGCATTCCTCCCTCCCTCCGTCTTACATCTACGCATTACTATCTAGATTTCTCTCTATCTATCGACTAACTAACATGGAGCAAAAGAAAACGAATAACGGTCACCCCATGACGGTGCGTACGGCTTGATCTCTTCTTCTACATCATTGTTCTCGTCGATGTTACTATGTCACTTCTTTCTACCTCTATTCATTTTATTCACATATGTACCCTGACAGCACCACATCTATCTACACCAACGTAACACGTCCTCAGCAGCTCCTGCCCCCAAGCACAGGATCGCACTCGTCTTCTACCTCCGTTCCACCTCCGAACTCAACCTCCTGAGTATCATCTCTCAACATGTCGCTAGTTTGTGGTAGGGTAGGAGGTGGAGGTGTCGCAGCAGCAAGCACGATTGACACTGGAGGCCACTCGGTACAGGCGAGCACTATACCACCCGCATCGAGGACACAACAACGACCTCAGCAAAGCGGAAACATCCCCAGTACCACGACTCTCCAACAAAACGATAGCCAGACGAAAACTCGTCCCGCGCTAACTAATAACGTCCAGTTTCATCACACCCAACCTCCTCCCACCCAAACGCCTCCTACTCGCCGTCAAACTCCCTGCAATCAACCCGAGCCCACTCAATTTCTTCCTAACCAGGCTGAGGCCATACAACCCCGTCATACACGACCAATCTTCCACGTCCAACCCCCTCTCACTCAAACCAATTCCACTCAATCTCACCCTACCCAAGTTCATATCGTACAATCTCTTACCACAGAGCCCAACTAGGCCCAAACTCCTCCCACTGAAACAACTCAAACTCACATTCAACCCCGATCCCATACAAGCTCGTCCCACTGCTCAAACTCCTACACTCAAACTCACCTCAGTCAACCTCCCGCTCAACTTCCTCCCGCCCAGCCTCACCCCGTTCAGTCTCACGCCAATCAATCTCAAACGCAGTATCTCAACTTTCCCCTCCTCCCATCCCACCCACAAACACAGCCTCAGATGATCCTTTATCACGAGTACGGATTTCCATCGACAAGGATGGGGTGACGAAGAACCACATGTCATATATAACGTACGATCTGGCTCCATGGACCATGAGTGATTGAGGGGGGCTTTTCAGCGAGTCGGACTCTATCGACTTGGATGAGAGATGAGAGAAACCACTGACAGAAGCGTGTTAACTCACGCCCCCCGCAGCAGCTCATCACGGCGAAAAGCGAGAGGTCGTGTTCGAAACTTGACTGTTCTGGTAATATACTGGTGCCGAGATCATGATAGAGGAGATGGGTACCGGATGGGGTGCCCGGCATAGGTTAAGTACTATTGGGCACAGGGCATGAATGTGGTCAAGCAGGCAGCAAGTAACTTTCTGGGTACACTGTAACGACTCAATGAAGGGTTCTCTACCTTCTTCTTTACCGAGAAATATAGAGGGACGCGCAAATGTAGATCTAATCCATGCTATTACTGGTTACTTCTCCTACCCAATCACAAAAATTAGCGTAACGAAAAGTAAAGCATACGAAGCAGACTCTACTGAATCTTAGAGCCACTCTCCACCACTCTCCACCATCGATCACACATCGAAATCTAGAGGTAAGGAACGCGGATGGGACCACCTCTTCCAAAACCATTGCAACCAAACTATCCACGAATAATACACAACACTAAAAAGATCTCGAACCAACGAGAGCGATGTACTCGCGTACAATTACCCTAACCCAACCACCCCTCCTTACGTACTCAATCCCAGAAACCAGCAGCAAAGTCTGGATTTAAAGAGAGAGTTACAATCGACATCTCCTCCGAGTCATCTGGTGTCTTATAATCAATATGCTGAGGTCCACAGCGATCCAGGAATCCTCAAGCCTCAAGGAACTTGAAGGAAGGAACTTGAAGGAAGGAACTTGAAGGAAAAAGAAGCGCGATTTGACCACATGTGTATATGCGTATGTTTCATGGGGCCATTATTCTACTAGAGCCTAAGCTTCGGTATATGTGAGGAACCATATTCACCCTGTATACAGTTTCACCGTGCGTACCTCATGAGTACTAGTCACGACGGCTGCAATGGAAGGGACCACCATCCGTACCTCTCCCTCCTCGAGGCTGTTTTGGCGAGATTTTCACGGCACGGTATGGCACGGTGCGGGGGCGGGTAGTCTTCGGGCTAGACCTGGACACTGACAAGCAAGACGTAGCACGCAATGGTACGCCTTGCTGCCCCGTACGATGCGGCAGCTAAAACTGCGATGAAAGAAAAAATAAAGAAAAAGCTCAGTATTCCGGGTATGAATACGAAGCTGTTGCTCGACTCTTGAACTCACCCTTGCAGGTGTAGGTATTATGTACAGCCATCTCCCAACGGCTCTTGTACCAGTGTTATCGTCAATCGTCAATCGTCGAATCCCTATCCGAGTCCAAATCCTCAACGAATGTATTCAAAGACCCAGCACCGGGGATCTCGGACACTAACCCCCATCCCAACACACACCACTTCACCTCATCCTCCGTAAACAGTGAACACTCGAATTCAAAACATCCAAGAGGAGCGTGGAAATCCCGCTCCCCAAAACGGGTCTCCGTAGCCAAATCCTAACCTCGGTTCGTGACCCCCCCCCCATCGCAACCAAATACAGTTAAACGGGGTCCCTCTCCGAGAAAAAAAGTTTACTGTGTAAAACCGATCGGTTGGAGCGAGGCATGTCGTGGTCGTGGGATTCGCCGTTTGTTTCGTGGTCCGGTTTGTTTGTGTTTTTTGTGTTCTGGATTGTGAATGATGGATCTGATTGGGACTGGGCGTTCTTTATATCCGAATCAGCGCGATGGAGGATGTGATTGAAGAGGAGTCGTCCTGAGCTAGAAAGACTAGGCTAGAGAGGAGGAGCATAACGAGCCACTCACACAAAACGGAACCAGGTGGGAAAAGAGAGATCGTCGAACGAGAAACTGTATCCCTCCTTTGGAAACCCCGAGAGAACGAGCGGAAAGGAGGTCCGTCGGAAAGCCCGTCGGAAACCGATTCAACACTAGAGGTCAACTCTTACGGCAACGGCAACGGCAAAACGGGGGCAGCGACCCAAACAAAGTACCCATCTAGTATGGCGAATGCAAGACGAGAACGGCTTGAGTTCATACACACCCCTTTTGCCTCCACCGTTGTTTTTTTCGCACAGAGAAGGAAGGGGAGAAGGAGAAGCATCAGAAGATAGAGATGGAGATGGCATGGGATGAGCATCACATCATGCTCGGTGCGTCTGGTGATGATGCGAAAACATAACAGAATCCGGACTCATCCCCAGAATTCAACGGTTGGGGCAGCACGAGGGGATGTTATACCCGTTCCAACCCAAGAAGAGACGCTCCCCAATGAGAAACCCCACCCCGAGAAGAAAACCGCTCCTCAAGAAGAGAACAAAAACAAAACAAAGAAGAACCTCAAGAAGAAAACAAAAAAAAAACAAGGGTGCTTTTTAGTTCTGGGATAGGAACAAGGGGGAAGTTACAACCACGCCAGGAGGAGCCGTCGAATAAGCTCATGATCGGGTGAAGAGCCCTTGATATCGATACGATACGATATGATAGAAAAACTCACATCACATAACATACAACAGGGTGAAACGTGGAAGCCCCTACTGAAGCTGATTCATCGCATCTTTTGCATCAAAAGACATAGTCCCGTGGCAAGAGCTTATTGAGGGTGGTTTTGAATTGGTGATAGAAGAAGAAAGAAAAAGGGCGCAGGTGCGATGGTGGCTGAGAAGCGTCGGGTGCTTTGAGTGTAAGTGGTACATACGAGCCGGTCGATATGAATGATCTCATGTATGAAAGAGGGTGAGAGAGCGTCAAGAAGCATTCTCTCGATTTGTGGGGAGGTTTCTCGGAGATAAAGAGCGAAAAAAGTTTTCTCGCGTCTTTTGTGTTGCTGACTGAGATTATCGCCGAGCTGTTCAGAGTACAGGAAGGGTTTTGCTACCACTTGAGCCCATTGAATCTGGTAGTAGCAGCGACAAGGATCGTGGATGGATTGCAACCGAGGAGGTTAGTGTTGAGTAGTCTTATCTGCGGAGTTTCAAGCGAACGGCAGGAGTGTGCCGAGGAGTGGTCACACAGGTGCAAATAAGCACAAACAAGACTTGGGCCAATCGGAATGAACGAAGAAGCGTTTGCCGAGATATGTGTGCCGAAGATGCCGAGGATAGCAGATGGCGCTCTTAACTTCAGACCCTGATCTTGATTCTCTTACCTCTCCCTCTCCCCACTCCTTCCCCCACGAACGCTCTATCCTCGCTCTCCACAAATATCACTCGTCCAGCATGGGTCGAAGAAAAATTGAAATCCAACCGATAACAGTACGTTCCTACTTTCTCCACTCTCTATTCTTGTGTTGCCCCTTCCCCAGTTCTTTGGTTTCGGTGCATCATCAACTCCGCCTCCCTCGCTACCCAGTCACCCTTCTTCCGTCTTCTCTGTTATATTTACAAAACTGAATGTCTTCATTCTTTTCTTTTATACTTAGCACGAACGCAATCGTTCTGTCACCTTTTTAAAGGTTCGTTCCTCTCCTGGATTTATCTCTTAATAGTACCTTGCCTCTCGGGTACTATTTTTGGATCCCACGCTCACCCCTCTTTCTCTCCTTGGCATTTTCTGTCATCTTCTTCCTCCCGTTCAACCTTCAATCCTCAGCGCAAAAACGGACTCTTCAAGAAAGCGTACGAGCTCGGTGTGCTTTGCTCTGTCGACGTCGCTGTGATCATCTTCGGTTCGTCGCTTTTGCATCCCTTTCTCGTCGTCGTCATCATCCGCGGTTTTCTAATACATATATCATTTTTTTGCTACTATTTATAGAGAACAAACCGTCGTCTGGTCATCACGTCAAGCTACACCAGTACTGCTCAACAGACGTCCATGACATCGTCCAACGACATATTCGAGTGCGTTATCTCTCCCCTACCCTGCTGTTGTCGTCCATACAAGTGAAACTGAGACTGAGTTTTGCTTGTTTATATCAGCACGATGGGGAGAAAGACATCAAGACGGTCGCTGATTTCTCAGGCGGGGCTGCGGCTAGAGGAGCTGACGACGGCGGAGACGGAGAAGACGACGAGGGAGAGGACGACGATATGCAAGATACGCTGCCTAGCGCGAGAGCGGGCGCCTCGAAACGACCACGCGTGGACGATAAGCCGTTGGGGAAGAACAGCAGCGGGTTGAGTCCCCCTGACGACCTTGGCATGACTCTTGACTCTGTGCGTTGTTTTTTCTATGTGTCTCTTACTATATCGCTCGTTTATCTCATGCTTGTGTTGATAGATGGACTACCGAACGCGCCAGATACCGTCCAGCGTCCCATCATCCTCACAGACCCACCCACACTCAAGCATCCCCATCTCCGGCGAACGACACCGTCAGCACAGTGCTAGCACCAGCACCGGCACCCACCCACGCTCTCACCAACCCCATTCCACACGCCCTCACCTCTCACCCGTCTCCGTCTCACTCTCCAGCGCAAGCACCAACCCACGGCTGTCACCCCTCGACGCGTCGCCTAACGGCGGTACCTCTGCGGGTGCTGGTGGTTATGGTGGATATGGGACCACCTCCGTCGCGGGTCCTTCGTATCGGACGCAGGCTCAGCAGCAGTACAGTAGTACAGGCACGACGAGCAACGGCAGCTCTCACTTCTTCCCAATGAACACCCAACCCCCAACTACCTACCTCCCCTCCTTCGACTTCAACGACCCACACCCACACCCACCTCATCCACATCCACATCCACATACATCAAGCTCGTCCTCACGATCCCACCTAACAGGACGCTACGCACACCAGCCCAGTCGATCGTACTCTAATACCTCTTCCTCTTCCTCGGGGGTGGGGCCGGGGACGTATCCGGGTGGTGGTGGTGGTGGTGGTGGTGGTACGACTTCGAACCAGGATCTGTTGGCTTCGTTTTTAGGGACGGCTGGGGGGGATGTGGGGAGGGCCGCGAGTGGGTATGAGGCTTCGGCTTCTGGTGCTGCTGGTCCTGGTCCTGGTCCTGGCGGGGGTCTGAGCTGGCCTATGCACGCCGATCCTGATAGCGGGCATACCCACGGACATACGCATGGACACGGACATGGGCATGGGAGGGGGACGAGCCAGAGTCAGAGCCCACACACCGCACACTCGTCAAGCACCGGTCCACCCTCTTCGTCGTCTACACAACAGGAATCGAACTGGCTCGAGTTCCTCTCTGGCGCGTCATCCTCCTCCACCGCGCATAACCACAGTCACAGTCACAGTCATAATCATGGTCATAACCACAACCACAACCATGGTCATGGGAATGGTGGTGGTGGAGGTGCTGGTGCGGGAGGTGCGGGTGCGGGTGGGATGAGAAGTCTGGGTGATTTGTTCCCGCTTGGGGATGATGATGCGCATGGTCGTGTTGGGGTGGGTTTGGGTGCGGGGAAGAGGGATGGTGGGAGGGCGGCGAGGAGTGAGAGGAGTGAGAGGGACGGGTCGGTTGAGACGGGGAGTGCTGGATAATCCAGTTGCGGCATTTCACCCAGCACTGCGGTTCTACCCTGTATTTCGAAGTGTCCGACTCTGGACCTAGGCTGGTGGTCCCCTGGGAACGATGAATGCCCGGTCGGACTCGTCACTCGATCGTGGGCAGGGGGGGGGGGGGGGTGGTCGTCCCTCTGTCTGTAGTTGGGGTTTGGGAACGATTGTACATAAGTGGTAACCACTCTCCAGGACGTTCCTCCGGTGCTTTCCCTCTTGGACACGACACACGGAACCTGGACCTGACTTTTCGTGTATCCTATTCTTCCTCTTCGCTCTACCCACCCTATCAACTTTTCGTCCCCTCCTCCATCCACATCGTCACATGTCCCATCCATATATATTCTCTGTATCCTCCCTCTCCCTCTCCGCAATTTCCTCTTCGCCACTTTACCAGGGTACCTAGGGACCGATATGTCTACTCGTGTTTCGTACCCTGTTTCAGCTTGTATATTCGCTCGTAGTATATAATAGCTCGTCATACTTCTGTGTGTGTAGGGTTTTCGTGTTCGTTGGTCTGTTGTTCTTTCAGCCTGTGATAGCGTACGGACGGACGGACGTTCTTTCTTTGATTTTGGTTTTTGCCTCACATTGCTAGGTTTTTTGTTTATCTGGATATATATATACTGTATTTCGTATTGAAGAATGGACTCAGGGTAGGGTGATAACTGTACTGGCAGGCTGAATCGCAATGCTCGTAAGGAGGGTGGTTTCACAGCTACCGTTCTTGTTGCAGCATCATTAGACTTGAATCAGTCCTAGACTTGGTCGTTCGGATGAGGAAACGATCATTTCTATGTTAGTGATCGTCCATCGCATCACCTACTAGAGGCTGGTTCGAGCCTACAGCATCATATCACGCTGAGGAACTGAGAAGGCTCCGAGTCGAATCACACGAACCCATCAATGAGCAGATGCAGAGGAAAAGTAGATTCTCTTGAAAAGGCTACCTATACATGAGCTAGCTCGGGAAACAATCCAACCACTCCTTCCCTGTGACTAGTTTGCTGAGGTCGGGTGCGGACATCATGGTTGGCTGTCCCATAATCCTGACCATTGCAGGCCGCGAGACAAACTTGTTGTAGAAATCCGGTGCCCAGAATAACAGCTTTCCATCGGCTGCTGTAGTATAGCCATCCCTATTTACTTCTGTTTCATTCGTGAGACGAGCGGAAGAACCTGTCAAAGTGATTGAGCAAACGGTGGAGTTTGAAGTATGAGCGACCCATCATATCATGTAGGGTGCTATGGAGTCGGAGCTCACCATCGTCATCTTGACCAGTGCGAAGAGAGCTACGACTCCCCAAGATCGTTTCCACGTCCCATAGCCGGATGGCACCATCCCCACCGCTAGATGCCAAGTATCTTCCGTCTGGAGAAAAGGAAACCGGGAGCCACCCCAGGGGGCCAAGGGCGGAATAATATTCACCGACTCGGAGTGGACCAGCTACGCATTCGCCGGCTTGTGAGTCCCAGATACAAACTGTCCTATTCCCGGCACCGGATGCGGTGTATCGACCGTCGGGGGAGAAAGAAACAGAAGTGATTGCCAGGTGACGAGCAACGGGAGAACCGTGAATGCAGACGCCAGTCTGCAAATCCCAGATCCGTAAAGTTCCATCACGTGAGCCAGCTGCAATCCGACGACCGTCTGGGGAGAAGGAGAAGGGTATCTTGAAGTTGGAACCGCCGCTGCCTTCAAGTGGGCCAATTACGCGAGCACCAGTTGTCGCATTCCACAGTTGAATTCCCATAAAGGAACTAGACGCGATGTGAGTATTATCAGGAGAAAAATACACCGATTGAAAGCCTTCGTGGACATCCACTTGAAGTGGACCAAGAACACATGCCCCAGTGCGTGTGTCCCAGAGCAGAATGGTGCGATCGGATGAAGATGATGCGAGTCGTTCACTATCCTTGGATATTGAAATTGACCAAACACTGCCTCTGTGACCTCTCAGTGGACCGAGCATACATCTGCCGGTGTTAGAGTCCCATAGTCGAATAGTTCCATCAGCGGAGCCAGACGCGGTGATGAGCCTACCGTTAGAGGAAAAACAGAACGATGTAATGTTTTGTTCATGGGCCTTCAACTCTAGAACGTATTCTCCAGTTCCAGCTGCCCATAGCCGAACAATGCCATCAAGATGGCCAGTCGCTATATGTTGACCAGAGGGTGAGAAGGCTATGGGATATCCAGAGCTGCGTCGAGCTCTGGCTATGTTTTCTTTCCATGCATCCCAATCTGTTGGGGTCTTACACGGTGGTGGAATAACCAAGGTAGCAGCTTTGGCCCGATAATGACTAGCCACGACGGAGTCTCTCGGGGAGAAGGCAAGGAGAGAAATGTAGACGTGTGGAGCGCTAGCCATGGCATAAGCAAACTCGTCGATCAGGCGCGCTGCATCCCCAGAAAATTCGCTCATCCAGAGGTCTTCTGGATTCCGCTTCTGAGCTTCGAGTTAATGGCAAATTCATAGCAATGTCAGCTCAAGCAAGAGTTGGCTTACTTGCAGTATATGACTCAGTATGACCATCTTCCGCGCAGCTTCTCTGAATTCGGACCGTTCCAGACCGAGTATACCACTACTGAGCAGTGTTTTCTCAGTTGCTGTGGAACTGATAATCTCCAACCAGAACAGGAACAGTTCGACAAGAAATTTCTGTAGCAGCTGCATTGGCAATTCTACTTCGGGATTGCATTTCAGCAAGTGATAGTCCCAAAAATGGCAAGCGTAATAAAGTCCTGGAGGCAAAGCGGCCATTCGCTCCAAGAAATTTGGAACATCGCAATTCTTGAGAAAGGAGAACTCGAGGTTGAGCATGTTGAATCGGAGCTCAGTGGCCATTTTCTTGAAAGAATTGATCAGAGCTCTGTGGTGATGGTCCGAGATGTCGACTCGGAATTTGCCTGCACGGGCACTCGTGACGAAATCGACAAAGGACTTGTGTAGGAGAGGTTTAGTGGATGGGACGATTGGGTCGGTTCCGGGTATTAGCAGGCTACGAGCAAGCTCGAAGAAGCGGTAAGGATCGAACTCCTCCGAAGGGATATCAAGAAGAGCGATAGTGTGGGATAGATCCAGAGGATTTTTGGCCACAACTATGAACCCAAGCAGCCGTATGATGTTCTCTAGTCTCCCGGGTTCTTGGGGCACGTCCCCTAGGGCCTGATCAAGGATGTAGCTATACAGCTTATCCAGATCCTCCATCCCGTTCTGCAGGACCTCTGCTATGATCGCATTGCGATTCGCGCTGCCTCGAATGCGGAGTTTGGAGAGAATATAGTCGATGGCTGTTCTCGCCCATACATACAAGCCGTCAGCCTTGTGGGCCAGTAAGCCGACCTGCGTGGAATCTGGCCAGGCATCCCATCCGGACCTCCCTTGAAATAGGGCCTGTATGCCATCACGGATCCGACGTTGCATGTAACGTTTGACTTCCTTGAAAGACTCGTGTGTATGAATCTCCAATTTAACCTGAGTGACTAACTCATCACCGAGACTGAGGAGGATATCGTGTTCGTTTCGCGTCGTGAGGATGAGGCGTATGTTCGTGGGTAACTGTGGTATGACTCGAGAGAGTGTGGAGGCGAAGGAGGAAGGGTTTGAACTCTCGTCGAGAGCATCTATCACGACTAGGACAGTGCCATTGTATTGGCGGATTGGTTCTAGAAGGAGCTGGATCTGCTTCTCTTCGAGGCTAAGCCCATTGGAGAAGTGAGGTGTCAGGATCTGATCGATGGAACGGGCAATCGCTGGACAAGCACAAGCGAGCTCATGAACGATGGTTGGAAGGACTTTATTTGGATCAAGGGTAGAGCTATCAGTTCGGCGGATACAATAGTGCGCTGCAATGAGGTCGGGACATTGATGGTGTACAATATCAAGGAGTTTCGCTATGACAGTAGTTGCGATGGTGGACTTGCCGCTTCCAGGCCTACCCACGATGCAGGCGCATTGTCGTAGAGCGGCGAATATGTCACGAAAGCAGCTAGTGCGAGGGGTGTGCTCTAGCCCCTGCCAGTCCTCTTCTTCGAAGTTGTCCTCCATGTCAAGGTCGTCTACGGTGTCAATCCGAATATCTTCACCGGCGATCCATTTGGCGAGTAGATGTAAGAGTTCCTGTCTCGTTCCAGAGTAGCACGCCTGATGGAACCTGTCCAGTCGGGCATTACGAACAAGGTAGAAACCGAGACGACGCTCCTACAAGACGTTTGAGGTTCGCAGCGTCTGATAGTACTGTAAAGCGATACTCACGATGCGATTGCAGATATCCTCATGTCTCTCTTGCAGCGGAGCTGCCTCTGTGTACATATCTATGTGAGTTGGCGCACTTCCACAGGCTATTTGACAAAACTCGCACCGGTATAGTTGGTGGTGGTGGTGAAGTTGATATTGTTATTGTAACTTCCGACTGTCACTGCTCCTCCAGCTGAATCTAACCATGCCATATCAGCTACCTGAGGACAATCGCAGCCAAGCAAAACGTTACTCAACTGATATCGTTACCGATGAACCTCACATTCTGGCTGGTGCTGGGTGCTGTTGCCCCGTCGTCTTCTTGATCTCCTGCGATCCTTCTTCGTTTCGTACTAACAGAGGAGTTGGATGGTTCCGTCGAGCTCGACCTATTACGCCTGAGATCGGACATGGTAGTGAGAGGCAGGGTGCACGAGGCAACTGGTAGTCAAGCGCCACGGTGGAAGACGACTGGCGAGAGCGTGCTGTTCAAACCAACTTGTCATCCACGAGACCCCTCCACAAAATCAGTTCATCAGCTTCTTCTGTTAGAGTTCACTGTAATCTCTTTGGATCAACTGCATGGCGCCTACTCTGGAGTCTGGCCAGAAATCGCTGCGGGATTACTGTAGACACACATGAGCGTCTCACGGACAAGATGTGCGACAGCAAGCAACCAGTAAAGCTCATTAATTGAAAACAGAGCCCAGCAGGTAGTAATCTCCAACGTGAACACGAATGAGAGAACAATGGAGCACGAAAGCAAGAGTGAGAGGGAAGAAAAGAAGTAGATCCAGAATATGAGTTTCAGTCCGCGACGAGGCAAAGAAGAGAAGTAATGAAGAGTATAGAGGGCCTGGGCATGATGGGAATGAGAACGGTAACGGGTGCAGGGAAGACCGGGGGACAAGCAAAAGGTGATGTGAGGTAATGAGAAGCGTCCATCCGTCAGCAGGTTAATACCAGCAGTAAAAATAAAGAGTAAAAACGTAAAAGAACCGCAGAAGAAGGGAAAAACAGTAACATCGGATGTGCGTGCTCATGCAATCCTGAGCCCTCTCAAAAACATACATTCAGAAGTGCACACGAGAAGAGAGATCGCCGCCCTATCGCCATGAGGGTGCCCGTGTGCCGTCAACAAATGACACACCGACAACACGCCTCCCCACCATCCGCATCCTCCTCAAACTCACTCTCGCTCCCACTACTACCGCGCCCTCTACCTCGCCTACGTCCCCACCCGCCGGATTTATCCAGATCTTCAGAACCGGGTGGCGGGGATGGGCGGATGGAGAGGTGGACGATGGTTCCGCTTGGGGGAGGGGGTGAGGAGGGGTGAGTCGGGAGGTTGAGGCCTAGAGGAGGTAAAAAGAGGTTATGTTAGTAACCGTGATGAGAAAGGAGTTAGAGGAGACGTACGGAGGAGTGTATCATCGTCTTGTAATATCTTCCCCTGGTATATCATCCGTATATATGACGGCGTATGCGGTCTCGCGTCTCCTTGCCAGTCTACATGAACGAAATCAGTTTTCCCAATAAAAGAACAAAGGAAAGTGGAATGTCCGACCAGAGTTCCACCCGTTCCAGACGAGCTCTTTCACTCTCCCCACCGTCGTATCAGGCTCAAACGACATCAACCGGCGGTGACCAGACAGCAACAGAAACGTCAGAAACACTTTCGGAGTGGGTGGAGGGGCCGGCGATGGCTCTGTGGGCGGAGAAGCCTGCGATGGGTCAGATTGAGATGCATTGGATGGTTGGGAGTTGGATGGGAGTTGGAGTGAGGAGGAAGGAGTTTGTGCCTGATGTTGTGGTAGCAATGACGTAGATGCACCCGATGTTGAGGCCGACGTTTGGTGCGGTGACAACGATGACGGAGGGGCCAGAGCAACCGGTGAAGACGACGAAGATGCTGCCACCATCGCTGGTATTGTTGGTGACGTTGCAGAGTAGGTTGACCCCTGTCCCCGTTCACACACCGCTCTACACACAGTCTCGTCAACCGAAAGTGATAGAGGGCCTACGGAAGGACCAGAACCTAGCCCTCCGACAGCATCACTATCTGCTTGGTGTCGTTCGTGGTAGTCCTGGTCCATGGGCTGCTGGCTGGCCCTGTCATCGTGAGCATCCTGTTCATGGTCGTGTGAGTCCATGTGCCTGGTCTGAATCCCAGTCTGATCGTCCAAATCCACTCTGGTCATCGACGTCCGCGCTGAAGCCGCGAGACTGTGGTTATGCGCGTAGGGAGACTCTGAGCGTGCGAGAAGATGCAGGTGATGGTGATGGTGGTGAGGAGGAAGGTGATGGTGCTGCTGGACGGTGGGATGGCTGTGGTCGCCGTTGCTCTGCAAGTTGCTGCTGGATGCGTGGGTCCCGTTCTGCGTGCTGCCGCCCCGGAAGTCGTCCTCAGCGATCGATTCGTTCTGGCTCGCTGTTGTAGAATGGCTCTGGTAGCCGCCAGTGCTACTGGTGCTGGCCATGTTCGGTTGTGTAGACGTACTGGCTTCCGGTCTTGACCTAGTATTCACTGTAGTGCATTTCGTGAGCAAGAAAAAAAGCGTTATTCGACTGGCAAACCCCGCACTACCAGTGCTAGGACTTACGTCTCTTCTCGTAGCCTTGCTCTGTCACATAACCTTGGCTAGTTTGCCTTGCGTCGTAGTCGTGAGAAGTCGTAGCGGTCGTGGTGGTGGTGGCTCTCAGGTCCATTTCACAAGGGAACCGCCCGTTGATTGGATCACTGTAGCAATTTTCCACCTTTGGGCGCTGCATGTGCAGATGTAGCATTCTGATCAGACGTTTGTACAGTAAGTTCACCGTTTCGAGGCCGCGGTCATCTGTTCCTTTTTATGCTTGGACCAGCTTGGACCCAGATAAAAAAGTTTGGACCGGTCACTTTCTGTCCTAAATGCACTGACCGGGAGTCGAACCCGGTGCTAGGCCAAACGCAGAACAGTGATAGAATGGGAAGACCCAATGTTACCGATACACCATCAGTGCACGACTTCTACGATTTTCCTCTTGTCTATATTGGCTGCACAGGAACACCCATTCCCCTCGTCACATTTGCACTTGCTAACCAATTTCCAGTACAGGTCTGGACCCAGCATTCCCCTGTACTTCCATCTATCGACCTCTCTGAGAAACTCTGAAGCCACACAGTTCAAATGGTCAAATCGTACGAAAAACAACCGTAGATGCACCGAAGCTCATCCATCTCGACCGATCCTATGATCGTCTTGGGATGGGGCATTCAATGGCGTCGTCGACCATGTGAATTTACAGCCGGATATACTTCTGCTTATGTCCTAACAACCCCACGACGAAGCTGCTATGTGCTTGCGTCGTCGGGTGTATAGTTATTGGGTTGGTTTTCTATCATCCACGTTCAAGTTGGAGGAATGAACCTAGGAATCTGATCACGTTGCTCAGGAACGTCTTCGCACATCGATCTGATGGTGGTTCTACTCATTATACCAGCTCACAGGATTGAGCGACCGGATAATCCATTTCATACCTATTCACTCGACTCATGATCCTGCGTACGTATGACCCTTTCATTGGCTCTGAAGCTCAAACTCGGATGGATATACCGCTCGTACCTGGCCCGTACTCGAGGATACCCCGTACTTGATTTCTAAATCCAGACCAGGCGCTGAGACGCATCTTTGGATGGTTCTCCCGTTATATAGGGACGAAGAATGGCTAGTGCGCTTGCTCCTGCTTCGTTCCTCGCCTCCCTAAACTGGTATTATTGAACTCCGTGTCCAGGTATGTAAACGAATCACCTTCCTAGATACTAAAACGGAGCCTGATTGACCGCTTTCTTAGTCAACGAGCGGTCTAAATCCCTAACCCGCAGTACGATGCCCTGCTTCTCATTTTCATTACTTCCAGGTCAAATTATCTCAAGTATAACCCCCTCCATAGACAATGGGTATCTCCATCTTCCTTCCGCTTACACTCTACCTCCTCGGGATGGTTGGAACGGCTGCTTCCGCACCAGCCGGTCAAGCCGCAAACTGGGTACGTTCGGCGTACGCTCCTGATTTTTACATGCGCGTTGTTGCTTACAGCGAGGTTCCACCGAGTAGCCGTTCGACATCACGGAGATCTCTGCTCCAGACGGGTCTATCACAGCAAAGTTCGTCTCTGTCGGGGCGACGATGACGGAGCTCTGGGTGAAAGATAGGCACGGGGAGAAGAGGGATGTCATACTCGGATATGACGATAACGTATGATTCCCTTCTTCCTCTTCTTCTAAAATGTAATGCCTCGAGCTGATCACTACTTTGGTGGTCAGACGAGACTGTTGACGGACCCAGATCATCCAGTGTTCAACGCCATCGTAGGAAGGTGAGTTTCTTCTCCAGCTGTCAGTTATGATGATGCCCCATGGAATTTATATGCAATATGTTCAGATACGCAAACCGTATCAAGAACGGTAAACCTCTTCCTTCACATCACCGGGACCATCCCTCTCGTATCTCACATGTATCTACCCTTACAGGCACGTTCTCCATCCCTATCACCAAAGAAGCCCAGCCTCCCGGTCCAAACGTGTACCAGATCCCGACAAACGACCACGACGGACAAGTGACTCTCCACGGTGGAATCATCGGCTGGGACAGGCGTAACTGGACCGTCGTCGATTCAGGTCTCTCCCCCAGCAGCAGTGGTAACGGACTCAAGACGAGCGTGACGTATAAGCATATTGACGATGGGGATGAAGGGTTTCCCGGGCGAGTAGAAGTGTTTGTACGTTAACCTCCTCCGTCTTGATCAGGTTGGCATATTTGGTTCTCACAATTTTCATGAGTACCCTAGGCTACCCATGAGGTTAGCAACGGCGGTGTTCTGAGGACCACAGTCCGTGCAACAGCTTCGGAGAAGACACCCATCATGGTCACTCAGCACGTATACTGGAACCTCGATGCGTTCAAAGACGGGAAAACAACCGTATTGGATTATCAGGCTCAAAGTACGCCATTTTCCCCCTGTGCAAGGTGATTGTGGTCGTGACTCATAGGTAATTGAATTCTATTCATCATAGTCGATGCGTCGAGAGTGGTGAAGCTGGATGGAGATGCGATTCCGACCGGGGAGTTCCTGGATCTTGACGAGGCTGGGAACAAGGATGGTTTGTTTGATTTTAGGAAGGCGAGAACGATTAACAAGTTCTGGAACCAGACTGTGGGCCTGTGCGGTGGTGGTAAGCTCCTCTCCTCTTCATCTGTCTACGAATGGGAGCGGTCGGCTCACGTATACCAGTCTGCCAAGGGTACGATCATGCTTGGATTTACGACCGCGACGAGACGAAGCGCAGCGGTACTTCCCTCTATTCTAACGCATCTGGCATCAGGTTCGTTCTACACTCTTCAATTCCTTCAGGAGACTCATCTTTCACCCTCTCTCATACATTTCCCACCAGACTCGACATATCCACGAACCAACCCTCAGTCCAAATGTACACAGCCTACTGGGTCAACACACCCCGTAAAGCCGTCCACGGCGGCCCCAGTCTAAACTACACCTCCTGGTCCGGCGTGGCGGTTGAACAGCAAGGATGGGTTGACGCAATAAATACGCCTGAGTGGGGTGTTGATCAAATCTGTGAGAGTATCTCCCAGATAGTGGATTTCGAACTCTTACTGAAATTTCGGATACTCTTCCTTGCTCTTTCCATAGACGAGCCGGGCAGGGATTTCGAGTGGAGTACGACGTACAAGTTCTCTGCGGTACAGTAGGCGGCTGTGCCAGTAACATTCGCAGGTCAGGGCTAAGGACGAGCGGTATATGGATCTCGTATTTGTATTTGTATCGTTCTCAAGGGAGTTTTCGAGCCTAAAGAGCTATAATTGGCGATGAGAAAGTGGGTGGGCCCTTGGTATCATTATGATTATGCCTATCAGAGAGAACGAGAAGGGCGCCATTCTATACACCCATGACGACCAAGAGGAGCGGGAAATAATAAGTACAATGTAGTATAGATACAGAGAGAAGTAAGACGGCACAGCTCTGTTCAACTCATATCCATCTCCTGAGAATTGTAAGCAGTCGACGACGAAGGTCCAGCTGCAGGTCCCAGGCCAAGCGATTCCAACTGGTCAGTCGATAGCCCATTGAAGAAGTCATCATCGAACTCTTCCTCCAGGTCCGGATCAGCCATGTCGAGGATAGCAGCTTCGTTGGCATAGACAGCTAACTCTTCATCCGGGTCGATGTATCCGTCCAACTGGGTGAACGATTCGGGATCCAGGTCGAGCTCAGCGTCTGGGTCCTCGAAAGATTCGTCGAATGAGGAGCCGACGTCGCGGGAGTAGGTGCGACGGTAGCGATTGTTCATCTCGCGTCTGTTCACGGTGGTTATTATGCGACGGAAAAGCTGTCAAGAAGTTAAACGTGGTCAGCTACTTGGAATCCAACCACCGAGGGAGGATAAATATACCTCATCATCGTAGACTTCCTCCTCCTCCTCCTCGTCTTCATCCATATCCACGTCCTCATCAAAGCCATCGCTGCTGAGACTCATCCTCCTCTGCACCTGCACGTCCCGGAGTCTACCATGCGACTCGGAAAGTCGCTTTTTCCTGTCCCTGACCGCCTTCTCCAAGACCTTAGCATGAAACCGTTCTCTAAGCAGTGCGTTCGAGGGTGACAGTTCCCCCTGGTTACGATCCGGTGACACACCTAGCGCCCTGGGTGTGACTGAACCCAAGGATGTGCGACTCGCTCGACTGGTAGAGGGTGAAGTACCATGAGACTGAGAGCTAGGAGAAGAAAAGACGCGGGGGAATATGCTGTGTGGTGCTTTGAATTGTGCTCTCCGTCGTTCTACGCTAGAACTATTAAGGTGGTAGGGAGCGCTATCCGCTGAAGTGGGAGACGAAGGTGGGTTCCAGGTCAACGGTGAAGAGTTGGCTGGTCTGTGCCTGGCCCGGCGGTTGAGTTGAGGCGTCTGTGGACTGCTCATAGGATTAAAGGATAGGGTTGACGCAGTGGCCATTTCGAGAATTGTGGACTTTAGTTGGAGGTGGCGGTTTGAGTATGGACAATGGCCAATGAGATGGAAGTCAAAGTTAGGGGTTGAATGTCACGTTAGCAACGAAATCAACAACCGATATGACGCATGACGTAACGCGTTTGTGACACACGTGCTCGACGCGTCTGTCACGCATGGAATGGCTAGCTGCTCTTGTCCTCAAAACTAAAGGCTCAGCGCTCAACTCCCTCGACTGCTCTCTCCTCCCTGTCTACTCCCAGCCGTGTCACTCCCAACGTTAACACAGAAGGTCTCAATGTAAGTTTGAATCCTGATTACACCATAGGCTCTTCCTAGAAGTTCAGTATACTAATCCATTGTAGCAGTATCTGCGGCGTCAACAGGCACAATATTTCGCTACTGCCAACCACATCGCCCACCGTTCTCCCACCTCAAACTCTTCCCTGTTCCTTCAGTGACGGAATTCACAAGACCTACTCGCCCTGAAACATTGGCTCGGCGACCCTATGACTCGGAAACGATTTTATGTGTGGGGACTCCTCAACGAACGGAAGATTTTTCTTCAAGAGCACAACCACGGTCTTTGACTCTCAGCTCATCCTTCCTTGTCGACTGGGACCCACTCGCTCTCTCCATTTTCATCAATGTAGCGTGCTGAATAGCACCACAATCCCTTCCTGCTCTTGCTGGATCTAGTGAAGAGGACATTCAAGCCTTCCGGTCGTCATCGTCAAGAGCGCAGGTCCTGGCCGTGGTGAGTCCTCATGTTCTGAACTGTTGACTCGCATTCTCGTCCCTCGTCGTCTCCTATCCCCCGTGGCTCGCATAGTTCTGGGGGCGGACGCTCTGTATTCTCATGGTATTCTCCTAGTCTCGCCCTTCTCTTTCTCACGGACGAGTTTCCAGGACCCACACTGACTATTTCCTACCATAGTTCAGGCCAATCTCTTCCTCACAGGCTCTCCACAGGTTCCTCCCACGCTTCTTTTGATGTTCTCAAGCAGGACTCAAGGGTGAGCCGATACCTGGATTCACTTGGAAGCCATAGGTTCTTCTTGATGGCTAGATCGTACGACCAGATTGGGATCCACTGTCAGCCGACAGGTGAAAACGACCAAGGAAGGAGGGACCATCATCGTCTGCTGAGAATGACGACTGTCACAGTAGTGATGTAAGAGCGATCTCCTCTTCTTCGTAGGGTGGTACATCAATCATCGTCCCTACCCTCTTTAGCCCAGTCTGTTGACGACTCGGTACGCTTTTCGGTGTTCATCTCATCTCTGTCCCGCATTTTCACGTCTCAAATCACGTCGACATCTTCCTCTAGCCAATCCGAACTCTTCATCTCCCAGGTCGAGCAATTAGTTCTTGCCACTCGATTCTCACGTAGAACCTTCGGAATATAGTATCCTTGACAAATTGACTTTGAAAACAACTCAAGGCTGGTCTGGGCTTCGCTGAGTTAAGAATGTTCTCAGAAGGAATCGGAAATGGGTATCTGGGATGACCTTAGAGTGCGGACAATGGGCGCTCTCGTGATCAAGTGGACTTGAGGTTTGTTCATCGCAAGAGAGACGCATGGAGCCCCGGTCGTAGAGTTATAGGATATGATGACAAAGTTGGTATCAGCTTCTTGGATGGCCTGTCTTCTCTCACACGCAGCCACAGCGGCGATATACCGATATTGAATCAACACCTGACTGGAGGACGATATTCTTGCGATCTATCACATCGTGATTTGGACGAGCGCCGGTTGAGGCTTCTTCCTTCCTACCTCCATCATGCCTTTCACGGCCTCTGCAGGCACCACGCAGAGCGGACCTACGCCCTCAACTCAGGACGCAGAAGCTTCTGAACCCCCAGATGGCACCAAACGCAAGGGTAAATCCGCTGCTGAGACTCGTCTTTCTCGCAGTGCGAACCTTTCTCAGACCATCACCAAAGGCTCCAGACCATCATCATCGGCTCATCCCGCAGTTACACCTAGCAGCACTATGTCCATCCAGATAGCTGATAACAGACCTCAAAAGGCGAAAGCCCCAGTAACCTCCGATCGTGGCACTCCTTCCTACCTCCTTCCTACCAACAGCTCTATCAAGCGCACTATCCCTTCCAGTCCTAGTATTACTCCCACGCCCAGTCGCAGCTCCACACCAGGGCTGGGTTCGCCGTCTCATATAGCTCCCACTACCAAACGTCCAACTACAATCAATCCACATCGACCTCAGCAGTCTACGATTATGCTCCCGAAGTTCCAGCGGCCAACTACTGCTCCTATCAATGATCGTGCTGGTAACAACACATCGACCAGCGCTAGATCTAGCCCTGCTTCTTTTGTACTTCCCACGATCAGCGTCACGCCGACCACTACCAGTCGTCTACTGACTCCCAGGTCATCGACACCTCCTGATCGGAAACCCAGAACCGGCTCTAGGCCAACTACCACTTGCGCCGCCCTTGTCCCTAGTTCATCTCGTCTCGCAGCTCGATCCACCGATACCCGAAAGGGTAAAGGCGGTGATCTATTATCGCCCAGTAGCATCTCAAAGCCTACGACTGCTAGCACGTCGTCCAGGCCCTCTCATCCTTCAGGTGCATCGGCTATAGGTCGGACGTCCCCTTTTAGCAATGACCGCTCACAGAAACTTCTTTCGGGGTCGAGCATCATCTTTCCCCCTTCCTCATCGACTCATGCCCACGCTTCCACCTCCGCCCGGCCCTCCAACTACTCTGTAACCAACCTTGGCCTATCATCTAATAGAGATATTGGTGTTAGCAGAATGGCCCCATCCTCTGTTGACTACACCGCGCCTAGCCAGGTCTTGCAGTTTGAAAACTCTTCAATCGGTCAGTACTCCATCGTACTCTCGAGATATGATCACTGGATTGACTCCTAAATTACTTCGTCCAGTCGCTGGAGGGCACGTTGGGAGCAATAACACGAACTTTAACGTCACGAACAATTTTCATGGTAAGTAGCTCAGATTTTCCATTATTATATCGACGTTTACTGATGGGAACGTACCTACCTTCCGTCATTTGATAGAAGACATCTGTCACCGTATCGTATGTGATCTCTCCTACCGCGCTATCAATGTTCTGACTGACTTAATTCCTCTCTCCAGGGGCAGAAGCTGGGCACCTACGTGGTGAAGGAGGCGCGGCTACATATCTATCACAAGACGTGCTACCCCGGGACGCGTGATAAGCTGCTGAAGCAGCTCTCGACATGGACCTTAGGCGGTGACTTGAGCGAATTCGATGACGATTTCTTCAGCTCGGAGCAGTGCATCTGCATATTTGGAAAACCTGGGAGCGGAAAATCCACCATTGCGTCTTCCATCGTAGCCGAGCTCGCTGCTGTTGCAGACACGCAGACGATACCACTGGTTTCCGCTCACTACTGCATTCGTCGTCTGAACACTTCAACCGTCAATGCCAAGATGGTTTTTCCGACACTCACTCATGAACTCGCGCTCAAGTGCCCTGTAATAGCCCAGAAGATCAATCAGCTCCTTACTCTGTCATTCGATAGCCAGCTCGACAGCGAAGAGAAACAGCGAGAGCTTCTATTCGAGGCTATTCGCGCCTATGATGGCACAGTCATGGTCCTGATAGACGCCGTTGATGAGATTTCAACTCCCAGTTCCTTCGCTGCCATGCTCCGTCGCACCATTCCCCTACTACCCTCGAATACACGTCTCATTCTTACCACCCGGAACGAACAAGGTATCCTTCGAAACCTTGGTAGCGATCTAGTAGCCAGGGTCCAGTTGGACCTACGGACTGAGGAATCCACCTTCGCTGTTCGTCACTATCTTGAATCACATCTGAGAGATGAGATACGAGCCGAGTTCGGGGATGACCTGGCTTGGTCGTCGTGGCCGTCCGAGGAGCAGCTTGATTCACTCTCAGAGAGCGCTGATGGGCTGTTTGTCTGGGCCACCACGGCGATCAGATTTATGGTGCCCCGGCTTCGTACCCTTGGAAAGGCCCAGCGAGATAGGGTGTTGGATGCCGTGATGAGCAGGAGTCGTACCCCAGGAGACCTGGATGGCCTCTATACATATATCCTGGGAGAAGTTGAGGGAGGTGAATTTCATGATTTCGACCCCGAGCGCTCTCGTACGATGACCCAAATCCTCGGGTTCCTTGTTGTTCTCGAAGAGCCGATAGAACTGGCTCAAATACAGGATTTCCTACCTCTGTCTGCAGAATTTGATTTCTACCGGTTCTTCGAGCTTGCTCGGAGCGTTCTGGTACCCGGAACGGACGCTATCACACCCTCGACCAAACCACAGATGCACAAGTCATTTGTAGATTTTCTCACCAGCAATCGCGCAGGGAGGTTCCAGGTCGACATCTCAGACCATCACGAGAAAGCTTTACAGTTATCGTTCCAGTGGATGACCACCCACCTTCGCTTCAACATATGTGGCTTCGAATCATCCTTTCTCCTCAACAAGGACCAGCCTGGTATCGATGCACGCAAGGCGGCTGTGCCTCTGGGGTTGGTCTACGCATGTCGGTGTTGGGTATATCACTTCGGCAATTGTGGCGCCAGTACACCTCAATCACTGGAGCAAGTGCGAGAACTGCTCGAAGATCGCTTCTTGTTCTGGTTGGAACTTATCAGTATAACAGCCTTCATCGAAGGAGCCGAGAATCCATGGGAATCCGTCCAAAAGGCTGGGAGCTCAATGGGACGCCTGAGCGGAATTCTGAAAGTAAGTGTCTGACGTCCCATGCGACTGTTTGAGCTGAGACATCGCTCCGTTAGAGAAATACGGATGCTGGTCCGCTGAGCACATTTGCCGCAGATGCAGCACAATTTATCAACCGTTTCGATGATTGCATAAAGCAGAGTATCCCACACATCTACATCTCTGCCCTCGCCCTCGCCCCAAAAGACTCCATCATCGCATCCTACTATTGGAAGAAAGTCGTTCCGGTTATTCCACCTCCCTCCGGAATTCCACCAAACTGGGATTCGTGGGAGAATCGTTCTTCCGAGCCCAGTATGACGTCATCTGGCATTGTCTACTCGATTTCCTTCTCACCCTCCGGACGTCACATTGCTGCAGGCGGTTTCGCTGACAACACTTGCTTCATTCGCGTTTGGGACGTAGAAACTGGTGAATGCGTACTCTGTCCACTGGAGGGACATCACGGTTATGTCTTGTCAGTCTGCTACTCCCCAAGCGGCCACCTCATCGCCTCTGGTTCTTCAGACGGAACTATTCGACTCTGGGACACGAAGACTGGCGAATGCGTCCTTGGTCCACTGGAGGGTCATATAGAAGAGATCTGGTCGGTCTCATTCTCGCCTGATGGAGAGCGGATTGCATCTGGTTCTTACGATAAGACCATTCGCATCTGGGATGTCCGCACCGGTCAATGTGTGCTTGGCCCACTCGAGGGTCATACGGACAGAGTTTTGTCCGTCTTGTTTTCTCCCGATGGATCGTGCATCGCCTCTGGCTCCAGAGATAGAGCTATACAACTCTGGGACGCAAGAACTGGCATATGCATTCTTGGACCACTGAAAGGACACGACGGAGATATTCATTCTGTCTCTTTCTCCCCAGACGGCCGACTCATCGTATCCGGCTCGGAGGACGGAACCCTTCGAATATGGGATGTGCGAACCGGTTCTATCATCGGTGCTCCCCTTATTGGTCATACGGGCGTAGTCTACTCTGCATCTTTCTCTCCCGACTGTCGATACATCGTCTCCGGTTCCTCGGACAACACTGTTTGTATCTGGGATGTACAAACCGGTGCTTGCATAGCTGGTCCACTTGGTGGCCATTCCGCATCGGTTGACTTAGTCCACTTCTCGCCAGACGGCAAATATATCGCATCTGGGTCTTCGGATGGTACCGTCCGACTATGGGACGCTGAAGCTATCCTGAGTGGCACAAGTTGTGATCCATCCATTTCTAACAATGGTCAGCCCCAATTCCTGCGCCGCAAAGTTCTTAATGTCCGTTAATCATGACGCACACTCTTTTACAGTGCTTCTTGGTCGTCTTAAAGGCCAATCAGCAGCAGTGGATCATTCTGGCTGGACTCGGGGACCGAACGGAGAGCAGCTATGCTGGGTTCCAGGGTTTCACAGAGAGGCAATCTGGCGACCGGCCACCGTAAGGATCTTGGGGCATCCAACCATGATCAAGCTGGACTTGAGCAATCTCATTACGGGGAGAGAATGGCTGGATTGCTTCTCAACGAGTCGTTCTACCTAGGTATCAGTCCTCACTTCAGGATCCCTCATTGTTTGATGCGATGTCAAAGTGATAAGTTTCCTTTTTAATTGATTCATGACCTAACGCAAAGCTGTTCCGAACCCGCAGTCTGATACTGAGACTACTACTTGCTCTCTGTACATATGTAACGCGTACCCAGTAGAATTGTATCATAGACCAAAAAATCACTTATCCTATCCCATACCGTCGTGAAGTAATAGGATGGTTTAGAAAACCAAGTACAGTACGAGATGTCCAGCCTCGTCTCCTCGCGCCGGTGAGTGCTCCCAAGAAAAGTTGGGGGGGTGCTGGCGAAGCCAGCGCAGACATGCGGAGAGGGTTAGCCGCTGGGTGGGCGGGGAAACCCTCTCTGTCGCATGATTTTTTCGGGGAGCAGACACCGGAAAAACATGAGACTGACGGGAAACGACAGAGTGGTAGGCACCTTAACTGCCGTGAAAACCGTGTTGGTAGTGTGAGAACGATAGCAATAATCATTAGTATGGTACGCGAATCGTGACAAATGTAACGTGAGTAAAAAGAGGGCGGTGTGGGTGGGTGCGAAAGCAGTAAACGAGAGGGAGCGAAGTTGTCGAGCCTTGGGGAGAAGGCTCGACGTGGCGAGAAGGGAAGAGTGGGTGACCGGCGCTTATGTCGCTCGGTCTGGACATGGGTCCCGGCTCGTTCCTCCCCTGAACCAAACCTATCCAGCCTCGTCTCCTCGCGCCGGTGAGTGCTCCCAAGAAAGGTTGGGGGGGTGCTGGCGAAGCCAGCGCAGACATGCGGAGAGGGTTAGCCGCTCTCCCAACCCAGGGCTGCAGAATCGTGGCCCGACCAACTGCGGCTAACCCGCCGCCACCCCAACCTAAAAGGACCACGACGGAGCAGGCCTTTCGTGAGCGTTAGGAAGGTGCCGAGCAGCGATCTGGTCGAAGGCTCGGATATACGTCTGATATGCTAAGGTTTTCCACCTGCCTGCCAGCCGGACGATCTCTGGATCTACTCCCTGCCCCAGGAAATAGGAGGCGCCCCCAATGCGAAATGAGTGGCCGAAACTTGTGCCCATGCCGTGCTGAATGAGGATAGTGTTGATGCGGAGGAGCGCCGCCTTCTTGGTGAGCGGTCGTATGGAACCTGACGAGTCGCTCCACGAAAAGAGCGGGTCGGTGGCTGAAGCTGGTACAATCGTTGCGAGATTCACCAAGGCGTCGAGGGGCGAGAGACCTGGCTGCTGGGTACATAGGGTGACCCTCTGCCTTGTTTCGTCTAAGGCGGCTGTCTTGGCGGAAGGGAGTGATATGACGGCGAATTCTCTGTGGAACTGGTCCACATCGAACCTAACATCCGCACGTGTTGCGTGCAGCAGCGGGTCGAAAGAGTCTCTGGTCTTCACCGAGACTTCACCAAAGCGCATGATGCCCCAGAAAGAGCAGGACGCTGCGGCCCATACCGCCGCATCGAAAGAGTCTGTCAAATCGAGAGTGTCGTGCAGACGGGTGAGCATGGGGATGGTGACTGGTGGGCGGGGAGGGCGGGAGCGTCTAGTGCGCTGGAGAGAGGTGAGTCCTCGTAAGTTCCATTTGATCGTTGACCAGTTCTCTTCTGAGAGGGGCGGGGGCCAGCCCTGCGCGATGTGCCAGGCTCGAACTGCGGCGAGGTACTTTCTAGCAGTGATCACTGCCACTGGCTCGAAAGGTGTGCCATCTGCGAAGTTTGGATCGCAGGGGTCTGGGTCCGTTGCTGACCACAGTGCGAATGAGTTGAGAATGGCCATAGAGGCTGGCAAGCGTTCGTCCTCAGGGATGGAGAAAATGTCACAGAAGATGTGGTATTTGCGTAAGCCAGCTCCATATGCTGTCGCGTCCCGTAAGGATTCCTGTGAGGCGAGTGAGGCTACGTGTTGGAGCAGTGGGTGGTCGATGACAGTGGAAGGGGACGGTTTAGACCCCCGCCAGCGGTAGATCCGTTGACTGGCCGGAACGTCTGGACGAAGTGGAGAAGGGCGAAGCTGAAGTTTTGGAAGAGAGATGATGTTGGCAGGTTCGCCTGTGATGCTAGAGGTCGCTAGAGAGAAAGCCAGGGCTCGTTATCGAGAGGGACAAGGAGCGAAGAGAGATGTGTGGGAAGCGTGAGCGGAAAGAAACGGGCGTCTGGGAAATGGGCGCTAAACGAAGCCACGTCACCTCGCGATAACGAGTCCGCGATATTGATGACGCCGGGAACATGCTCAGCGTGCAGCTCAAAGGCACCTTGAGCCAGCAAGGAGAAGGTGTGCTTCAGGACTACATTGGTGTGATGGCTGCGAGATCTGCCCTTGTTCATGACTGTGACGACTCCAGCGTTGTCTGAGCGGACGAGAACCCTGCGCTTTCCGTGTATTGAGGGTACGGAGGTTGATAGTGCACCACAATTGAATGCCAATAGTAAGCCTAGCTCGACAGCCACGGCTTCAGCCCACCCAATGTCATATGTCTTTCCAGGACCAACTTCAACACCTTGTGCCCATCGCCACACCATGAAACAGTTTTGAACAGTGATACCAATGCCAAAGGAAGTACTCGCATCACCCCACCAGTCGATATCCAGAGGGTCGGCTCGTAATAGTGGGAGACAGTTCGGTGATAGCTTGATAATGTCTCGGATCCAGACGAGGTCCGAGAGAAGAGGCTTGGGAGGGTTCAATGATGCTCGTTTTGAGGTGAATTTTGAACTGAACTTAGTGATAGACGGAAGGAATGGACGAATGAGTCGGAAAATGGAAGAGGCGTGAACCAGCTTTCCGTGTAAGCTGTTGGATTGAGCTTCCGTGAAGGTCGCTTTGACCACTAGCCAGCTGTCGAGCAGTTCTAGGATGGCGTTGAGTTTGTCCTCCGGCATGGACACCGTGGCTTGGTCCAAGTCCCATGTGAAACCGATATATTTCTGGACTGTGCTGAACGGTCTCGTCTTCTTCTCACTCCATGGGATGCCGAGTGTGCCTGTAAGAGCTACAAAATCCGACTCGGAGAATGATTGGTGAGGTAATTTGAACACAATGAAGTCGTCAACCCATTTGGTGAGAGTGGTGAAACCGCTGGCTTTGTAGATAGCTACAAGCATGTCCGCTATCGCACCGAAAATACCTGCGCTTGACGCGAGGCCAAATGCGGCAGCCCGGTCGATCATGACTCTGCCTTCCCACATGATACAGAGCATATGCTGCTGGGAAGGTGAAATCGGAGTGATGCGATATGCCGCAGAGATGTCGAATGTTGCAGCCAGAGACCCAGGAGGCAGCGATAGGATGATGGCGGTTACTTTGTCAAACGTGCCCCATTCAGTTGGAAAATTATCAGAGTCTATAAAGCTATTAATTGAAGGTATATCTCCCTAGGCAAACGGATGAGGGAAAAGGCTAGCGACGTGAGCAAGCAGGCTCAATTACATTACGAGGGTACGAGAAATCTTGTATCATTCTCCATTTATTAGAGTGAACGAGTCCGAGTGGGGAAGAGCGAAAGGGCCCAATTATAGACTCAAGCATGGCTGGTTCGTATGCACATGAGAGGCGTCCAGCTGCCTGTTCTGATGTAATATAGTCCGAGATGAAAGAGGGATTAAGAGAGCAGCTGTTGTGGTTCGGAGGTATGTACGTGGAGGGTATATCTTGCGGAACACCGGTGTCGAAACCATGCCGCAGGCTATTCAAGACGTGAGTCCAATCCTGGGCGATTCCTAAGGCTTCTAGACGAGCGGAAACCTGGTCGACGTCTATGGGCGTGAATACTCTGCGAGGATCATCATTGGGCATAAGAGCAGCGGCCGGCGCCGTGAGAGCGGGAGTTGCATATGCTGCATCCGTGGTGAAGGTTGCAAGGTCGGCGATGGCAGGAGCTTCTGGCAAAGTTAAAACAGAATACGCGCTCGGAAGAGGTGCAGAGAAGGGCGTGAGGGCTTTGGGATCTGCTGGATCTGTGGAGGGGGAAGCACTTGGTCCCGGCAACGGTAGATTCCTCTCGGCATTCCGCCGGGAGGTGGGGTGGTTCCGATTTCCCACAGCGAAAGCAATGCTTGTTGGACGCATTGTGGGAACGCGAGTGTGAGCGGTTGTTTGCATACTGATGTCGATTTCTCTTGGGTGAAGGGGGATCGTACGAGTTGCTCCTGGACCGTTTGAACGGACGAGGCGCTGGGAGAGGAGAAGGACTCCGGCGACGGCGGTGTACAACGAGACGGGGGAAAATTTTGCTATTCATGGTGCCAATATCCACCTGTGGATTGTCCTGCTGTATCAATCGGACCTGAATGTCGTACGCTCGAGCCACCTCCCAACCCTGGGCAAGGCTTATTTCGTTCACAATGGCGTGATGTTTCTCAAAAGCAATGGCCCGCTCTGGGTCCCAGTCACGGAGTCTGCGAACATGCTGTACCACGATGGGTGCTGCTACGTCCCATTCTGCTTTTGAGATGTGCTCGGCGTTCTCTTTATCTGAGTCCTTGAAAATGGTGGATGATTCACGGTAGCAAATACGTCGAGAAATGAGCTGCGCGACAACCGTGTACGGGAGATAGCTGAGCGTGAGGATAGCTTCCTCCATCTCCTTGGGTATGCCTGGATGCAAAGAAATAGAAGTAAACGTGAGTATGAGGAAAACGAGATGTATAGCGAGGTGTGGCGGGATGCGGGAATAATCATAATAATATCAAGAAGTGAGCGTGAAACGTGCGAGAGAATGAGCGTATTTCAAGTTGGGAGTTGGGATGTAGATGTCGGAGGTTGACGGGAATAAGGAAAGGCGATAGAGCAAAAAAAAACGACAATAGAAAACGCTTGGCTATAAGACTCCTCGGAGGGAGTACCAAGGTTCATCTACTGAAGATAGGTGGAAAGGAGAAGAGTAGTAGACATTTGTGGTGTGAACAAATGTAGCGGCAATAATAAGAAATTGAGGTGTCGCAAGGGAGAAATAAATGCGAAACGGAACGTGAAAGGGAACGAGAGAAAAGGAACGAGAAAGAAAAACAAAACGCGACTGGACGAGAATGAACTACGAAGCGTCGAGAGATACTCACGATTCAATGAATCGGAACCCGTGAAGCCTGGAATGAGAGCTGGCTGCCTGGCGGCGATGTCACCTCGCGACGAGCTATTTGCCTGTGCATTGCGTTCCGCTTGCTGAATGGTGTCCTGGCCTGCTACCATAGAGAAACCCGTTGTTCGCTGCTGTTGTGGTTGTTGTGGTTGTTGTTGTTGTTGTTGTTGCTGCTGCTGCTGCTGCGACTGCCGATGCTGCTGCTGTTGTTGCTGAAGCTGTTGTTGCTGAAGCTGCTGAAGTTGTTGTTGTTGGGTGTTCTGCTGCTGCTGTTGTTGTTGTTGTCGTGGTTGTGGAGGGGGAAGTGGTGGTGGTGGTTGGTCGTCCTGGGCTTGTTGGCGTTGGGGTTGTGATGGGCGTCTGTGGCCTGTGGCCGACGATTGTCCAAGAACGTTCGTAGGTCTCTGAGATGCTGGAGGTGTTGCTGTCTGTCCCGGCTGTACACCTAAGCCCGCTAGTGCCCTAGAGGCGTTTTCGTGGTTGTCCAGCATGACACGCATATGACTGGCACCACGAGAAATTTTCAAGAAAAGACTGAACGAGATAGAAAGCGAGCGAGAAAGCACATTGATAGGATGTAATACGTAGAGTATGGAAGAAGTATGCGAAAGCAGTAAACGAGAGGGAGCGAAGTTGTCGAGCCTTGGGGAGAAGGCTCGACGTGGCGAGAAGGAAAGAGTGGGTGACCGGCGCTTATGTCGCTCGGTCTGGACATGGGTCCCGGCTCGTTCCTCCCCTGAACCAAACCTATGTGCGTCGTAAGAGATGTAAAGCGTAGCAGGCCGGGACAACCGAAGGGACCAAGAACCGAGGCATTCAGAGTCAAGGAATGTGATCCATCCGTTCACTAATGGAAGGGATAGGTAAATGTGACGAGCACTGCCGTTCGTCGGAGCAAAAGAAGAGAACGACTTTCCGACATCATGAGGGCAGGGAGGTCTTGATGGGGTTGATGTGGAATCCTCTTGGACGGTATAATGTTCAAACAACTGTGGAAAAGGTTGATGAGGGTCTTTGAAGACAAGACCTAATCGAGTAAAGCCGACGCATTCAAGAACTAAACACAAGCGAACATGGCTACGAAGAAAAGCCGTGAGATATCCTGCTTGTATCTATGAAAGGATTTTTTCATTACCCTGCACCCGCAGAATCTACCGACTGGAAAACGCGAAAGCATATCAGCAGCCGCAGAGACGAGGGTTTGACTAAGCAAGCTGGAGGGGGCAGCAGGTTCGTCACAGAAAGCTGAGCTACCCTCGTTGAGTGTTGGGAAACCGAGCTGGATTTCTTGAGAATGGTCCGATACAAGTAGAAGCTTTCCATCTCGTAGAAGAAAGGGAGTCGGAATGGTGTAGGAGAGGCTGAGCGAGTCAGATACGAGTTGTGTACAGCAGTATATGTCAATTAGACGAGACAGACAAAAGCAAACGTGGGAGACGCATACTACGGGACTAACGCGAGCTCGTCGTCTTCAGTCCGTAGCCTAGAATGATCTAGGTCATCGAGTTAACGACTGCACCATCGAAGGTATTCTGGAGAAAGAAACGTACATTGCATTGGTTCCTGACCACACCTTTTTTTATCGGTATGGGATCTTCAATGTCGGTACCAGGGACTCTTGGGCGTAACACAAGACATCTTGAGCCAGGATAACGGAGAACGGAGAATGGTAGAGAATTCGGAGGTATGTCTATGAGTATAGCCTGACTCACCAAACGAGAACGAACAAGTGTGTAACAAGCCTCAGTGTGAACAGAGTAGGCGATCAAGGTGTGTCTAGCTTCAGGGCAGTCCGTAAAGCACAAACGTGAAACGTGGTTTCATTGGCTAGCTACGTTATGTACATAACCACAAAGACAGGGCTCATAAAGACATGGCTTCGGTAAGAAATAAGAGACAGAACTGAGGGTCGATAATGTCGAAGAACAGAAGAAATAGTCCAGTTTGTGGCTCAAATCGACGCCGAGAGAGGAGTTGGTCCATGATTCATGAAATGAATGAAGCGCTCTGTCTGATGTCTGCCGAACTTGCGGATCATGATTTTCAGACTCAGCTCCCAAACTCCGACTTACCCTGACCGTGGCAAATTCGCCGTAGGAAATAACCCCCTGGGATACGGGCGACAATGGTAACCGAGACTCTTACGCCGATAGGTTTTTTCACAGATGAAACCCATACTGGACCTACACTTGGTGAAATCCTGTTGGCTTAACCTATTGGGGTTGGCAGCCTGGCTGGGGATTCGACCTTGCAAGCTGGGAACTCGGTTTTCTCGTCGGCTGTCCGGCTTTATGTCTATAGCCGGTAACCGACGACCACCCCACCGCTGTTGACGCCTTCCCTCCTCTTACTGGCACAAGCTTTCGCAACACATCAAATCTCTCGACTGCTCTATCTCCTCCCCGTCTAATCCCAGCTACATTACTCGCGTCACAAAAAAAAAACATCTCAACGTAGATTTGAACCCTGATCACACCATAGTCTCTCCTCAAGAAGTTCAGTATACTAAGTAATATCATTGCGTTTCTCTCATTTAACAGTATCTGCCACGGCGTCAACAAGGCTCAATATTCAATATTGAGGCCACTGCCCACCTACATTGCCCCATCGTTTCTCAGTACTTCAAAACCCTCTTCCTGGTTTACTCAGGTGACCCGAACTTTACAAAGACGTGCTCGCCGTGAAATCCTGGCTCAGCGGTCTTATAACGCCAGAGGCCAATCTATGCGCCGGGTGACTGGACGCGCGTCCTCCTCCTCCTCCCATCTCACCACCGTTCAACCCAACCCACCATCCACTCACCCTGATCAATCTGCATCACCCCAGACCTGCGAATACATATATCACTCGACGTCGGCGTCCCAAACGTACGCACGGTTTTTTTTTTTAGCCACAGCAAACTCCATCATCCACATCACACGCTTTTCTCATCTGCTCGCCTCGCAATGCATGGGGGGGGGGGGGGGGGTGTCATCGCTGCGGCCGCGTTGCTCGGTAGTGTGGATTATCTACCTCCGGACCTCTTACCTCTATACTCTACCTCTATACTTGAGTTCAAAAAAAACTCGAAACATCAAACCCCTCGAACCCCTCAACCCCTCAAAATCCCAAAATTTCGGAACTCGTTATTATCACTTATCTGGACTTTAGACACGCCTATCACTCTGTCGTTGCGTCGCTGAGATGGAGGCTGACGAGCCTTTTAGGGAGGTGTAAGGTGTGTATCGTGTCGTGCCGTGTCACACCTCCTGTTGCGTCGACAGCGAAGAAGACCTCAAAATGCGTGCGATTCCTACCCCACCCCACCCCACGGTCTGACCTTCCTCAAGGCGCTCCGTCTCATCCCATTCCATCGATATCGATATAGGCTCCTAAGTACGGATATGCTCGGCCTTGCTCCCAAGTCCACGCCCGTCCCTCGACTCTTCGACCTCGACCAGCAACCCGTCCTCAGAGGCCTTGGTATCACGAAATCCTCAGTACTCAGTCCTTGGACGTCACCTTCCATTCTTCCACGTCGGGTATATACGCCTCAGGAGTACGTATCCCATCCTACCCTACTCTACCACAACACAAACTCACCCCAAACTCACCTACTTTCCTCCCACCTCATTTCCCCCCACCTCACCTCATCTCCACCCTCAGGCTCGTCACCGACTGTGATCCCCGCATCGACACCAATCCCTGCACACTACTCTCCAGCTCCAGCTCTAGATCAGTTGTCGAGATATACCCTGGGACCTGAGGCCTGTGAACTGAGAACTGGGGGATTGTTCGGGACGGTGTAGCACGGTATAACGAGTGGGTTTTTCGAATCCCCAATGAATACGGTCACTGGTTTGAGTTATATTTTATCTGATCATGATATGATATGGCGCAGGAGTAGGATGGTACGTGGATGTAGGGAGTAGGACGGGTACGCATAGATTAAAGTTCCGAACCCTATCTCTCATAATTCATACAATCCATCTCTCAGTCCCATTCACTTCTTCCCCATCCAAGTAGTCATGGCCACGGTTACGAGTAAAAAAGCGCGTCGGGAGAAGTACACCAGTACAATTTATGAACTTCGACGACCCATGACGTAGACGGTCGAGGTTTAGAGTTCTAGTAACATCAGTATCATCTCGTATCATCTCGCTCTATTATTAGCACTAGACCTAATCGACGCTGGAGCTCGTTGGCTCTGAATCGAGCTCGTCGGGTTTGAATCCCCTCCGTCGACGTCGGTGAGAGAAATGGGACGATGATAAAAGCTGTTATCACCATACTGCGCAGCACCCTACCTCAACCCCTACACTGAAAGTACCGTCTACCCAGAACAGCCTCCCCATCCCATCCAAATATCACATTAACGTTCTGATCCCAAGGACTAGTGTCGTTCATGTAACTAGACGCTCAGATGAGCGCTATAATATATGTATACGATGATGAATGAGGTTGGGCGGTGAGATCGACGCTCGCGGAGTTCGTACTGTGGTTGCGTTAGTAAGAACCATGACACACCACCTCACACCGCTGGTACCACGCTCAGCTTCTCCCATTGATATATCATCGATCACGATATCAGAACTAAACCCATTAGCGATACAGAAGAATATCCCTAGTATACACGCGTACGACTCGGAGGAGCTTACGCAGTCTCGGAAGGGGCTCCATCATGATTATAGCATTGTAAAAGTGATATAGCATTTTTGCTTTTGTTATCGAGAAAATCAGTGAATCACACACACACACACACCCTTTTGTCGGATCCTCGTTTCCTCGTTTCCTTTTTACCCTTTAGGAAGGTAGGAAAGGGGGTCAGATTGGGGTAGGGTGGGGTGTGGGGGTATATAAGAGGTGCCGCTCGTGGGGTTGTTGCTTCCTTCACTACACCTACGTTCATATCACAGACTACAGGAATAAGAAGTCGATAAGAAATCAAAAAAGAATGCTCGTCTCGAAACTGATCATCAACGGCCAAGAAACCTCCTCGATCTCTGGAAAACAGTTCCCTGTACGTCCTCCTCTTCATATCCCTCTCCTCTCATCCTCTCGAGTGAGAGAAAGAGAGAGAGCGGGGAGAGAGAGAGAAGAGCGCTGTCTCACCCCGTATTGCTATTTTTATTAAACTCTTTGATATGTTGTAGCTCGTGGATCCGAGTACGGGGAAGGAATGGTTCAAGGTCGACGAGGCGGATAAAGAAGGTCCGGTATATCCGTCCTCTTCTCCCCTCTCCCCTTCCCTCAGCCACATAAACTCATACCCATACTACTATTATTATTACACACCTCCCCTCAGACGTAGACATCGCAGTCCAACACGCAGAAAAAGCATGGCCCGCCTGGGCCGCAACACACGCATCCGTCAAAGCGGGTGCGATCCGTAAGCTTGGAGAGCTGATCACGAAGCATGCGAAGGAGTTGATCGAGATTGAGGCGAGGACTATGGGCAAGTGCGTATCCATAATCCCATTATCACTATATATCATTATATCACTACATCGCTATTCCCTTTATCCCCCAAGTATAAACTGACTTGGTTTTTGTATAGACCGGTAACGCTGCTCCAATTCGACCTCAACTTCTCCGCTGCGGTTTGCAACCACTTTGCCTCCCTCGTCGAGACGTCCGTATCTACGCTCTCTACCAACACGCCTGGGCATTTGAATTATACGCTCAATCAGCCGTATGGTGTTACTGCTGGTACGTTTTTTTTTGGCATTAGTTGTTTTTTTTTGCGTTTGCTTAGTTGGTTATGGTGTAGGGATTTTGCCGTGGAATGGTACGTCCTCTCATCTCATCTTTCTATCGTCTCTCTCACTTATCTATTTACGGGATAGTACCCATCATCGCATTCCTCATGAAAGGTCCCATCCTCCCCCTTCTTACCCTCGTTCCATCTAACTCTCTTTGTACGAAATAGTCGCGCCGGCTGTTGGCTCTGGAAACGCCATCATCATCAAGTCGTCCGAGAAGGCTCCTGTTACTGTAAGTTATTCCGTTCTTCTTCTACACACTCTCGTTCCCGTCCTTGTTATCTTCCGTCCGTCTCTTTCTTGCGTTCTCCCCCCATCCCACCTCGACTCTACAGTATCTTCCTCATACCGCCGCCTCTCTCCTCCCTACCCCCTCCTACCTCCCCCCTCCGTTCTACCGTCTCCCTCTCTCAGCGCTGAGACCGCACCGAGGACGCAGAACAGATGCAGAAACAGATATACATACGCGTGAAGAGAAGCGATACAAGAAGACCGCACAACAAGAGGCGTCTTTAGCTCACACCCTCATACCGCTCCCTCTGTTCTGCGGTTCCGTCTCCCTCGTGCCTCTATCCCCCACTTTCCCTTCGACCTCTCTTCGACCTCGCCTCTACCCTCTCCTGTCTACCTCCCATCAACCTGCCTTTAACCTCCCCTCCACGTTCTACCTCCATATCTTCCGAAGTTAAGGCAGCACCGAGGACGGCATCACAGACCCACAGATGCACATCTATGGAGAGAGGGCGATGCGGGAAGATCGCACAACAGATGCATATACGCGGGAAGAGAGGCTAGAGATAGACGTATGGAGAGAAACTAGAGACGGACGTATGAAGAGGGAGAATAGGAGAGAGGAATGAGAGAGGTATGGGAGCGGGGTGGGAGCGGGGTGGGGGACTTTAGTGGGGCTGGGATGGGATGGGTGGAATGGTATAGCCCCGCCTCACGCTCCTGCTCCGCACTCCCTCACTGCCTCTTCGTCCCCACCACGCCTCTACGCTCTCGCCTCGCTCTCCTCGCTCTCTGCTCTCCGCTCTGCCTCCATACTCCTGCTCTCCCGCTCTCCCTCCCTCCTACCCCCGCTCCATTCTCCCACCTCGCTCTCTCGCTCTCTCGCTCTCTCGGTAGGTGCTGAGACACAATAGAAAAACGCAGAACGAGACACCATAGAAAAACGCAGGACAGACACCGGAGGTCGCAGGACATATGCATATATATGGCACAGATGCACAGATGCACGGAGACGTGAGGAGAGGGGGGGGGGGGGACGCAGGAAGACGCACACAGACATATGTACAGACGCACACTGCTGATTTTTTTCTACACTCTCTCTACCCGTCCTCTCGGTGCTCTGCTCTCCCTCGGTGCTCTGCTCTGCTCTCCTCGTTCCCCACCCCGTTCCCCACCCCGCTCCCGGTTTTCTCTACTGCCTCTCGCTCTCCGCCTTGCTCTCCGCCCTTCGCTCTGCCTCCCCACTCCTGCTGCTGCTGCTGCTCTCCGTCCTCCACCCCTCCCTACTCTGCCTACTCTGCCTACTCTGCCTCCCCGTCCTCCCTCCTCCCTCCTGGTACAAGGTTCACAGGGGACACGGGGCACGACGCACGACACACGAAGCACGAAGCACGAAACACGACGCACCACGCACGAAGCACTACGCACGATGCATGGCACAGAAACGCAGAGACGCAGACCTCCGTTAGCCTGCGTTACCTCTCCTCTGCCCCCACTCTTTCGGAGGTGAGGCAGCATCGAGGACGTAGGACAGAGGGTGAAGAGTGGGTTCAGAGGCGGGGGGAGGGGAGAGAGTGGGAAGAGCGGAGAGTGTGGGATAGAGGTGTGAGGAGGGGAGAGGGAGAGGCAACACGGTGTCACGAAGGGAGAGAGAGCGATAGGATGGGGAGATCTGAGGTGAGGGCTGCGATTGGGATGATGTGTGAGGGTTGGGCTAGTACAACCCCGCCCCGCCTCCCTCTCTAAGGCTCTCTCTCCTCGCCTTGCGCTTGTCCGCTACCCGCTCTCCTCTCCTCTTCATGCACCTGCACCTGCACCTGGCTCTGTTCTCTCCCCGCTCTCCGTCCTCTCTACAGCCTCCGCTCTCCCTCCGCTGCGTTTTCTGCCCTCTCGCTTCTACGCCTGGTTCTTCTGGGGGTGAGGCAGCATGGATAAAGCAGAGCGGAGATGCAGGATAGAGGCGTGAAGAGAGAGAGAGGTAGAACGGATGCAGGCAGGAAGAGGGAGAGGGAGAGCGGGGGGCTGCGATGGGATTTGAGAGGGGGGCTGCGATGGGATCTGAGAGAGGGATGCGATGGGATGGGATAGGTTTAACCCTGCCTCCCTACTACTCTACCTCCCTGATCCCCGCTCTTCCTCTCCACACTATGCTCTGAGGGCTACGATGGGGCCGGTATGTGAGGCCAGAGATGATTCAACAGCACGTCTCTCATTCCCTCCTCTCTCTCCCTCTTTCTCGTCTTCCTCATTTCTGCTACCCGTTATCCTTCGTGCCTCCCTCCATGCTGCTGCTGTTGCTGCTGCTGCTGCTCCCGTCCCCCCTTCCCCACCGCGTCCTCTATCCTCCCCGCTCCCCGCTCTCCCTTCCACTCTCCTCTCCACTCTCCACTCTCCACGCCCCCAGCTCCAGCTCCAGCTCCGCTCTGTCTTCCTATTCTCCCTTTCTGAGAACGGCAGCCCCCTGATTCTTTCGGAGCTGAGGCAGGACGCAGCCTCTGATTCTTCCGGAGCTGAAGTAGAACAGAGGTCGGAAGAGAGATAGAAAGGAGGCAGGACGAGGGAGAGGCAGAACGGAGGCGTGAAGAGAGCGGGGTGGGAGGCGAGTGAGAGCGGTTGACGGGATGGGAGGGGATGTGATGGTGTGGTGTGGTGTGGTGTGGGTATGAGAGGAAAGAGGGTGGGTAGCAAAGATGGGGATGCGTATGGAGGGGGATGCGTAGGGAGGGGGGAGGTGGTTGGAGCGTGTGCTTTGCCTCTGCCTCTGCCTCTCTCTCTCTATCGCCTATCCCTCCCCAGTCCACCTCGCCTCACCCCCTCTCCACCCCACCTCTGGGGATGGGAATGCCTAAGAATGGGGGCGGAGGTGCGTATGCAAGGGAGGTGCGGAAGAGGGGGAGCGAACTCGTCTCTCCCGAATCTCCCCTCTCCTCCTTTCGCATTTGCCTCGTCTTTCTGCTTGACGTGTCGTGCCTACACCCACATCGCACACCTCGCTTTGTCTCCTTCTGCTCCTCTGCTCTCTCTAGCATCTCTTAAACTCATCACTCATCTTCGCCTTCATCTCTTCGCCTTCATCTCTTCACCTTCATCTATCTCTTCTCTCCTCACCATCTCTCACTTGAATCAAACCCGAACTAACCCATTCATTCTCTCTCTAGCCCCTCATCCTAGGCAAACTCGCACACGAGGCAGGTTTCCCACCGGGTCTGATCCAGGTCTTGTCGGGTTTCGGACCTACGGCTGGGGCTGCGTTGGGGATGGTGAGTTTTCTGGCTTTTAATCTGGGTGTTTGATTTCGTCAGCCCCTCCTCTCTAACCCACTCTCCAATGATTTTTTTTTGTCATAGCACATGAAAGTGCGCAAGATCAGCTTCACGGGCTCTGCGGCTGTGGGGAAGTTGATCCAGCAGATGAGCGGGCAGAGTAATTTGAAGGCGGTTACGTTGGAGCTGTGAGTTATATCTCTTCTTTGGAGTTTTGGCTCCTCTCCCTGTCCCTGGATACGAAGTTGATTCTCTCTACCTCTTCTAACTTGATGTTTGTAGGGGCGGCAAATCGCCTGCGATCGTGTTCCCAGACGCAGATATCCCTCAAGCTGCCGCGCAATGTGCAGCGTCGATCATGATGAACGCTGGTCAGGCCGTACGTCTCATCCTCTCCCTCACCCCCTCATCCCTTCTCTTTCATCACCAACTCTAACCCTCCTATCTCACACAGTGCGTCGCAAGCTCCCGCGTCTACGTCCACACCTCCATCAAGAACGACTTTCTCACAGCCTACCAATCCGCCATCCGCGCCTCCGCCCGCGTCGTAGGCAGCGCGCACGATGCGGCGACGACGCATGGTCCGCAGGTGGATAGGGTGCAGTGGGAGAGGATTAAGGCGTACCTTGAGGTTGGACGCAAGGAGGGGAAGGTGTTGGAGGGTGGGAGTGGTGTGGATGGGGAGGTTCGTGATTTGTTTTTTTTGGTTGACTCCGTTTGGTGCTGATCTCGTGTGTGATGTAGGGATTCTTCATTCAGCCTACGGTGTTCACCGACGTACCTGACACGGCGCGTATCTCGAGGGAAGAGATCTTCGGGCCTGTCGCTGTTGTGAACACCTTCGAGACGGAGGAGGAGGTCATCAAGAGGGCAAACGATACTGAGGTTCGCTTCTATTCCTTTCCTATATCTGCGTCGTGTGGAAGCTGATGGGTCTATTGGACGTTTGTATAGTATGGACTCTACGCGTCTGTGTTCAGCAAGAACATCGATAGGGCGTTGAGGGTCGCTGCCGCACTTGAGTCTGGCAGGTGAGCGCTCCCTTCTTTCTAATCAACTGCAAAGCAGACTGTTGACTCTTGGTTTCTTAGCGTCGGTGTGAACTGTACGAGTCCTAGTACGTTTCTCCTCTCTCTTCCTGTTTGTTTGGTTCATCTGGCATTGACTGCGGTTGATCTGTCCTGATAGCTTTGGCGCTGGATCAACCCTTCGGAGGGTACAAGCAGTACGTTCTTCTTGTTCTCTCTTTCGCACCTCTGGCTAACGCTATGTCCACGATACTCCTTAGATCTGGCCTGGGCCGTGAGCTCGGCTTGGACGCGTTGAGCGCTTGGAAGCAGGTACTATATCCCTTCCTTTCTCCTTTCCTCTTCGAGTTGTAGAAGTGGTACTGACGAGTGTTTCTCTGTTTTGTGTAGACGAAGAGTGTGTTCGTCAAGCTCGATTAAGCAGAGTATATTGGATGGAGTGGTCGTTGCGGTTTTCAGACTAGTTCTTCTAGTGTCTGCAGCTGCGTCGATGGGATGGAAAATACGGGTAGTGGTGCTCAGTTGGTCTACGTGTTTGTATTTGTACGAGTCTTGGATTTCATACGGATTTGAATGGATTTACTGTTCTCCTCTTCCTTGCATCTTCTCTTCGTTAAGACTCGTATATATGTTCCACGCTCGGTAGGAGTTTCCGAGCTCTTTCTGTGATTGGATAGGATGATGGGGTTGTTGGGATAAGGGACACGAAGGGAGGTGGTGAGTGGTGGTCATCTACTGTACCAACATAGCTTTGCCTTCTATCGGCCATATCCTGCTTAGGTAGGAGAAACGGTTTGGCTGTGTAGTGAGTGGGTATGAATCATTGTGCTCAGTGTTAGCATTTAAAGGTTAGCACACGACCGTGTGTTGGTCCTGCCTCTACCTCCTCATCCAATCGACTGAATTAGAATATCAAGAGATAGATTCGTAGAGCATTTGTACTATACTATACGTCCAATCATCCCAGAGAATGACCCCACGTCCCTGCCCTCCAAATTACAATACAACCAAAACCAACAATCGAACCACCGTACATGCACCATACCAACAACCTTCCCCCTCTAACGTTCAAGCCCCGTACCAAGAAATGAGGGGTTGCTCTTCACTCCAGCTTGACGAAAACGCTCTTCGTCTAAGGTAGAAGTAGAAGAGAGAAATAAGAACGTGTTAGCCTAAGCACCGACAGCGGGCACTCCTCCAACGGCTGATGCCCAGTACTGAGTAACGAATGTAACGCACCTGTTTCCAAGCCGCCAGGGCGTTCAGACCTAGCTCACGGCCCAGACCAGACCTACAGGGGCAAGAAAATAAAAATAAAAAGCTCAGTGACGCGGTCCGTACAGATCGTAGCCATGAGCGTGTCCCCGCTACCGAACTGAGTAGACATGGTTCTCACTCGCAGCACGGGAACACGCTACAACGGCAAGAAGGGAAGGTAGCAAGGAGGGGTGGAAGATGGTGACGTACTGTTTGTATCCGCCGAATGGTTGGTCCAGAGCCATAGCTGTTGTAAGTACACAATGAGGAAAGGTAAAAGGTGATGTTGCTGAGTGGTGGACTTACTGGGACTGGTACAGTTCACGCCGACACTGAAGAGCTCAAGTGTGTAAGAGGACTCGGAACTGAAGAAGAACGAGGGACCACTACTCACCTGCCAGCCTCGAGCTTTGAGGCCATGCGTAAAGCCCGGTCAATATTCTTGCTGTATACGGCGGCGTATAGTCCGTACTGTGAATAGAATGATAAGATTATTGACCATGAGAGAGAAATCCAACCGAACCTCAGTATCATTCGCCCTCTGCAGTGCTTCCTCCTCAGTCTCAAACGTGTTCACAACGGCTACAGGTCCGAAGATCTCCTCCTTCATCAACCGAGCATCATCACTCACATCTACCAAGACGGTTGGGTGGATGAAATATCCCTACATACCCATGTCAGTTTATCCTCCTCGAGACCCAGAGAAAACGATGAGATCAAACATACCTCCCTATCGACGCTCTCCCCGCCCATCATTACCTCGCCTTCCTCCCTCCCCTCCTCAAGGTACTTAAGGATCTTATCGTACTGGATCCTATCGACCTGCGGTCCATGCGTCGTCTGTACATCCGAAGCGCTGCCTATGACCCCGGTCTGAGACTTGAGAGCGGCGGTGTAAAGGCCCAGGAACTGAGATTTGATGCTGCTGTGGACGTAGATACGCGAGCTGGCTATGCACTGTGGGGAGTTTGGATCGGTGAGTGAAAGGGTGCGAGGGAAAGTAGGAGGACGAGGGAGGAGGACGTACGGCTTGACCGGAGTTCAAAAGGATGGAAGTTGCACAGTTCTGTGCCGCAGTGGGCAGGTCGGCATCTGGGAAGATGATGACAGGTGACTTTCCTCCTCTGAACCACAAATAGACAACATCGTCAGCTCGTGCACGTATCCCCCAGCCAAAACGAGAAATCGAATCGGCTAGATAGAATGACTTACAACTCCAGCGTCACAGCTTTCAGATTACTTTGACCGCTCATCTGCTGGATCAGCTTGCCTACGGGGGCCGAACCTGTGAAGGAGAGTTTTCGGACTTTCATATGCTTTGGGCGTGTGTCAGTCGGTTTTGACTGAAATGAACAGGCCAAGAGAGATCGTACCAAAGCAAGCGCCGCCCCAGCTGTAGGCCCGTACCCCGACAGAACCTGAATCAAACCAGGCGGGAACCCGGCCTCGACTGTGAGTTTAGCAAGCATCAGAGGCTGTCAGTATCCAGCAACAAAGAGCCCGCCCAAGTCGTCAGTGACAGTGCTATAGAACCGGATGAGATAACAAGCCATAGGACGTACGGTGAGAGGAGCTTTCTCAGACGACTTGATAATGATTGAGTTTCCGGAGCCTATGGCTGGTATAACTGAGAACATCATACGTGGAGAGGTTTGTTAGCTGAGGTGATGTGTCGAGTATGAAGGGATGACTGACCTTTCATAATGAATCCTACGATCGGCCCTGCAGTAAAACGGAATATCAGGAGTGCCCTAGACGTCGGGTGGCAGAGGGAACGAACCGTTCCAAGGTAGGATCCCTGAACCAAATAAAATCAGCAACACTATCCAACTTGACTATCTCAAAAACAAGCAAAGAATAGGGAACCCCCCACGTACCAGCGGTCACACCAAACGGTTGGTTCATAGTATAATTCAGATGCCCAGGCGTGTTGGTCGACAGTGTGGATACAGCCGTCTCGACGAGCGAGGCGTAGAAGTTACACAACAGCGGGACGAAGCCGATGTCGAACTGGAGGTTTGTCACAGGTCTGAAAAGCGAGTTATCGTGAGTACGACTCGGATATCCCAGGAACTCGTGGCTTATGAATCGGAAAGTAACGAAGAAGAGTAGACCCACTTCCCCATAGTCCTTGCCTCAACCTCAATAAGCTCCTTCGCATGCTTGGTCACGATCTCACCAAACTTGCGTATCATGGTCGCTTTCACCAAGGCGGGGGTGGTACTCCAAGCGGGCCAGGCTGCTTCGGCGTGTTGGACTGCGATGTCGACGTCTGTCGCCGGTTACATGATGAGATTCAGTAGAGCAGGGTAAAGGTAACAACGATAAGTACCTTCTTTGTCCGCTTCATCGACCTTGAACCATTCTTTCCCAGTGCTGGGATCAACGATCTAAGGGTGAAATATCGTTAGTTCAATCCGTGAGACTCATTCCGATAGAAGATGTGGGGTTGAGACAAGACGCACAGTGATCTGTTTGCCAGAGATGCACGAGGTTTCTTGACCATTGATGAAGAGCTTTGAGATCAAAAGCATCGTGGTGCCACTGGATCTGAGTGAGATTGAATAGAGTAGTATGTGCTTGAGGTTGCTCAGAAGGATATGGAATGAGACGGTTGAGAAGCCATGATATATATATTCTCTGACGAAGGACGACGCGTCCTCTTGACTATTTCGGCATTTGTCCTTCAGTTTACGCGCTACGTTCCAACCCTCCGGAAGAAAGCGTGACCCGCGCTAGCGCCCTCGCATCCTCGGCGCTCATTAAAGATTGCTGAACCCTGTACCGGTCTAAGGATAAGTGGAGAATTTTTTCATTGGTTGGGTGTGGAGTTAAGCACAAAAAGTGAAGACGGACGTTTCGCTGATTTGGGTATGAGAATGGTTTCAGAATGCGTCGTGAAATGAAGCGGTACGGGTGGCCGAGTTACACGAAAAAGTGCAATGCGATGTTGTAGCCTTCTCATGAGAGATAAACGAAGCCATGTGGTGGTTGGCCGAGATGACCTCTCTAGACGGTCATGAGACGGTATGAAGCGGAGATTGGACATAGTCTAAGTGGAAGCTCTCAGCTCCTGCGACAAAGACACCGAGGCAAAACGGCAACGCACCTGGTTCCACGATAGAACAAACATAGGGAAAGTAGGCGTTTGCCACAGACTGCGGAAGGCACTCCAACGGGGCGTCATCTGCGTCAATGGTCAGCAAGTGAACTAATGGCGCAAAGGAAAAACAGACTCACGAAGCCACAAAACACATCAGACTCATAGTCAATCTCTCGCTCCCATTACTCTCAGTCGGATGCTTTATCTCCAACCGCAGACATTCCATTCCCAGTGCGTTTCGAGCCCAACAAATCCAATGAGCTTCAAGTAAGACGACCCGGAGCGTGTTTACTGGTATTTGTTGATCCGTGGAAACGATGTCGGTCAGGATGGGGATGTAGCGGATCGATCCAAGGCGCACAATAGACTTAGCGAGCCTAGCAGAGTACTCTAGGTTCTTACGTTTGTGTTGAAGCGTCAGCCTCCTGAAAGGAATACTGTCCTTGTCAGGGCCATCCAAAGTGGCAATCGTCGTTTTACATGTAAATCTGGACGACAAAGAGAGGGTAGAGTTGGTCAGGTGCGTGTTGTTCTGAAGAGAGAAGAAACAGAACCATCACCGACGTTCTAGGCGACGGACGTACCCAGTTCAAAGTTAGTACATCTGCTTCATACTCCTGACTGAAGTTGGCCCCATTATGGTCATGTTTCCTGGTGCATAACCTCTTCAGCTAACTAACATTAGCACCATGGAGGTGACAATCCGTGATGTTTATGGGAGAACGCGAACAGCAGTGGGGGAATTGAATGTGATGATGGTTGTATGTGATGTGTTCAAGCGCTCGTCAATCCGAGGCGGCGGGGCTAGACCTTAACTTTCGTACTGGCGTTATATATTGTAGAGTGTTGTGCTCTGCTTACCATAAGTCACTTTGCCGGAGTGGTTAACGGGATCGCCTGCTATTTGCATTCAGCGGTTGGGCTTTGCCCGCGTGTGTTCGAATCGCACAGGTGACGCTCTTTTTTTCGGAGTCGGATGGCGACGATGGGGAGCAAAATATGATCATGAGCTTAAGAATAGCAAGACGTCGATGAAGCAAATTCATGTTGTGCCTCCGAATTCAATTATAGATCCTTCACGTACATATCAACTCGCACTATATGTTCTAGTCCAACCCCGCTTGCAAGCTAAGTCTCATGTTGGTCTAATTTCACGACACACATACAACTATCAGTGAACTTGGGGCTAAGTTCAGCCCAGAAAATGACAGGCAAACACGCTACTACCCGCGTCTAGATATCGCATCACCCTCCCCACTGGCACCGTTTTCATGGACAATAAGTGTGCTCACAGGCTCCACGCCGCTACTAATCTGGTTGTTTGCTCCTCCGTTTCTTTGAGATATTCCCCTTGGATGTGAGCCCAACTGGGTAGTTTCGGCGATGGAAAACCCATAGTTGATGATCAAAAGGAGCGCAGGGGCATACATGAGCTGGGGTGTGTTGGAAAAGCGTCAGGGAGAGCTGGTGATGAGCGAATAGTGTATTCTGAGGCTTACCGTAATAGCGACTGAAATATCGTCGAAAACTTCACGTCCAGTAACCCACGAACCTTCTTGGTATGCCGGAGAAAGAAGAATAAGATCGAAGACAAATCTAATTATCTGATAAAACATAAGATCGTAATTTAACTCAGTAGTTAGGAAAGAGCTCTCTCATCCCATAGTTTCAATTTGGCGTGTGCTTACCTGAATCGCAGCATAGAATGTGCCTGATTCTGTGAACAAGATGAGAATACACGGTCCAGTCAATTTAATCCTATTTCTTGATTGGAAAGCCGAACGCGTACTGCGATAGTCAGCACAGCGAAATCAGATCGTATTGAGCGGCCGTGCGTACTCACTACGCCATATAACCAAGCATACCAGTTGTGACCAGATTTATGGCGATGCTCAGGGCGGAGGATGAGACAAGGATAGCATACAGGAAAGAAAATTCTTGGCTGGTTGTTACTTGCAGGAAAAGGGAGACGAGGGATGCAATAAATAGGACTGGCGGTGCGTCCAGTGAGCAACAAATCATGGAACCGCTGGTAAAACGGAATATTTCCCATTTACTTACCGCATTGAGCAAACAGCATGCCGTATAGAGCTGAAGGGAGATTCAATACTCTCGAATTTGCTTCCCATACGGAAGTGGACCTCCAGACGACGAGGATATCGTTGAGTATGAACTAGATGAAGTGTGTTCCCATAGCTGGTTTATACCTGATTAACATCAATACAGTTGCAATCAACGACTTACAATCAGACCTGCATCAGCTAGCTCATTGAAAACAGTCCCGATATAATCGTCAAGATACCCTACGATCAGGTGGTTGGTGATATTGGCGCGTTGTTCCAGTGGTAGGTCAGCATTCTCAACTAGAATCGTTTTGAGCTCGACACTATGTCTTGATATCTTGAGAGCCCAGTATATGGTAAAAATAAATGCCCCCAGGACAAAGGCCAACAGTAGTAGCCAGGTCTGTCGTGTCTTGTGCGGTCGGCGTCTAATAGTCCCATGTGAGAGAGCAAGATAACGGAAGAAATAAACGAGCTCCCCACTAACACAATGCTGTAAAGAGCCAAAGCAAAGACTGCGCAATATGCACCTGAAAAGAACAGTGGGGAGTAGCGTCAGGCCAATTATTCCCTCCCGAAAGATCGTACCAGTTCTTCCGTACTAAAACCAGCTGACAATACGATGGACTCTTTGACATTCAAGAGGATAGTTGTCCCTATCCTTGCAAGATGGTCGACGTCATCTGCCGTCATGTAAGGCTCCAACCCTGTTGCATTCATAGTATTCCAATGTTTTGTCTGGAGTCTTGAATCGAGTGAAGCGGTTTTCGGATTCTGAAGGTCAGAAGCCGTTGCTCTAGTGGAAGAGATGGGAGAAAGCGTTTAGCAGAATCAACGCTCAATACCACCTTTATGACTTCTAGAGTACCTGTGTAAAGATGATCACGGATATCGATGATACACTGGCGGTTACCAGCTGGATTACTAATTGGAGGGGAGTACTCAGCGAGGCGGAGAACCTGATGGAACTTGATTCAGTGAGCAAGCCTGATGAAAGGATGTTTTGATCAGGTTCAAAGAAAACAGGGCTTCTTACGCTTTGCCTTGTATAACTTAGATTATTGCTTACGAGAAAGGCAGATAGCAAAAACATGGCTGAGCTTTGGCAAAAAAGCGAGCGCTAAGAAGACGCGGGAGGACACGTTTGGGGACGTGTTCACGATACTTTCTACGTTCAAGATGCTGAAAAGACGATTGAACGGCTAATGGATGAAATCAGGCAGGAGACCCAAAACGATCAAATATGTGCTTTACGCCTGCGCACATTTGTTCCCTGTCTTGCCTTCCATTCAGGAGATGTTTTCTGTTCTTCAGTATCACGTTCGTTTAGGGAACCCAGAGCTGATCGTCGGTTGTGGTGACTCGCACCGGATACCAGTAACGTCGAATGCGCGCGGTCCTCCACATGATGGGAGCCAGTACGTGAGAAGATGGAGAGATGGGAATACTTTACACCAGCCACGGGGTACGAATCGATGCAAACCTTGAATAGGTTATAATGATCATCAAAAGATAAGAAGCCTTTCATAATGGTTTGTGTGAACGTACACCAAGAAGCAATTTCGTAGATACATGGTAGAAACTTGTCCATATGACGGTACAGTTACCCTAATCGAGTTTCACGAATACACTTTTCGTCTGAGAACACACATAATCGTCAACCAACTAGTCAAAGATAGCACCATACATAGAGACGTACCTCCTTCCAATACGACAGCGCGTTAACCCCAAATTCCCGACCCAACCCCGACCTGAATTTTCAGAAGAATCATAGTTCTCAGTGATGAGGCTGTCAGAGAGGATGGAGGATACGTACTGTTTATACCCTCCGAATGGTTGATCCGTGGCCATAGCTACACCCGTCCATCGTCATGGTTAGCGTCAAAGGCAGTGGGAAGAGCAACAGGAAAGATACGTACTCGGACTGGTGCAGTTCACACCAACACTACCAGACTCCAATGCCGCAGCGATTCTCAACGCCCGGTCGATATTCTTAGTGAAGACGGAAGCGTAAAGGCCGTACTACGAACACAGCACGTCGATTTATTGATTCAGGAGGGATATAGCCTGAACGCACCTCCGTATCGTTGGCACGTTGGACGACCTCTTCCTCGGTTTCAAACGTGTTGACGATAGAGACAGGTCCAAATATCTCCTCCCGTGAGATAGTCGCCGTATCAGCCACGTCGGTGAACACAGTGGGGTTGATGAAGAATCCCTTCAAAGATCCCCATATCAGTCAACGCCTCCCACCAACATGAACACAAACAAGACGAAAACGCAACACACCTCTCTATCAGGAGTGTTCCCACCAAAGAGCACGTTCCCTTCATTCTTCCCAATATCAAGATACTTCTTGACCTTCTCGTGTTGGATCTGATCGACGAGAGGACCGTGTGAAGTCGATTCATCGATAGCGTTGCCGATGGTGTGTGCATATGCGTGCATGTCCTTCTGATACGCGGATAGAAACTCATTCTTGATGGAGGAGTGGACGTAAATGCGGGAGCTAGCCATACACTGAGAAACGAGGAAGTTAGGGCAAGGGTATAGGTAGAGGGCTGGGTAGTACCACTTGGCCCGCGTTACGCATGATAGATACAACACAGGCCTTCGACGCCTGAGCGATATCAGCGTCAGGGAACACGATGGCGGGAGATTTTCCACCGCTGAGACAAGGCGTCAGCAAGGACTCCCAACCCAGAGAACGGAGAAGAAGACTTACAGTTCAAGTGTAACCGCTTTCAGGTTAGACTGTCCTGACATCTCCTGAATCTTCTTACCCACGCCGACGGAGCCCGTGAACGATATCTTACGGATCTTCATGTGCTATGATTCATCATCTCGTGAGAATAGAACTTAACCATAGAACTGAGGAGGAAGACTGACCAAGCCGAGGGCTGCACCGACCGTAGGACCGAATCCCGAAAGAACCTGGATGAGACCAGGTGGGAAACCTGCCTCGCCAGCGAGTTTACCGATGATGAGAGGCTATGGGTCGAGATATGAGCAGTGGTTCAGATTTGTAGGACCAGGGAGGGAGCCTGCTGACCGTAACGGGAGCTTTCTCTGAGGATTTGATGATGATTGCGTTCCCCGCTCCCACGGCGGGACAGACTAGCGCTCGAAATGAGATGATGTCCAATCAGGGATTGGACATCTACGTACGTTTCATAAGGCAGAGACTAACAGGAACTAAGAAACCAACGATCCGTCATATCACCTAGGTGCAGAGGACGACGAGAAAAGCGCACCATTCCACGGCAAGATACCTATGAGGCACAAGTCGCACGGTTCAGGAATGGGCTCGCACGGTAGAAGCATATGACTAGAAGCTTACCAGCGGTGACGCCATACGGCTGATTCAGCGTGTAGTTGAAGTGACCGGGAGTGTTTGTAGACGCAGTGGACACGGACGTCTCCACGAGTGAAGCGAAGAAGTTGCAGGTGAACTGGGCCCTCTGGAGGTCGGTGCGCACTGTCGCAACGGGCCTTCAGGCAGGTGTATGAAGGCGATCAGAACGTCACTGAGTTTAGAATGAATCCATACTCACTTTCCCATGGTCCTCGCCTCAAGCTCCGCAATCTCGTCAGCGTGGTCAACGACCAGCTGTCCTAACTTCCGAATGACGGCGGCTTTGAGGGCGGCAGGCTGAGCGTTCCATGCAGGCCAAGCCTTCTCTGCGTACTTGACGGCTACTTCAACGTCTATGGGGAAACCTCAGTTGTAGATGACAGATGAAGAGAAAAAGCATGAACAAACCTGCTTTATCCGCCTCGTCAACTTTGAGCCATTCCTTGCCAGTACTAGGATCGATGAGCTGAAGCAGAACCATGAGCGAACAAAGCTTGAGGATAACCATAAAGTGAGGTTGGGCGTACAGGAAACTGTTTTCCAGAGATACAAGCCGTCTCTTGGCCGTTGATGATGAGCTTGGTGATAGGTTGCATTATACAGTCGTATTCCTGTTCGTTGGACCAGATATCAAAGTGTTGAAGTAGGAGGTATGTGAACAGTCAAGAACAAACCCATTAAGCAGACTTTCTGGATTTATATTTCATCCAAGACACCTGATGCCCAGCCATTTGTCCAATCTCGTGAGATCCCAGCGCAGAGGGTGATCACTGGACGCGTAAGCTGAAGGCCGAGCTTGATGACACAACTTCTGCGTGAGTTTCTCAGCGCAAGTCTAACTTTGGGAGCAACAGTATTCTTCATGGATTTCTTTGTGTGAGTCGGAGCTATCCACAGCACACAACATGATTAGCTCGAACTCGGCTGGAAAGGTAAGAAAGGTTCTCATACGTGTGAGGCTTTGAGGCCAAGAGCACCAGGACCCAGGCAGTGAGCGTTGAGGTCGAGAGTTCGTGAGTAGAGCTTTTATTGAGCATTCATGAGATTAAAAGTCAGAATGGAGGTAGAATGGACTGGATAGTGGAGAAAGAGGTCGAGAGAAGGTGAAAGGGCCAAGGAAGGTCGCATTAAAATCTAACTCGCGATGAGAAGGAGTCAACGCGGTCACATGACTGTTTGAACCCAGTCCCATGCTGCGACGCGCTCCAGGGTAATCCTTCTTAGGCATAGTATCATGGTGAATGAGCTATTCTCAAGGACTGAGAGGTAAGCGGTTCCTTGAATAATTAATCCATAGAGAGGAAATTTCATATTTCAGGTTTATTTAATTCGTACACTAATACTCAGGCTATACGATAGCAAAGGGGTTCTAGAGCCAACAGTCAGAGAAAACGCAAAACACAGCTCAGTCAATGGCATTTTGTATGAAAGTAATCAGGGTCGTCATCAAAGCTATACCGGTGTCATCTCCATATCTTCAGACCTAGCCTTCCCACGATCCTTTCTCGGTAACGTATCCTCATCGTCCGACCCATGAGCAAACCTTATCACATCCTCCTGCATACGGACCTGGATTGGGGGTGGAGCTCCGAGGGTGTTATTAGGACGAGCCCTAGTCTCATCTGTACCTTCATTAGATCCGGAGTAGTCAGCCCAGAAGGCGCTACGAGATTGAGCCTGAAAGGATCCGGCTGGAACATGACAGTTTCGAGGAAGGAGGTTAGCACGCGAGTTCAGTGTGGCCATGAGAGTGTTGGAGTAGAGTTTGGCAAGCATGTAATAGCTAGTGATATGAGTTAGATATAGGCTACCACGCAGAGAGAGATAGAGAGAAAAGGCTTACAAGATGAAATGAAGGTTGTTATCTCTGTATACAAGGAAGAGAACGTTTTCCAGGATGGCCGCAACGCTGGTAATCAAACCCGTCTCAATAACTAGACGAATAAGATAGTTGACCCGCTCAGCAGTACGGGAGAACCGGATCTTTCTCTTCGCTTGGACGAGAATAGTAACCATAGCTTCAAAGACTAGTTAGTGAGAGTCAGTTTCGGTTTTACCCAATGGACTCACTAGCTGCGATGAGCACATCCGCCAACGCCGCGGCGGAGAGCCATGTCTATAAACCCAAAGGTAATAGTGAGTGTTCCGTACCACTCTGAGCAGATCCTCCTGTTACTCACAGCGACTAATTTGAACGGCCCCCGTACGGAGTCAACGGTCGGTCCTCCAGCGAGTCTCATCTAGACCATGAGTCAGTTGGCGGATCTCATAACAGAGATACACTGTTCAGGTCACTCACCCCGTTCACGTATACACAAACCACAATTAACTGTACGAACGAGATCTAACACCGGCACCTCGAATTCAGATTTCCATAAATACAGAGCACATCGGCACGTAAACTCACAGACATGATGGTCCCAGTGATCAGATACTTCACTCTATGCGTGATGAGCATATAAATCCTCCAGCAGTAGAACCCATGAACGAGCGTTGTGACGAGAGCGCACATCGCAGGTGTAGGAGTCTGGAGTTTCTCCATGTAGTAGAGATGGTAGGGGTCTCCCCAGCCAGATCCGACCATCCTCCAGCCCGCAATCGTCGTCAAGAGCGTGAAGGTGAGCTCGAGTAAGAAGATAAGGACCACTGGTAAATGGCAAGAGAGAAGATAAGTCGGTGCGCGGTCTGAGGAAAGTTGGAGAGAGTAGATTGTACCGTATAGCTTCATCCATAACGCGTCTTTTGGGAAATTCAGGTAGTAGATGTCTAGAAAAGAGAGGGACATTGAGTTCGGTAACTCGCGATATCATCCCTCTGATGACGGTACATACAGCACTGCACGGCGAGAACACCTAGAAGAGTCGAGCCTAGCGTCCATCCTAAATACTAGAGCACCGGTCGATTAGAATCTACACAAAGGGAGGGGACGGGAAATGTTGAACTCACCAGTGGGCCTGTCCTGTAATCGATGTTAGCCATGATATAGACTAAGGTACGACCTTAAGAGAAAAGACTCACTGTAAACCGATCCCTGGTATTGGAGCCGGGGTAGGGACTGGTGCCATTTCTTCTTCCTTTCACCACGATGTTGCCAAGGGTATAGAGGTTCTGAGAAGAAGAGTGGAGGTTACGACAGTTTGAATATCTAGTCGTCGTCGTTTTTAAAACCAATGCGCCCTGGAGGGGGGAAAAACAGAAGATCATCTCACAAACGATCCCTTTCATCTCAAAAGATCTTACCCACCCCTCATGACACTGGGCCTTTCCGGCCTAGCTCACCTGGATAATCTGTTCTTCAACGCCATTCAGCTCGAGGGAGCGAGAGAATCACAGACTGAGCGGCGGTCCAACGCTTCTCGCCCGTGTGCTAATCAATTCCTTCGGCGAAGTCCAGGAGTAGTTATGATCATGGTTATTGATCAGGGTGTATGCCGAGGAGCACAATTCCGTTCGTATTTGAGGTTCTTCTGAGGTCGGGAGCTGGAAGGATGAGACCCGTGTTCATCATGGATCGATGAGTGCAGTTAATTGTTATTGCCGTGTCGTAACGATGTCGTACTCATACAGACCGAGATCATATGCTGAAGGTTGCTTGTGCCTCGTTTGTCTCTCGAGGATCGTCGATGTCGAGATCGTAGGAAAGAGACTGCCGTTCCCCATTAGTGGGCGTGCACTGAATTGCTGAGCATCTTTGAGCCTGTAATCAGACGGGTGCAGACTGAAATTTACGCACCAGGGAGAACTCCGTTACTCCAAGCTTGGTAACATATGAGACCACAAGAACAAACCGCCCTGTCGAATCATACCCTGAACGAGTTCGCTGTTGCGAGTGGTCGGCTGCCCAAGGAAAACTTATCCAATCAAAACTCTATCGAAGAGGCTGATTCGTGCGGAACACCTATCAACCTCTTACAGTCACTGCCTCTGACCTGGTACTTAGTACTTACCATAACGCAATAACCTTAAAAAATCCGGGGTGCTTGTTTAGATCCCGAGCGCTTCTACACGGTTGCCCTGGCTAGCGTTTTAAGACAGTCAATTTTCAGGCGCAAGGGGGTTTTGAAGATAGAGGTGGTGCTGGCTGGCTTCGGAAGGGTTACCATCAGTAAAATCAGACTTTACGCTAGATCCGTTTCATTTCAGGGAATCCGGGGTAAACAGTTCTCGTCGAAGAGAGAACTCGAAGACAAGCTGCTAGGCAGAAAGAAGAAGCTGATTGACTTAGCCCAGGAACGTGGAAAGTGCTTTCTTTTTGAGCTAGGCTCAGCTGAACCGGAGTGAGTCCCTGACCAGCAGAATTCCGAATAATGGAAAGTGGAGACACGAACGACTGAAACAGCAGAAAAAATCGATAATCATGGAGACTAGGGTAGCATGAACACCAGATGAATCTACATCTAGTGAGATTGGAGTGAGATAGTAGTAGTAGCGAGCTTTTGTCAACGAGCCCACCTCCAATTCCAACAGTGACTAACATCTAAGCTGAAGCTTTGGGTTATCTCATAGGTAGACACGTAGCTTCGCCAATCACTTAGGAACCCGAAACGAAACTGCAGTCCTCAGATGCAGGTGCGAACCTCGGGCTTCTTTCTCCCTACAGTCTATGTCGGCGATCCGTCAATAGTAACCTGAGGGCCCACTTATACCCTAATAGATACTCTTGGCCCCGGCGTGGAACGCGAAACCAAGAGGTTGGCCTGGGACTAGGCCGTTCGGTAGTGCGCTCGGTAGGATGGGGATGTGCGCGGTGCTGAGCCAAAATAAAAGATAAAGAGAGACGGAGAGGAGTGGATGCTTGGATTGAATTGAAGGGGAAGGGGAGGGACTTGTACTTTGCTACTGGGTGGAAGTACAACAGTTAGCACAATCTGATCTCATGAGAGAACCGAGCGACAAATCTGTGTGAGGTGAAGAGGGATTCTCAATCTTCACCGCGTAGCAGTACCATAGAGTATAGACGCAATGACTAGAGTTCAGAGGAGATGAGAGAGCAAGCAAGGAGCTAGTCTCGGCAGGATTGCCAAAAAGTCATACTGAAGCTCAAGTTCAAGTTCAAGCCGTTGGTCTGATCATCTGGCGTGACTGAAGTTGAAACACGATCACATGATGAAAACGCGCCATGTGGCGACGCGCTTTGGCAGGACGGGCCTACTAGAGTACTGGGAGTAGCACTACCGGATACTGATGGTGGATAATCGATAATCTTCTGCTATACTTCTCTTCTGATGCATCTTCGTCACAGCTATGATTCTTTTCGTAGTCGAAGAAAAGATACCGTATCCCGCAGTATGATCTAGTACTTATACATTCGAACTGATATTATGAATAGCAAGGGTATAGTTCTGGGGAAGCAAGAAGAAGGGGAGGGTGTGTGGAAATACCTAATTCAAGCAGCTCTAAACGAGTTGATTTTGTCTCCAGGAGGCCTACATCAATACTCCGGAGCCGATTCAGAGTACACTTGAGCCTACACCGGCGTCATTTCCATTTCCTCCGGCCCAAACCCACGATCCTTCCTCGGCAGTATCCCCGGACTATCCTCCTCCGAGCGAAAGTGAACCACATCCTCTTCCATACGCACCTGGATCGGTCTGCCCTGCCTACTAGTAACGGGCCTCGGCCTCGCGTCATCGCTGTCTTCTTTAGAACCAGAGTAGTCAGCCCAGAACGCGCTTCGGGATTGAGCATGGAAGTTCCCGGCGGGTTGGTGGCAATGGCGTGGGACGACGTTGGCACGAGAGTTGAGCGTGGCCATGAGGGTGTTGGAGTAGAGTTTTGCAAGCATGTAGAAGCTAACGAGATACGGTGTTAGAATTACTTCACACAAAAGAAGAACAGCTTACAGGGCAAAGTGAAGATTGTTGTGTTTAAAGCGGAGAAAGAAGGCACAATCAGCTATCGCTCCGATACTGGTGATTAAGCCTGTCTCGATGACCAGCCGGATGATGTAGTTAAGTCGCTCAGCAGTGTGGCTGAATGGTACCTTCCTTTTCGCGCTGACGAGGAGGGTAACCATAGCTTTTAGTGCCGAGTTCGATCAGTAAATGCTATGATATCGTGAGTGAAGCCTTGGACTGACTAATTGCGATGAGGATGTCGGCTGTGGCAGCAGATGTGAGCCATATCTAGGGTCAGACACGTCAGGTCATAATCTTCCGAATGATCTCGAGACGAACTTACAGCGACGAACTTGTACGGTCCTCGTACAGAATCGACTGTCATTCCTCCGGCTCGCCAGATCTAAAATGAGTGATAGAAGTATGAGTACAACGGGGACACACCTATGTGAAAAACAAAAGCACGACGAAGTATAACGCTCACCTCCTCGACGGTGATCAGGACCGCGATCAACTGCACTAGGGATATCTAAAACGCATATGCTCGTGAATACTCTCAATCCCCAGGTCAACAAGATCGAAGAGGACATACCGTCATGATAACACCCGTGATCACAAACTTCACTCTACGTGTCATGAGCTTCACAATCCGCCAACAGTAGAAACCGTGCACCATCGTGGTAACGATAGCGCAAAGTGCAGGCGTAGGCGTCTGGACCTGTTCCATGTAATAGAGGTGGTACGGGTCGCCCCAGCCAGAACCTAGAATCCTCCATCCCGCTATCGCTGTCAGGATGGTGAAGGTGACTTCCAGGAGTAAGATGACCACGACTAGAAGAGGACAAGGACAAAAGAGAGATGAGCGCATCGTTGTGGAGGCTGAATGGAGAGATGTGTACCGTAAAGCTTCATCCAGAGCGGGTCTCTTGGGAAGTTGAGGTAATAGATATCTAATGAACAGAGAGACGATGAGTCTAATAAGAAAACGATCCAATCTTGAGCTGAAGGCGACTCACAACACTGAACAACTAAAACACCCATGAGAGCAGAGCCTATCATCCACCCAAGGTACTAAAGCACCGTGCGGCCATTAGAACCCACAGAAAAGCCTGAAATTCGAACAGATCATTCGTGCTTACCAGTGGTCCAGTCCTACGCATTGGCTCAACGTTAGCCAGGCCATTCGAGAGACGGATCAACCAAACCACTGTAAGACGAACTCACAGCACAGTGACCCCAGGTACCGGAACTGAGGCAGGAACCGGTGTCATTTCCTCTTGTTCCAACAAAAGGGCGGAGGTTTTGAGGAGTCAAAAGGCAGAGTTGCTAACCTATGCATCTTCTCGTCGTTTTTAAAGACCACCAACTGCACCCTGAGTCCAAAATGCTAGTTAATTTGAGTCTGGCATGGATCGCTTCATCGATCTGGAAGATCTCAATGGCACTGAAAGAAGCCTTACATCCCTCGCCGAGGTCACTGGGTAAACTGTTGTGAGAAGCGGCGGCGCAAAATTTCTTCCCTGTGAATCTAAGTTTGTGTGAGTATTGAATTCTCGGAACTCGGAATCGGAGAATGCCACGAGATCGATGATGGTTAGTATGGGCGTTCAATGGTACCGATGTGCAGGGTCGAGGAGCGAGGACCAGTTCCGTTTGAATGTCGAGGAATCAGTCAAGTGCTAGAGAAAGCGGAGTGGATGCTGTAGACGTGGTGACGGCGTTCACTGAGGGAATAGGATCAGAATCTAGTCTACATCTGCAGCATTGCAGGACATGCGGGGTTAAACTGTTCTCGTCGTGGCCTTAGGGGTCATGCACTCAGTCGGTAATCAAGCTTGGACGACACAAACAGACGACGAGAAACGGATTGACAGTAGCTTAGGAAAGTACGGAGTGTTCTCCGCGTTTGAGCCACGCCAAGCTAAACATTGTCCGAGCCCTTGTTCTAGAAAAATCTCAAATGTGGTGATAGGTAGTGGTGGTGCAAATGTCGCCCGAAAAACTAACATATGAAACCGGGCATAGTTTGAGCTAGCTAACGCAAAAAGTTCTACAAACGGGATGAATATTCGTCAACAAACCCTAAGTTCAAGTCCAACAGTCACTTACGTATAACCTTGAAGCAGTTCACCCAAGCTGTAGAGGTAGCATATTCTGGATCATATGAATCTTCGGTGCCGTTGCTCAACAAGACGAGAAACTGTGGAGGAAGTCGATGTCAAGGGTTACTCATAGGGTTGATGGTAGTAACAATACCCGCATGCTTCGAAACTATGTGAGGCTGCTAGGTATTCGAGACTAAGAAAATCAGAGATGAATCGGATTTCTATTCTTAAGTGTAAAAAGAAGCGTACCCCAAGATAGCCGCCATATACTTTAGACTATCGAGGAATCAGTGACTGAGGCAGCAGCACTACGCCTTCTCAAAACCCCTCATCCTGGGGCTAGAGATATCCAAGCTTGTCATCCCCTTCAGCAGCCTGATTGTCGTATAGATCTTCGCCAGTAAACTTTAAATGTCGTTGATGAGACCGAAGTAGATTTAGAGGAAACGATCTGGATAATAGTAGGACATAGGACTAGTGATGAAGTGACGAATAGTGTATGGATTGTCTGTCTGGGCATCTCTGTTTGTTACACGTCGGCTGGGTAAGAAATGCAGCGAAGGTTACGCATACACAGATGTACGGGTGGCAATGGAATATGGGAGTGAGAAGAACGGTGGTGAGCAAGCTGGGTTTCAATTTCTCTACGAGCCGAGCTCGGCACGTGTCCGGCCGAACCTCGTCTCTTCCATCCTCCCCAGCTACTAGGACCTCGAATAGCACATTTGGCACCTTTTTCCATCTCCGTGCAGTTTTCACCTATACAGCGCTTCCTTATAAATGCTCGCTATCGACGCTCATCTCGGTAGGGAATTCTTCCCGCCAGACAGGAACAAATTAGTAGCTACAGTATGGAACCAGACTCCAGTTGTGTTCTCTACAAAATTCGCATTAGTGTGGGTTCATGGTACCAATACGTGGGTGGATGCTAAGGAAAATATAAAGAAACAGTATTGCTATGCTCTACCTAGTTAGGGTTAACCCCATGAATACCACAGTTCAGATACAATTGTGGGATCGGAAGAAGAATACAGCGAAACTACATCTAGTCTGATATGCTGTCGAGAAAAGCGCAGGGGAGCGAGCACACGATGGACGAGGGAACAACGAGAGAAGAATAAATGCAAGAGTAAATAGAGTAGATGCATACAAGCGCGTCTACGAAACCTAGGTCCAAGGTCCGAGTTTCGACGGTTAGTCGCCTTCAAACCTGGGTCCTTCGCATCCTTGCATCGTCTAGGTCTCCCACAGAAGAGGACACTGAGTCCATGACGGACGTTGCACGTATTTCCTGCAGAACTTCGCTAGTCCAGGCGTGCCCGCAGACAAAACGGACTACGATAACCTCGGCCGCAATGCACTACGAAATCGTTGAGGGAGAGGTTAGTCACTATCAAGAAACATATAGTCAAGCAAGAATGCGAGTAGCGAATGAAGGAAGGGGAGAACCCGAACGCAAACCAGGAAGAGCACCTACTTCTGTCTGTACCAGAACGGGGTTGAACATGTTCTCCGTCGTATGAACCACCTTCCACAATACCGCTGTAGGCCCATACAGAGGGAACGCAACCGCAACCACCACCGTATACAGCAAGGATGACTCGACGACCACGGCTATGATTCCAGTGTACGACGCCGTATGTTCTTCGCCATATGCTTCTCTGATTTTGTTTTTGAAAGAAATAATGCGCACGATGATGAGCAGCGAGAGGACAATGTTGAGGAGGAGAGCGATGATCCAGTGGATGGTGAAAGTTAAAGCCGACGCGTCGAATGGTTCGGCTGTTCCCCATGCGTTGAGTGCTCCTCCTATAATGGAGTTGGCTGGTAATTTGGAACTCGTCTTAGTACTAGACCGCATATAATGTGATCGAAGTATGATGAACTCACCGAAAAAAGCGAGAAACAGGGCTGAGGGTAGCACCAATATGCGTATGCTTCGCGACCATATGATATAGCAGCGATGTAACTGCAAGGTAATCAGCAAACAAAAAATCCGACTCCTCAATACAAGAGATAAGTGCACCATATAGCCGTTGCCGAGCACTGTTACCAGAACCGCTGAAAAACCAGTTACGAACTGGGCCACCTTGTCGCTCTTCATCAACCTCATATCCTTGAGCTCAGCGCGCTCACGTTCTCCAGCCAATTCCTCGTTTCCTGCTGCAAGGTATACCCTCGCAAGTAGCCTTCCTATACCGTTGTTGAGGTTGAAGTAGAGGTAGACGACAGCTTGGATAGTCCCTAAGACGAGAAGTGCAGTGACGAAAATGATGTGTTTGACCCTATTGGCACGCTTTCGGTTTATGTAAGTCTTGTAGAGAAGCGTCAAAGCGAGGATTAGATGGAGGACTGTGTCTAAGATGTGAGTGAGAGTAGTGGGAGAGGCGCGGGAGGTTAACCGCCTACTCACCGTAGACGACCGAACAAACCACAGCATCCGCTACAACAGCTTTGGATCGCATGCCTTCAGAGCCCAGAGTGAAATATCGAGAACTGCGACGTGGAGCAAGCACTGGAATAAAACTGATTCACAGATGACTTTGTAGTCAACGCCGAAGGACCAGCAAACTGCGTCTTCAATCGGTGACGATAGTTCTTATAAACCTCCGCTGGGTTTCATACCCCGCATCAAGTAGTAGATAGAATAAGTGGCTTATGACAGATAGACGCTGTTTTGGAACCTCGCTCGACGTCCTGGAGTGTTCAAGATCCATATCGACGCCCATACAGATGCATGCTTGCGCACATGGCGAGGAGGGCAGGAGTCTACAGCATGAGCGTTGTTCAATCTCGTAGCGAGCTGGTGTTATCAATAAAAAGGTGACCAATGGTATCAGCAATGAGAATATTCTGATTCTGGAAGGTAAGTAAAGAGAGACTAGATAGAATCGAGAAAGAAAGTGAAAGCCGGCAATGAGGGGAGGAAGAGGGGGGTACGGTAACGTGATGCATAAACGCATAAGCAGCTGCATCAGGCAAGGCTTGGGCAAGGCGTACCCAAGATGTACCATTGGGTTGCTATTGCAAGGTGACCACAGAGTTCCAGGGGGTTACTATGAGTAGTAGAAACACCTGGGTACCGAGCCATACCTGGTCATAATCGACCATAGCCGTGAAATATAACTGTATCATCTAGTCTTTCGGACCATCGATCCATAACACACCGAGACGCATTATCCCGGGATGTTCAGAGTATACGCATTTTGTTTGAGCTCATTTCCAGGGTCAGTGCCTCATCCAGTTCCAATATTGAGTATTAAAAGGTGTCAGAACACGATAGTACGAAGAAAGATAATAGCATTTGATTATAGATTCGTAGATTATCGTACTTCCCCCCTCTAGCAAGAACCGTACTGACAAGGAGGGTGGATCGCCCATGATCAACAAAGAACCCAGACAGAGCTCAGATTCTATGCGTTGGCCTCGACCTTCTTGCTCTCCACCCTTAACGGCGAAGAGCCACCTCCAGTAGCAAGTGAGCTAAGCCTTCCTTCTGGTCCACCCATGCTCTGGCAAACCTCCTTGGCCTCGGCGTGGAACGCGTCTAGCAGACCAATCGGTTGGCCTGGTAGGAGGAGGTTGGGTAGAATGCGGGTATGGAAAAGCCGGTGGGCTGTCGAGCCACCCTAGAAGACGAAAGGAAAAGAGACGAAGAAATTAGTTTGCGTGTCTGAGACGAAGAGAAAGAGAAGTGACATACGAATTGGTGGAAGACACCACCCACGACGGCAGCGACTGCGTCACCCTGAACTTTATACAGTCCAATCTCCTTGACGAGACTCGCCTTTTCTTCCCCGTCCAGCGAAAGTTTCATACCGCTTCCGTCCGACTCGCCGTTCTCAGCAGAAGAAGACGAAGCCTTCTTCCACTTCTCGGCTTTCACGGTGGGTACCCATCTCATTACACGGCCCAGACCCCAGGAAGAACCGATGTGTTCACCAAGGATGTAGGTGTTGAGCGTCCGGTTTGATATTTGTTCCAAGTCGTAGGATGGGTGGAGAGATGGAGATGTTGTGAGGAACAGAGAGAGGTAGGATTCGAGGACTCTGCGACCTGTAGAAGGGTATCGTCAGTACTGGTTCAAGAAACTATTCATGCGACGAGGATGGGGACAAGTGATAAGAGAAGCCGCTCATGAGGAGATGGATGTACAGTGCGAAAATACGAACTCAAAACGGGAAAAGAAGAAACTTACCCATGAATCTGAAACCGCCATTATGCCCATCCACAGCAGCAGGATGACTCGCGTGCGTCAGTATCCTCTTGGCCAGCTCCGGTGGGAACCGTAATCCGGGAAACAGCCCATTCAGATGTTCGGCCAAATACTCTGCATTCCCTGTCCTCGAGAGTCGACTCCCTGAGTGAGTTGACGAGGAGGAACCGGTGGGAAGTGAGGACGAGTCGTAGTCATGCTCTTCCATTCCGTCAGCGTAGTATTGCGACTCCTCGTCTCTTGAAGATTCGAGCTTCGTAGCCCGTAGGGCATGTACATTCCGACATGGTGTGTATGAGGAACACTGTTGCTGCTGGTGTTGTTGCTGGCGAAGCGTATGCAAGCCCCTTCGTGACGCTACAGTAATGTCGGTTCATGAGTTTTTGTTTCTCAGAGCCTTTGATCAAGAGATCTTCTCACCTTGCGTTGTTCTGGGTACGCTACGGCTCAGACTGGCCAGAGGAGGAGAAAGCAGACGGAGTTGACGCGACATTTTTGGGAGGAGGAAGTGGGGGAAGGAAAAATGTGCGTCACGTGTCATTACTTTGGGCGCCTTTGCGCTTCTCTCCAGCGACGACCAGCATCTAGACTCAATTTTGCTCCGTTCTTTCGTTCTTTCACTTGCTTGCACAGTATTCTTTGACCAATGCATTCAATATCTGAACTACACTAAACAACTATGTGAATGCCTTTCTTGAAACTCACCTATTCCTACGAACTCCACCGCCACTGGCGACTGCAAGATATCCCTCTCTCCAGATTCCTCATCACTCTGAACTGCTGTTCTCAGTCCTCATGTCATTTCCCGGATACTCCTATGGACTCGCTCTCTGATGGCACGCTTAGTCTGCGGTCGAACAGATTGTTGCTGCCTTTCGTGCCTAGCTCCACAGCTGTTTATATCCTCCGGGTTCTCTCATCGTCGGTGATCCACGACTTGAGTTTATGTGCCGGGTCTGGGATCTCAGCAATGTTACGTAGCGACGATCTTGCGTCTAGCCAGAAGGAAGCTGGACTTGACACCGCCTTGATCAGTAATGACGGTCTGAGCGTTCTCACACGGCGTTCCGATGTTTACGCTGAATAGCTCTGAGAATATAATCGAGGGCTCTTGGTGCCTTGGGACTTGTTGGTTTCTACTTACTCTTTCGTCCCCCCAGACCTGCCTTCAGCGGTACTGGCTGAAACTACCGCGCCCGCCCTCTCGCCCATGGCTCCGGATATAACCATCTCGGGCTCAATACCTCGAGATATAGCGATAGACTGTATCGTCAGCACAGCTATCTACAGTACGTTCTTCTCTCGCCTTTCTTCAGAACTCATCAGCGAACTAAGACAATAGACAACAACCAACAGCCCTTCACTCAATCATCGCCCTGCAAACCCTCAAACTCACCTACTTCAACCCACTGCACAAACCACACAGAACAAAGCACTTCATCTTCGTTTCTGCGCTGTGGCTTCTTGGTACGATCAACGTAGTAGCGTATCTGGACTTTGGGCTGAGTGGAGGGCTTGAGAGGATGATCTGGATATTGAAGATGAGAGCGAGAGCTGGAGATGGGTCAGATAGTAATATGGCGAGTGGCATTGCCGGAGGGATGGGCGCGTCCGGGATGAGATTGAGTAGGGGAGATGTAGCTCGACAGTTTTTACACGCCGCAGCTGCTGGATTGGTTACTGTCCTTGCGAATGGATATATGGTTCGTGCCCATCTCTCTCTCTCAAACATCAACCTTCATGGACTCTCGTATCTAGCTCCATCGGTCTTTTATACTCTGGTCGCACCGTTGTATTATGTTACTCCTTCCTCTGCTGGTCTACTGCGCTGTCGTAGGTAAGACTCCGCTCATTTGTACCTGCCCGACTTATCTCACTTCACTCCATTTTAGTCAACACGATCTTCACGTGGATTCACATCCTCTCACCTCACCTAACGCACTCTTTCAGCAGCACAACGACGTTGCACTGGGCTCTCTCCCTCGCGCTAAACGTCCTCAACACATCACTTATCATCATTCGTCTGCTTGTTATAAGATATCGTATCAGCCTAGCATACCCTACTAACGCAGCTCTATTCAGCTCTCCAACGGACATAGCACATCCCACCCACTCACCTCCGCCATGTTCAATCAAACACCCAAGCCAGACCACACCGTATACAACTCTTATTGCTCTAGTCGCTGAAAGCTCTCTCCTCTATACCCTAGTAGTGGGACTTGCCTATCCGTTCTACGGACCGACGAGGGTATTGTGGAGCGAAATGAAGGCGATAGAGAATATGTTCGTTCCTTTGGTCGTGCAGATCGAGGTCCGTCCTCTTTCATCATGTATCCGTACGAAGGTCTCTTACTTATTAGTCTGTGATTGTCGTGGTGCGTAGTGCATAGCAGCTGAGATCATCGTGTTGAGGTTCGTGAGCGGACATGGCTAGTGCGGTGGGTGTGGTGTTCGTCCTCGGACTGATGACTTTGAGAGTGTGAGCGATGCACGAGCTCCGGGTGAAGGTATGGAAGAGTGGAGGTGAAGAGATACAGATTCGGCGTTGGATCAGAGATAGATGGTGCACTTGATTTAGGTTGGTTTTGGCCTTGTTTTGCCTCTCGTCTTGTCGTCCCCGGTGATGAGGGGAACTCTGTTCTTCATACGACGAACCAACTATCTGTCTATCAATAGATAGGACGGTTGCTCAAATAGCACGGTGGGATGCCCTCAAGCACTCTCCTATCTGATTAAATAGTGGCCCCCGAGCCAATTTAAACAGGCTGTTCAGGGAGGATTCTTTGGAGGTTCGTGAGAAGTCGCGAGAAGGAGGCAAGGAATAGAGAACTCGAGGGGAATGGATGGCTCTGGGCTGTCGCATCTAGTGGGAGTAGCACTGCCGATCTTCGGCATACCACGCATTACCTAATGATGCAAACTCAGCATCCCCATCAAGGCCATACACGACGGAAAGCTAGCCTCTGTTCTTTTATTTCATTTGTTACGGCTGTACCACCAATACTATCTAGATGCTGCACGTATCTCGGGTCACTGCACCTCCTGCTACTGTATCTTTCCAGATCACTCTGCCTACTCTGATCATGACCTGACTCTTTCGCCTAACCATTCATTATGACAGGCGGCGCTTGAGGCTGGTTCATAGATATTCGAATTGCCTGGAGGAAGACTTTTCCTGATCCCTTGACACCTGGGCGTCTCCCTAATGCTGTGAATCACACTCTTCCACCCGAACATCAGGTTTGCTTCCCTCCCTCTTCCTCTCGTCATGTCGTCCTCTCGAGCTCAGCAAACCAGATCCAGCTCCAAGAGGCGCATCTCAGACGTGCTAGAAGACGGCGATTTCAGCTACTCTACGCCATCGACTTCTTCCAGCCACACTCGTCTCCATATGGGACTGCTGCCTGAGACTGATGACCGTGCAATCGCTAGTTCGCATTGGGCCCAGAGCATTGTCCGTCCATCTAGTCCAAAGAAGCGCAGGATAGAAGAGATTGAAGGGCAAGGACCCAGTTACTCAGGATCACATCTTCTACTAGCTGGCCAGGCAGAAACGGATCGTGGTACCAATACTTCTACTACTGCTCTTGCACCGTTCACGCAAACTTCTTTTGCGAATCAACCTTCTGGTCATGGGGGTATCTGGCCCGTACATACAGCTCAGAGTGACGCAAGGAACGACAATTTCTTCCTTCCTACATCGGCCCGGATCCACTCGCATGATCCTACTCCAACCCCCGGTTTGTCTTCTTTGGGTCGCGCTGGTCCGACTCAGAGCGTGAATTTCGAACATTCTAGCATTGGTCAGTACAATCTTCCTTTGATTTCCACTCTGGTTTTATGACTGATACGCCATTTTTAGTTGCGGGAGGCCATGTTGGGAGCCATAATGCTATCACGAACATCGAGATTAAGAACGATTCTCACAGTATGTAGCTGTTCGAATCCGTCGACTCATCTGCTGATGGTGAACTATTTTTTATAGGAGACCTCTGTCGTCGAATAGTAAGTGGGCCTTTCCTACTGCCGTCAGCTCGGATTGACCCGATGAACCTCTCTAGAAGGAGATACTTGGTTCCTACGTCGTGAATGACGCACGGCTACATATCTACCACAAGACGTGCTACCCCGGGACGCGTGATAAGCTACTGAAGCAGCTCTCGACATGGACCTTAGGCGGTGACTTGAGCGAATTCGATGACGATTTCCCCAGCTTGGAGCAGTGTATCTGCATTTTTGGAAAACCTGGGAGCGGAAAATCCACCATTGCGTCTTCCATCGTAGCCGAGCTCGCCGCTGTTGCAGACACGCAGACCGTACCCCTGGTTTCAGCGCACTACTGCATTCGTCGTCTGAATGCCTCGACCCTCGATGCAAATAAGGTTTTCACCACCCTTGCTCATGAACTTGCGTTCAACGACCGTGGTATGGCTCAGAAGATCAACGAACTACTTACACCGTCGCTCGTTAACGGTCTCAACAGCGAAGAGAACCAACGCAAGTTACTATTGGAACCTCTTCGGACCTATGGCGGCACGGTCATGGTCCTGATAGACGCCGTTGATGAGATTTCAACCCCCAATTCCTTCGCTGCCATGCTCCGTCGCACCATTCCCCTACTACACACGAATACACGTCTCATTCTTACCACCCGGAACGAACAAGGTATCCTTCGAAACCTTGGTAGCGATCTAGTAGCCAGGGTCCAGTTGGACCTACGAACCGAGGAATCCACCAGCGCTGTTCGTCACTATCTTGAATCACATCTGAGAGATGAGATACGAGCCGAGTTCGGGGATGACCTGGCTTGGTCGTCGTGGCCGTCCGAGGAGCAGCTTGATTCGCTCTCAGAGAGCGCAGATGGGCTGTTTGTCTGGGCCACCACGGCGATCAGATTTATGGTGCCCCGGCTTCGCACCCTTGGAAAGACCCAGCGAGATAGGGTGTTGGATGCTGTGATGAGCAGGAGTCGTACCCCAGGAGACCTGGACGGCCTCTATACATATATCCTGGGAGAGATTGAGGGAGGTGAATTTCATGATTTCGACCCCGAGCGCTCTCGTACGATGATCCAAATCCTCGGGTTCCTTGTCGTTCTCGAAGAGCCGATAGAATTGGCTCAAATACAGGATTTCCTACCTCTGTCTGCAGAATTCGATTTCTACCGGTTCTTCGAGCTTGCTCGGAGCGTTCTAGTGCCTGGAACGGATGCCATCACACCCTCGACCAAACCACAGATGCACAAGTCCTTTGTCGACTTTCTCACCAGCAATCGCGCAGGGAGGTTCCAGGTCGACATCTCAGACCATCACGAGAAAGCTTTACAGTTATCGTTCCAGTGGATGACCACCCACCTTCGCTTCAACATATGTGGCTTCGAATCCTCTTTTCTCCTCAACAAGGAACAACCTAATATTGGTGCACGTGGCAGGGCGGAAGTGACTCCAGGGCTGGTCTACGCATGTCTGTTTTGGGTATATCACTTCGGAAATTGTGACGCCAGTAGTACGCCTCAATCACTGGAGCAAGTGCGAGAACTACTCGAAGATCGCTTCTTGTTCTGGTTGGAGATTATCAGTATCACAGCCTTCATTGAGGGAGACGAGCATCCATTTTCAGGTATCGTCCAAGAGGCGAAGAGCTCAATGGAAAAGCTGAGCGAAATTCTGGAAGTAAGTGTCTGACATCCCATGCGACTGTGAATGAGCTGAGACATCGCTCTGATAGGAAAATACGGATGCCGGTCCGCTGAGCGTACTTGTTGCAGATGCAGCTCAATTTATTGACAAGTTCGCTCAGTGCATATGGCAGAGTATCCCACACATCTACATCTCTGCCCTCACCCTCGCCCCAAGAGACTCCATCGTCGCATCCCACTATTGGAAGAAATTCGTTCCGGTTATCCCGCCTCCCTCCGGAATTCCACCAAACTGGGCTTCGTGGGAGGATCATCGCTCCGAGTCTAGTATGACGTCATTTGGCCGTGTCGACTCGATCTCCTTCTCACCCTCCGGACGTCACATTGCTGCAGGCGGTTTCGATGGCGACACTGGATCCATTCACGTTTGGGACATAGAAACTGGTGAATCCATACTTGGCCCACTGAAGGGACATGAAGAGCAAGTCATGTCAGTCTGCTACTCCCCAAACGGCCACCTCATCGCCTCTGGTTCTCTGGACAAAACCATTCGAGTCTGGGACACGAACACCGGCGAATGCGTCCTTGGTCCACTGGGGGACCATACAAACTACATCTGGTCAGTCTCATTCTCGCCTGATGGAGAGCGGGTTGCATCTGGTTCTCACGATGCGACCATTCGTATCTGGGATGTCCGCACCGGTCAATGTGTGCTCGGCCCACTTAAGGGTCATACGGACACAGTATTCTCTGTCTCGTTTTCTCCCGATGGATTGTACATCGCATCTGGCTCCGAAGATAAAACTATCCGGCTCTGGGACGCAAGAACTGGCATATGCATTCTTGGACCACTGATAGGACACAACGGTTCTGTTCGCTCTGTTTCTTTCTCTCCAGATGGTCGACTCATCGTATCCAGCTCTTGGGACGGAACCGTTCGAATATGGGATGCGCGAACCGGTTCCATCATCAGTGCTCCCCTTATTGGCCATACGGACACAGTCTACTCTGCATCTTTCTCTCCCGACGGTCGATACATCGTCTCTGATTCCTGGGACAACACTGTTCGTATCTGGGATGTACAAACCGGTGTTTGCATAGCTGGTCCACTTGGTGGTCATTCCAATGGGGTTACCTCAGTTTATTTCTCGCCAGACGGCAAATATATCGCATCTGGGTCTGAGGATGGTACCATCCGGCTATGGGACGCTGAAGCTATTCTGAGCGGCAGAACTTGCGATCCAACCATTCCCAACAATGGTAAGCCTCGATTCCTGCGCCGCAAAGTTCTTGGAGTTTGATATTCACGACGCACACTCTTTTACAGTGCTTCTCGGTCGTCTCAAAGGCCAATCAGCAGCAGTAGATGAGGATGGCTGGACTCTGGGACCGAACCGAGAGCGGCTATGCTGGACTCCAGATTTCTACAGAGAGGCGATCTGGCGACCGGGCACCGTCAGGATCTTGGAGCGTCCAACCATGATCAAACTGGACTTGAGTAATATAATCACAGGGAAGGAATGGCTCGATTGCTTCCCAAACTCGAGGGGGTAGTTCAGCGCATAACTATTAGATATCTTTCAAAACTGATCGTTTATTCGTACTAGGAACGACCTGAGAGGCACTCTTATCTAATGTTCTAGTGTCACACAGCTCTATGTTAGCGTAAACACGTAGTTGTCAATACGACTTGCTTTATGCATGCGATTCTAGGAATACCATGCCATTGTGCTGACTCGCGTGGTCCAATCCAAGAGGGTATCATGGAGATGGATTCGGTAGAGCAAGATACGGACAGCACATGCGTGGACCCTAGACGTCTTAACACTAATAAGTACATTTGTAGTCGACGAGCCAGAATGTTCCCTAATGGCTATCATCGCTTTTCGCCATTCTTATTCATCGACTTTCTCGTCCGACCTGCCTCTCCACATAACACCTAAACCCATCAGATACATCACAATCCAGTACCCATAGAAGACGAGTACCGAAAGCTTGAGCTTTGCCGCAGTCAGGACGGGGTTTCAAGGAGTAGCCAGGTACAACGCAAAGGGAACGTCGACCTCATGACACTTGCCCAGAACGCGAAAACTGAGTTCCTTTGTGAGCCACAATGAGAGAATAGTTCGTGGTATTGAGGCGGTAGGCAGAGGGTAAAAAAGTGAAGAGACAGTGTTCGAAGGTAGTAAGATAATCTAAGATGTTGAGGTGTATCGAGATGGCCATCATGGTCTTGAGGAAAGAACCCCACGTTCAGGCGGTAATAACACATTCATTCGGGGAGGGTGAAGTGCAGTTGGAGTGATAAGCCGGACGACCAAGGGAATGCTGTTGAGGGGCGACGGTGGAACAAGCACGCATGTCGTCAAGACGGGTCGAAAAAAAGCGGAGAGGGCGAGGAACATGAGTATGTCAGGACTTAGATGGGATCTGAAGAAGCGAATCGAGGAATCAGGATGAGAGTTATCCCTTTGTAGAGAAAGGATGCTAAAATATCCGAATGAGCGTAATCTCCTGTAAAAATACAACATACGTACGTGGAAGAGTCGTATGTATAACCCAGAAGATGATCTCCGTCCTTAACAAGGGTCAGACTAGAAGTGAAAGAGGTAAACAAGGAAAGAGAGCCAATTTGTAGGTCTACTGGTAGTGGGTCTGTAAGAGTCAACATAATTATGCCTAAGAGTGGCTATGAGATCGTACACACTCAAGACGAAAACGGACAACTCACCCTAGCATGAGATATTAAGAAACAGACAACTTGAATCAAGAAGTCATCAGAGAAAGTCGAGCTGCATCAGAAAGGAAAGAACGTCGTGCCATTGATACGGGAGGAACCTTGAAATATGAGAAAGGAGCCAGGGTTTGTAGGACGATGCACATGTTGCCGCTGTCTGGTACGAAGCGGCGAGTCGTTCCTGGTGATGTGCCGTGGGAACCAATGACAAAGCTGAGACGAGGTGCTTTATGCCGAGCACTAGGACCGTTCTTCGTAGTCTACTACATCTTCTCGTCCCTCTGGCACAAAGCAGGGACCTCCCAGCTGCATACCATCCATACCATCCAAAACACTCCAACAAGCGGGACTGAGGATCCTAGAATGCAGTCATTGAAGAAGTATCGTCAGCTCGTGGTCAAGACCAGTCCAGACTCCACATTGAATGTCGTTGACGTCATCACCTGTCTTGACAGTATCACCCCAGATTCAATCTGGTCCTTCTTTGCTACTTGCTCGATTTTTAAGGCCTGATCTCCGGCTGAACAAAACCCATTCTGCGCTACAACATCTTGCCGCTCTGTTCATGAAGAGGCTCGAAGAATTCTTCTGATTGCAACGATAACGTTACTTCAACCACTTGGCATCGTGTTGCCATTCGCCAGAAAACTCTTCATCTTAGACTCTCTGACACCCGAACTAGCACCTGAGTGCTATTGTTGTGGCACTAATATGATCTAACCACAGTCGCTGCCCTTGGCAGTCGGCAAAGCTATCGAGTTTGACCTCATTTACACTGGGTTGTTTCGTCTCCAAGTTGCCGACGGGTGAACTTGAAAGCTAAACCTTAGGCCGACACCTATAATCTATTCAGGTGTTCGTTAAACGGAGCCCTCTTGTGCCACGACCAATGGCATGAAGAGATTGCTAGATATTTTTAGGGTGAGTGGGGCGGTTTTGCCTTCTGGTATGTTAGAGTCATTATAGCAACCATTTCTTTCTCTTAGGCTCCCGTTGATTTCGCATTCTTCTCGAGGCCTGAGGCATATCCAATAGGGATGATATATTCTCAGAGCCCGACTCGTCCCGAATGCACACCCTAATTCGACAGGGAGGTCAGTATCTTCGAGATCATGACGGGTCTGACCGGTACCTTCCCAGCTTCAAGTCCCGCTCTCAAGCATGAGCTGCCCATATTCAAACGGAACACTCCTTCGGCTTCTGCACATACACACCGGTACCATCCAAGTGCTTCATGGTGATCTCCGGAAGACTCAATAGTCACCGCAAGGACCATCTGAACAGCTGCTCACTACAGTCAGTCCCCAGTCTTCACAGCTATTTTCATATTAGGAGACCAGGAGAAGACAAAATATGTATTCACACAGCTGGGTTTCGAATCTCTGATTGGCAAGCCCTAGAAAGCAAAGAATAAACTTCCGGAAGGATGGTCGTCGCGACACCAACCAACCACCAGCAAGGATTCCTGAGCGGACTTCGAATCTTGTGTGCAGAATCTTCTTGGACTGCTAGTAGCCATCTGATATTCAAACAAACGTAATCCGCCTTGAATAGTTTACCCAGTCGCCTACTAGGGTGGGAAGGAATGGTATCACAAGGCTTAGTTGAGATTAGTACGTTTTAGAGATGAAGTGATCCGTGTCGCGCTGAATGATCCCCTCTCGTTTTCGACCTCAGGTTCGGGATGCAATGGTGTTTAAAAACGACGTCGGTTGCCATGTCTGCCTGTCCCTCTTTTCGCTACCCCTCCCATTACTAGCAAGGGTTCACACGGAAGGAATGACGCCAGTGCCCACCCCAGCACCGATACCTGGAATCGGTTTACAGTGAGTTGCGCACACTGTTAGTATGATGGTCTTCTCAACGTGAATTCCAGGACTGGACCGCTGGTAAGCCGATCGGATCTCCAATGCGCGTGTACTTTACAAGCAGACTTGACGATACTTCAGTTCCTGGGGTGGATGATTGGTTCTGCCCTCATGGGCGTTCTTGCCATGCAGTGCTGTGAGTTTTCTCTTTGCTGGCTTTACATCTCCAATATCGTGCTCATCTTCTTCTTGCAGATATCTACTATCTGAACTTTCCAAAAGACGCGCTTTGGATGAAACTCTACGGTACACAATGAATACTCCCTTCTATCCTCATAGTAAACGCTGACCTACCTTCCTCCTGCGGGATCTCCCAGTGGCCACTATCCTTCTCCTGGAGATAACCTTCACCATCCTGACGACAATAGTAGGATGGAGGGTGTTAGGTTCCGGCTGGGGCGATCCCTACCACCTCTTCTACATGGAGCAAATTCAAACCCCGACCCCTGCTCTCTGCGCTGTCATCACGACGATGGTTCACGCTTTCTACTGCTGGCGGATCTTCAGACTTATGACTCACGGAGTGAAATATCTGATCACTGGGGTTATCATGACGGTGAGCACGACTTGCCTACGTTGAGCTGGGTAGGAGGATTAACTCGAGACGATGGGCTTAGATCTCACTGGTGCAACTGGTTGCTGTTCTCATATTCGCGAGAGATGTGAGCGATATTCCCTTTTATATTCACTGCGTTATACGTAGAGTGTCTCACTAATCATCCGATATCTCTGTTTTAGATGTGGGTTGCCGGCGGTGTGACCACCGAATCTGTACGAGGCCCGTTCAAACTAGTTGCAGTGAGTCTTTCTGTCTATCTATCTATAACGATAAAGCCCCTAAGCTAACGTGTTTCACGCTTGGCTGGATAGATATGGCTCTCTTCAGCTGCTTTCGCGGACATTCTCATCGCAACGAGTACGAGTCCCTTATCTCCGACCTCCTTCAGTAGGGTCCATCTCTGATCTCTTGAGTATTAGCTATGGTCACACTCCTCATCCAAGCGAAGAGGAAAGTTCCGTTCTCACGAACTGCTGAGCGGCTGACCTATATCATCCGACTCGTCATCGAGACGGGGCTGATCACCAGCATTGGGGCCATCATGGAGTGCTCCCTCTTTCTCGGCTTCAGGCACAACAACCTACACTTCACCTTGTAAGTTTCCTACATCTCTTTCTCTTTTTGTACGGCGAGGTGTTGATAAAACCCCGTTGGCAGCTATTACATGCTCGCCAAACTATACTCAAACACACTCATGACCACGCTCAACTCTCGTGCCAACATTGTCCCACGGAACTACTACAACCCAAACGGAAGTTTCCCAGGTCAACCTCGCAGTGCGTTCTGGGCGGATTACCCTGGTCCGAAGGAAGATGAGGACCAATGGAGAGCAGCGCAAGGCATGTCGCTTCAGACTGGACTGAGGTTTGCTAGGTCAGAAAATGACGATTCGGATGATGTGTTATCAAGAAAGGGGCGTGCGAGAATGGGACCGGATGATATGGAGCTTACGCCCGTATAGTCTTGTTCTTCGCCTCTCTAAAACCACCAAAACTCAGCTCTTTGGTCTGTTCAGGTTCGCTGAAGTTGCACGTATGTCCGCGCTTCCTCTGAGGGCTTTCACTCCAGACACCTTACCTATTGTTATTTGCTCATGTATATATTATGGATACCATATTAATACTACGCACCCATAATACATTTCTACCAGACGAACCTCTGACAGTATTGATGGAGATGAGCCGGCATTTGTGGAAACCGTATTGTGCTCTCGGTCAAGACGCGTCGATGAGAAGCCAAACGGGCATGTGACCGCGTCACTACTTCCCACTCTTCTTTTCAACATCCAGTACCTCGTCCGCTTGAAGTCTACTGTCGTCTCGAGCAAATTCTACTCTTGAGAACTGGGACTACACCTATTAACTCCTCGTTGTATATTGTTAACCCATGTTCATCATATTTTGCTCTCAGCTTCACTCCTGACTACTTAGTGACATTGTCTAGTACCGTCAATCCACCCAGGATGATTTCGACCTTGTCTTTTCTCGAGAACGGCGATGTTTACGGCAGTCAAAGGAGCGTACGAGCGAATTTACTGGTCCACAGGATAGGGCTCGAGCCCTTCAATGAATGAGTACCACTGGGACTATATCAGCAACGGTGTCGTGGTCTTCAGCTTACGCGTCCAGTAACCGCATTCAGCAGTAGGACTTCAGGCCTCATGAGGGACGCAATCTATCATGTATGTACCCTTACCTCAACACTCTTGTTTTTCCGTCGTTTATGACTCCGGTCTTCTGTTGCGCTAGATTCCCCATGGGTCTACTTATCCATTCTTTGTATGACTCCTACAGCACCGCTCACCTTCCACTTGCGCTACCGAACCCGCTTTCTTCTGATCTCAAGAGCCCTCTCAATACTGTTTTCAATACATTCCTCAGAATCATCAACCACGTGGATCAAAATGAATCAGTTTGGAGAAAGCAGCGCTGGATTTCTCATTTAAGAACCTTCTCTACCATGGGATATCGCTGTGTCATCCAGTTTCGGCACTCCACTGACGCGTCCAGTTTCTGCGTCCTGCAATGGTTCTTTACGAGGGAAGAATTGGGTCATGGGGTACCGTGGTGTGGTATATAAACTAGGAAAATTTAGTTTTCAGAGTTTCTCTGCCTCACTCCATCCCTTTTGACTGAACGACCTCAAAGCAGCCTACCAACAACTTCATCAGGATGCAGCCTATCACAAAACTCATCATCAACGGCAAAGAGACATCTTGTATTTCTGGCAAACAGTTCCCCGTACGTGGCTCTTTGCAACTACTAGGATGGTTCCAAACTGACGGTACCGTTCTGCAGCTCATCGACCCCAGCAGCGGCAAGGAATGGATCAGAGTCGACGAGGCCGACAAAGAAGGTTTGTCTCTCCGCACTTTTCTCATGCTATCCACTAGCAGTCTCATGCATCCTGGTTCATAGACGTCGAATTAGCCGTCAAATATGCAGAACAAGCCTGGCCTGCCTGGAACGCTCAGCCTGCGATCCTCAAAGCCGCCGCTATCCGAAAACTAGGCCAGCTCATCGTCCAACACGCCGACGAAATCGCTGAGCTTGAGGCTAGGACCATGGGAAAGTGAGTACTTAATGTGTCTCGCTCTCTGGTTGGTGATCAGCAGTCTCTGATCCACGATACCTCTCCATCATAGGCCCGTGGCACTTCTGAGAAGCGCTTTGAGGCGATGCGAGCTCACTTGTAACTTCTTCGCCTCGCTCGTGGAAACATCTGTCTCAACGGCCTCCACGAACACACCTGGCCACTTCAACTATACCCTGAACCAGCCCTACGGTATTACAGCTGGTACGTGTCGTTTCCAGCAGGAAATACATTTGTCCTTGTATACGAAACTCAACGTTTATTCTTCGTTTCTTACAGGAATATTACCATGGAACGGTACGCACCACCTATTCTGGGGCTCATAGCAGCAGCCGAAATAACATCCTCTCAGGTCCCGTTCTTCTCTGTCTCATGAAAGGTACATGTCCTTTCTCACTATCAGCCACAAACCCCTTGACTCATAAACAATCCCTAGTCTGTCCTGCTGTTGGTGCAGGGAATGCTATTATCATCAAGTCGTCTGAGAAAGCACCTATTACCGTACGTCCCTCCAGTTTTCCATCCTGACCCAAAACTCAATCAACGCCCTCCGCTCAGCCTCTCATCATCGGTAAACTTGCTGGTGAAGCCGGATTCCCACCAGGTCTGATCCAGGTCTTGTCCGGGTTTGGTCCAACTGTCGGAGCAGCGCTCGGTCTCGTAAGTCTCACACTCATTTCTTCCAATGGAAATATTTCTTTTCACATCCCGTCGGTTTTTGTAGCACATGAAGATCCGCAAGATCTCCTTCACGGGCTCCGTCGGAGTGGGGAAGCTAATTCAACAGATGTCCGGGCAATCGAACTTGAAAGCCGTTACGCTTGAGCTGTAAGTTTTACCTTGGTTTCCTGTCATGGCTTGTTGATCTGATTGTCGTCTTAGGGGAGGAAAGTCGCCTGCGATCATCTTCCCTGATGCTGATATCTCTCAAGCTGCGAAAGCCTGTGCTGCATCTATCCTTCTGAACTCAGGCCAAGCTGTGAGTCCACCACCCTTCCTTCGTATCTTTGCCGTCCTCATACTGACCTGACCCTTGTCACAGTGCATCGCAAGCTCCCGCATCTACGTCCACAGTTCCATCAAACAAGCCTTCCTCACCGCCTATCAAAACTCCATAAACGCTCAAGCGCATACAATCGGCAACGCCTTGGACGAAAGCACCTCACATGGACCTCAGGTCGATAGCATCCAGTACGAGAAGATCAAGAAGTATCTGGAGATCGGGAAAGGTGAAGGTGAGGTCGTGTTTGGTGGGAACGCGGTTGACAGGGAGGTAAGCGGTCATCGTCCGACTCTCGACCTTTGTGTTCTTTCTCTCATACGTGGCTTCTGTGATAGGGATTCTTCATCGCCCCCACGGTATTTACCAACGTATCCGATGCGTCCACCATCTCCCGTGAAGAGATCTTCGGGCCCGTATCCATTGTCAACGCCTTCGAAACCGAAGACGAAGTCATCCAACGTGCAAACGATACCGAGTACGGTCTGTACGCCTCGGTGTTCACCAAGGATATCGATAGGGCCTTGAGGTTCGCTGCCGCCCTGGAAGCAGGGAGTGTTGGAGTGAACTGCACTAGTCCTAGTACGTGTTTAGTTGTTCCTTTGAGCTGCTAGCGGCGTTTGAGTTGATGATGTTGCAGCTATGGCTCCGGATCAGCCTTTCGGGGGGTATAAGCAGTACGTCCTTACTCTCTCATTGCAACTTCCCCCCTTTCTTTGACTTAATTTCACACTCCATGTAGATCTGGACTCGGTCGTGAGTACGGTGTCAATGCGTTGTCGTACTGGAAAGAGGTACGTACTCTCCTCATCCACTTCGCGCTCTACGCTCTTTCTTATTACTACCTCTTTCTAGACGAAGAGTGTATTCGTAAAGTTAGACTGAAGCCCATGAATAAGTACGAGTCGATTCCTCTAGTAGTATGGATGCTATTCTACCGAATGTGATTGCTTTACGCCCTTCCAAGTGCCTGAGGAGAGTCTGAACAACAACGATGAGGTGCGTTAGCCCGCATCGCAGACGATGGCTGCCATCAGGCCTCAAAGGAAGAACGCAGGATCAGGTCCTCAGTACTATCGAGTCCTCTGAGTCTAGCGCAACTAGTGCCCGAGTAACATCGACTTCGGGTACCCACAATCGTGGAGATTGAGATATCAGTGGTCGGGAATGACCATACGAACTTACGGGCGGTAGAGGAGCTAGAGCGGATCCTCCGGTGTCTTCGTAAGAATATATTTCTCTTGATATGATACATCCTGTATCTGGTTACTACACAGGGCCTGTAAATGCACGAAATTCATGCTGATACCAAGCTGGAGTATCTGGCTGGGGCTAATTTGGCCATGGCCAACCACACGTGTCACACCACGATCACTCACCACCGCGTCATCCTCCTCCCTTAAAGCTACCAATCCCTCTCCCTCAGGTCCATCCACCCAATCCATCGTCAGTCTCATCGAGAGAGTATGGCGACAGCCTCATCCTCCTCAGACACAGCCCTCAAAACATTCTCACTCGCAAACGACGTACGGGAAGTAGGGCCTGAAGATGAGATACTGAGGTTCGATGCAGACGCAGATAAGAAGATCAACCAGGAGGAGCCGTGGAAGAAGGAGTGAGTTATGTTTCTCTTTCCTTTCAGTGAGCATGTCGGTGAGAGGTGCTGATTGGTTTGCTCTGGTTACGTAGCCCGCACTACTTCAAGTCATGTAAAATCTCCGCTATGGCTCTCGTCAAGATGGTCCGTCCCTCTTCCCTCTCCTTCAATCCCAACCCAATTCCAATTTGACTCACATCACTTTAACTCTACAGGTGATCCACGCCCGTTCTGGAGTCCCGCATGAGATTATGGGACTGGTGCAGGGCAAAGTGATGGGCCATACTATCGTCGTGCTCGACTCGTTCGCGCTACCTGTGCAGGGGACAGAAACGCGTGTCAATGCAGGAAACGAGGCGAACGAGTACATGATTGAGTATCTCAGTGGGAGTGAGAAGGTCTGTTTCCTCTCTCTCTACATCTCCTTTTCCTTTTAGAATCGTGGACTGACGTGAGTGATGTTAGGCACAAAGACAAGAACACGCGATAGGGTGGTACCACTCCCACCCGGGCTATGGCTGCTGGCTCTCCGGAATCGACGTCAACACACAGACGAACAACCAGTCGTACCAAGACCCATGGGTCGCCCTCGTCATCGACCCGAACCGCACTATCTCCGCCGGGAAAGTCGACATAGGCGCGTTCAGGACCTATCCAGAGGGATACACACCTCCTTCCGCTGCTCCGTCTTCTTCTTCTGGGGGTGGTGGTGGAGGTGGAGGGGAGTACCAGAACATCCCGTTGAGCAAGATTGAAGACTTTGGGGTACATGCGAATCAGTATTATCAGCTGGAACTGGAGATTTTCACGAGTCGGTTGGATGAGGAGTTGCTCGGCTTGCTTTGGAATAAGTATTGGGTCAATACTCTGAGTCAAAGTCCTCTAATATCCGTACGTCGTTTTCTCTTCCCCTCTGCCCATCTCCTCCATCGCAACCATCTCCCTTCCTTGTCCGTTCGCACTCCTTATATGCGCATCTATCTTCCCATATCTTTTGTGTAGCTGCTGACCATTCTCTCTCCTAGAACCGGGAATACGCAGTCACCCAACTCGCTGATCTACATCAGAAACTCGCCAAAGCGGAGAGCGGGATCGCATCGAGTAAGGCCGTCGTCCCGTCGCTCAAGGATTTCTCGTCAAAGGAGAAGGAGGGCGCGACGGGTGCTGAAGCGAGTGGATCGCAGGGGCAGGGAAGTCAGGGGAAGGAAAAGGTTGGTGAATTTCTTCGATGGGTTTCGGTTTTGCTCTCCCGGTTCTGCCCCATGATTCATAATGCCTTTTTTGTTTTTCGTTTCCTGTTTTTCGTTCTCCATATGAGTTTTTCTTGGCATTTATCATGGACGTTCCTCTTTATCCTGCCCCTCTTTGCTTTGACTTGTTTGGTTCGCATCCTCGCCCTTCTGCCTTGTCCCCTTTTCTTGCTTTACGATGCACTGCACGCTTCTCCTCTTGCTCCCATTCTATTGCCCCCCTTCCCTCCCTCTCGCGCTCTCTCCCCACGTCGTCTTTCTCCTCCTTGACCTCTGTTCTTGCGTCTCCCTGTCGTGTTCATCTCCTCATATGCTCTCTTCGCGGACCGGCTTAGTCCGCCTTCTTCACTTGTTCTGCTACGATTATTCAATTTTCTCCAATCATCACCCACGTTTTACGCTCCCAGCATATTTTCCTTTTCGGGACGTTGACTTTACTTCACTCAGAGAAGCCGGGCTGCTTCGGCCCGGTGGCATTTCTCTCTGTTTTCTTACTTTTTCGTTTTCGTCTTCGCTTCTTTCCACTTTCGTGTCCTCATTTTGACACGATTGACGTGTCTTCTTTTCCTCTTTGGGCTTGTTTGGCTCACTTTCGTTCGTTTCCTTGTTCGTTTTGGCCTTTCCCTCTACTTCTCTCCACGTATCTTTTCCCTTTAGGTTGTTTGTGCCCCGATATTTGTTCTTTTTCTCTCTCCTTATCGGTTTTGCATTGCTATATTGGAACCTGATGCTGACTAATCGTGACTTGTAGGCTCAGACGACCTCAAACGATAAGAAGAGGGAGGATTCGCAGTTGGCTAAGAGCGTTAGGGACAGGTACGCGTTCATTTTCATCTACGACTCGCTTTACGTTTCCTACCTTATCGTCTTCGGGCTTGTGTCCCAGCATTTCGTTTCTTTTCGTGCTTCTATCCATGCACGCCCCGTTATATGCGTGACATCCAATCCTCCCTCCTCTTCCCTTCCGTTCTATCTCTTTAACGTAAGCTTGACGACTGACTCTATCCCTCGTTTTACCCCTCTACCCAGCACGAAGATTGCCATCGAGGCACAGCACGGTCTCATAGCGCAAGTTATCAAGGATGTCATCTTCTCTATGCGGCCCCGGAGCGGTCCTCCTTCGCATGGGGAGGACGGGGCGACTCAGCAGGACTCGAGTGGTCCGAGCGTGAAGGAGAGGATGGAGGTTGTGGATACTAGGATGGCGTTGGAATAATTGCTTGTGCCTGGTCTTGGGGGACCGTTCGGGGGTGGATTAGTGCTATACGTAGGTTGATCGGCTTTGTTGGTTGTGTCAAGATGTTGATCGTTTCTTCCCTTGGTGGTAGGCTTGGTACCGACCTTAGTCTCGAGCCAGTTCATCTCACAGCTAATCGTTTCGAAACACCTGCAGAGTACTACTGTCCTGTAATCTGTACATCTGTATCACCACTAAGTCATTGTTTTCATTGCTTCTTTATGCTCTCCCAGCGTCTTCATGTACTTCTTTTGCAAAAGCCTCAGAGATCCCTGAGCTTCAAGAACAGAGAAATGCGCTGGAGGCTGGAACTCAGAACAGAGTGATCCATACGATTTCCATGTACATGCCCCGTAAAGTTATTTCCACCACAGCGAACACAAGTAACGATGCAGTCACTCTCACCCCCTGTTGTGCTCTTGCGTCTTTCTGTTCACCGACGAGACGACCGTTGCCCGTATACGTATTTTAGTTTGGTGTACTGGATCTAGACGCGAGAGGGAACTCAGCAAGCTGAGTTTGTACTTATGATCCGCAGGTTCGGCATCCATCATCAGCCGAACGCAGCCAATTTCTCCCTGGACCTCCCTCAACTCATCCGCTACACCCCTCTCAGCTCTCTCGAGATCAGAATCAAATCTTCAGTATCAATGCTTTTGCATATGCTACAAACTCCATCTCTGTTTGCTACAGTTTCCCCTGCAGAAGAGGTAGATATCGTTGTACCGCAGTCAGTCTTTTCTAAATAGATAAGGTACGTCCTCCACTTATTCGTTCTACTGTTGCCTATACTAATCAAGCTACCCCGAATTACCCTCGGCTTTACAGATGTGCTTTGTTGAATACGTTTAGCGTAAGTCTTACGACCTACAAGCTTGCAACGTCGCAGGATACTTCGTTAGTTTGCCGTGAGTTGATTCGATACGCGCGTACCGTGTTTCTTGTAATCTACGGCTCCACCGTCGTCGTTCTTACCCTCTTCTTCTCACCAGGGACGACCTCAGACCATCATAGCCTCACGCTTTCCCTCAATTTATCTATGCTGAAGTGGATGATACAGTCGTTGACTGGATGGCCCAGGTCGCTGTGGGGTAGGCGCTGAAGACAGCGAGCTCGTGTTAGTTCTGTCGTATACGCCTCTCTTACGTTCGCTCATACCTAACTCTTTCTGACAAAGCTACTCTAGATGGCTTGTATTTTACTTCTTGAGCCTCTGTCACACTATTCCGACGTCTGAGCTCTAGGATCTCCGAGATTTGCTTCAGCCGAAGCTTCTCCTGTCCCAACCACCTCGAAGAATTTGACTCAGCTCCTCGACTTTCAACGAGGGTGGCCCACTTCTACAGTCAGCTCCCTTTCCCTGATCCTTTCGTCAACCTCATTTTTTCGAAAGCCCATATGTCTCGCGTTTGCGATAGGTAGATGCTCCGGGTCAGAAAATCCCCTGTCAATACAAGCTAAAGGCCTCACCACTTTTCTTCGTAATGCCAGGTGTTTTGCTTTTCAATCCGAATATCTCAGCGCTCATCTCTTACTTCCTTCGATTGTCCCCGCCTGCTACGCTTTTATATCTCTCACGACGCACTTGCATCTCATACTGTACTTGGGTTTTTGAACCATCGTCCTACTTCATGATGGAATGGACATAGAATAACGCATCTTCTAGGCTACGATACAATCCTACCGAGTTCGCACTATACATATGTATACAGAGAGCACGTAATTTCAGGATAAGACTGTGGGTTTAGAACAGGTTTGCGTTAGGCCATGAATCGATCAGAAAGGAAGTATCTCACGACGGTGATGTTACATATTGAAGGATCGTCAAGTCCAGTGAGAACAGCTACCTAGGCAGAACGACTCGTTGGGAAACAATCCAACCATTCCCTTCCTGTGATTATATTGCTCAAGTCCAGCTTGATCATGGTTGGACGCTCCAAGATCCTGACAGTGCCCGGTTGCCAGATCGCCTCTCTGTAGGGCCATGGAGCCCAGCATAGCCGCTCTCCATTCGGTCCCAGAGTCCAGCCATCCTCATCTACTACTGCTGATTGGCCTTTGAGACGACCGAGAAGCACTGTAAAAGAGTGTGCGTCGTGAATATCAAACTCCAAGAACTTTGCGGCGCAGGAATCGAGGCTTACCATTGTTGGGAATGGTTGGATCGCAAGTTCTGCCGCTCAGAATAGCTTCAGCGTCCCATAGCCGGATGGTACCATCATCAGAATCAGAGGCAATATATTTACCGTCTGGAGAGAAGCAAACTGAGTGAACCCAGTTGGAATGACCACCAAGTGGACCAGCTATGCAAACACCGGTTTGTACATCCCAGATACGAACAGTGCTGTCCCAGGAACCGGAGACGATGTATCGACCGTCGGGAGAAAATGATGCAGATGTGACGGGAGCGGTACTCGGTGCCACAAAAAGTAACCGGATATCACGTGTCGTTTTTTTGAACGCGCGACGTGTTCCTCGTAGTACTTCGTCCTTACCACCACCATATACCATCTTATTTGCTCTTTTTCGTGCTCCATGCCTGTCCACACTACCCCTCAGAAAAATCGATTCATTGGATCGGTCCAGTCTGGCATGCCTATAGCTGGAGCTGCACGTCTTGAGGGCTTGCCACCGTCCACCGCTCACGACCTGTGGGTTAAATTTCAGAAAACCGGCTCAACACACGCCCGCCCTCGCTCTGGTCGCCCTAGGATCATTCACCAGCGTCTAGAGCGCAAGCTCATTCGCGACACACGAAAAAATCGACGCGCCTCACTTGCCTATCTCGGTCAACAACAAAATCCCCCCATCTCTGTCAGCTCTGTCCGCAACATCCTGGCCAAGGCAGGACTTCATCGCAGACGTGCTAGGAAGGTGGTATTCCTTACCGACCACCATAAGCAGGCTCGTTACGCGTGGGCATGGGACCATAGACGGTGGAAACTGGTGGACTGGGAGAGGGTCATCTGGTCAGATGAGACCTACGTGTTCATTGGGGATACCAAGGGAACCACATGGATAACACGTACGCCCGATGAAGAATGGGATGAAGACTGCCTGGTCCCGTCATTCCAGCAGTCAGCAATTCGTATTATGGTCTGGGGCTGCATCATGAAGGGAAGGAAGGGCCCGCTGGTTGTGATGGAGTATAAGGGTGGCAAGGGCGGTGGAATCAACGCAAGGAAGTACCAGGAGCAGGTTCTGGCTCCTCACCTACTCCCCTTCTACATGAAAGTCAGCGAAGAGCTGGGCTGGGTTCAGTTCCAGCAGGACGGTGCATCCGCTCACAAGGGCTCTCTCAAGTGGCTGCGTGATCACCATGTCGATCTTTTCCCACATCCTCCGGCCTCTCCCGACACAAGCCCCATCGAACCACTCTGGAACACGTTCAAGAACATCATCCGATCCCGACCTCACCCTCCCACCAGCCTGGAAGAGCTGAAGCAGGCCGCATACGAGGCCTGGGACCAGATCACAATTGAGCAGGTGAATGCTCATGTTCAGCATATGGAGGACCGTGTTCAGGATCTTTTGGCAGCAAAAGGGGGTCATACTAGATTTTAGGATGCTGTACTCTACTGCTATGTACAATTATTCCCAATTAATACCTGCTTTCGAGATACTGGCGCGAAATTTTTATCTTGAGGACGAGACGGCGCAAAACGCGTCTCACGTGATATCCGGTTACTTTTTGTGGCACCGAGTATGATCATGACCAATGAGAGGAGCGCCAATCATAGAACCGGTTCGCGCATCCCATATTCGAACGGTTCCGTCCTCCGAGCCGGATGCGATGAGTCGGCCGTCTGGGGAGAAAGAAACAGAGCGAACAGAACCGTTGTGTCCTATCAGTGGTCCAAGAATGCATATGCCAGTTCTTGCGTCCCAGAGTCTTATAGTTCTATCGCTGGAGCCAGAGGCGATGTACAATCCATTGGGAGAAAACGAGACGGAAAAAACTCCGCCTGTATGACCCTCGAATGGGTCAAGCACATATCGACCGGTGTGGACATCCCAGATGCGAATGGTACTATCATCCAAACCAGATGCAATCCGCTCTCCATCAGGTGAGAATGAGACTGAATTAACGGAGCCTGTGTGGCCCTCCAGTGGGCCAAGGACGCCTTTGCCGGTGTTCGTGTCCCAGACTAGAATGGTTTTGCCCCGAGAACCAGAGGCGATGAGGTGGCCGTTTGGGGAGTAGCAGACTGACTGGACAGGCGGCTTTTCATGTCCCATCAGTGGACCGAGTACGCATTCACCGGTTTCTACGTCCCAAACGCGAATGAATCCAGTGTCGTCATCGGAACCGCCTCCGGCAATGTGACATCCAGAGGGTGAGAAGGAGGTCGAGAGGACGTCATGATAAAATGACGTCATACTAGACTCGGAACGATGATCCTCCCACGAAGCCCAGTTTGGTGGAATTCCGGAGGGAGGCGGGATAACCGGATCGACTTTCTTCCAATAGTGGGATGCCACGATGGAGTCTTTTGGAGCGAGGGTGAGGGCAGAGATGTAGATGTGTGGGATACTCTGCCTTATGCACCAACGGAACTCGCCAATAAATCGTAGTGCATCCGCGGCAAATGCACTCAGCAGACCGGCATCCGTACTTTCCTAACAGAGCAATTTCTCAGCGCATTCACAGTCGCATAGGATGTCAGACGGATGCTTACTTTCAGAATTTCGCTCAGCTTTTCCATTGATTTCTTTGCTGCCTCGACAATAGCACTTGAACCACGATCATCTTTGCCGGCTGTGATACTAATAATCTCCAACCAGAACAAGAAGCGATCTTCGAGTAGTTCTCGCACTTGCTCCAGTAATTGAGGCGTACTACTGGCGTCACAATTGCCGAAGTGATGTACCCAAAACCGACATGCGTAGACCAACCCCGGAGGCACTTTCGCCCTGCATGCATTAATATCAGGTTGGTCCTCGTTGAGGAGGAAAGATGATTCGAAGCCACATATGTTGAAGCGAAGGTGGGTGGTCATCCACTGGAACGATAACTGTAAAGCTTTCTCGTGATGGTCTGAGATGTCGACCTGGAACCTCCCTGCGCGATTGCTGGTGAGAAAGTCGACAAAGGACTTGTGCATCTGTGGTATGGTTGAGGGAGTGATGGCATCCGTTCCGGGTACCAGAACGCTCCGAGCAAGCTCGAAGAACCGGTAGAAATCGAATTCTGCAGACAGAGGTAGGAAATCTTGTATTTGAGCCAATTCTATCGGCTCTTCCAGAACGACAAGGAACCCGAGGATTTGGGTCATCGTACGAGAGCGCTCGGGGTCGAAATCATGAAATTCACCTCCCTCAACTTCTCCCAGGATATATGTATAGAGGCCGTCCAGGTCTCCTGGGGTACGACTCCTGCTCATCACAGCATCCAACACCCTATCTCGCTGGGTCTCTCCAAGGGTGCGAAGCCGGGGCACCATAAATCTGATCGCCGTGGTGGCCCAGACAAACAACCCATCTGCGCTCTCTGAGAGTGAATCAAGCTGCTCGCCCGACGGCCACGACGACCAAGCCAGGTCATCTCCGAACTCGGCTCGTATCTCATCTCTTAGATGTGATTCAAGATAGTGACGAACAGCGCTGGTGGATTCCTCGGTTCGTAGGTCCAACTGGACCCTAGCTACTAGATCGCTACCAAGGTTTCGAAGGATACCTTGTTCGCTTCGGGTGGTAAGAATGAGACGTGTATTCGAGGGTAGTAGGGGAATGGTGCGACGGAGCATGGCAGCGAAGGAATTGGGAGTTGAAATCTCATCAACGGCGTCTATCAGGACCATGACCGTGCCATCATAGGCGCGAATAGCCTCGAATAGAAGTTCTCGCTGTTTCTCTTCGCTGTCGAGCTGGCTATCGAATGACAGAGTAAGGAACTGATTGATCTTCTGGGCTATTACAGGGCACTTGAGCGCGAGTTCATGAGCGAGTGTCGGAAAAACCATCTTGGCATTGACGGTTGAAGTGTTCAGACGACGAATGCAGTAGTGGGCTGAAACCAGGGGTACGGTCTGCGTATCTGCAACAGCGGCGAGCTCGGCTACGATGGAAGACGCAATGGTGGATTTTCCGCTCCCAGGTTTTCCAAATATGCAGATGCACTGCTCCGAGCTGAAGAAATCGTCATCGAATTCGCTCAAGTCACCGCCTAAGGACCATGTCGAGAGCTGCTTCAGTAGCTTATCACGCGTCCCAGGATAGCACGTCTTGTGGTAGATATGTAGCCGTGCGTCCTTCACCACGTAGGTACCCAGCTTCTGCCCCTGAAGAGATCAAGTCAGTCAGTCAGAAATCGATAGCATGGCAGGAGGGATGACATACAATACGATGACATATGTCCTCTATCAAATGAACAGAAGTAGGTACGTTCGCATCAGTAAACGTCGATATAATCATGGGAAATCGCAGCTACTTACCATGAAAATTGTTCGTGACGTTGACGTTCGTGTTATTGCTCCCAACGTGCCCTCCAGCGACTGGACGAGGTAAGTCAGGAGTCAATCCAGTGATCATATCTCGAGAGTGCGATAGAGGACTGACTGATTGAAGAGTTTTCAAACTGCAAGACCTGGCTAGGCGCAGTGTAGCCACCAAAGGATGGAGCCATCATGCTAACACCGATCTCTCTATTATATGATGGGCCAAGGGTGGTTGCAGAGTAGTCGGAGGGCTGGGCGGAAGTGGAAGCGAGGACACGAGTCGATGAGGAAGTGGGAAAGATAGTGTTCGACCCCGAAAGGGGTTTCTGTGAGCGGTCACCGCTCAACGGGGACGTCCGACCGACGGACGATGCATCTGAAAGAGGGGAGCGTCTGGACGACGTGCTGGACATACGGATAGTTGTAGGCTCTGAGATGCTACCAGGCGATAATCGATCACCGCTTTTACCCTTTCGGGTGTCAGTGGGCCGAGCTGCGAGACGAGACGAACTTGGGACAAGAGCGTCACGGATGGTAGTTGACCTGGAGCCGGTTCTGGATTTTAGATCAGGAGGAGGTGCCGACGCCTTGGGAGGCAGTCGACGACTGGTAGTGATCGGCGTTACGCTGATCGTGGGAAGTCCAGAGGCAGAGCTAGATCTAGCGCTGGTCGATGTGTTGTCACCGGCACGATCATTGATAGGAGCAGTAGTTGGCCGTCTGAACTTCGGAAGCGTGCTTATGGACTGCTGAGGTCGGGTACGATGTGTGTTGATTGTAGTTGGGCCTTTGGTAGTGGGAGCTATATGAGACGGCGAACCCAGCCCTGGTGTAGAGCTGCGACTGAGAGTGGAAGTACTAGGATTAGAAGGGATAGTGCGCTTGATAGAGCTACTGGTAGGCCGGAGGTAGGAGGGGGAGTCACGATCAGGGGCTACTGGGGCTTTCACCTTCTGAGGCCTTTTATCAGCTGTCTGGACGGACATCGTACTGCCGGGTGCAACTGCGGGATGAGCTGATGATGATGGTCTGGGATCTCTGGTGACGGCCCGAGAAGGGTTCCGAGTCGCACTGCGAGAAATACGAGTCTCAGCAGCAGGTTTACCCTTGCGTTTGGTGCCATCTGCGGGTTCAGAAGCTTCTGCATCCTGAGTTGAGGGTGTAGGTCCGCTCTGCGTGGTGTTTGCAGAGGGCCTGGAAGGCATGATGGAGGTGGGAGGGAAGAAACCTCAACCGGCGCTCGTCCAAATCACGATGTGATAGATCCAAAGAATCTCGTCCTCCAGTCAGGTGTTGATTTAATATCGGTATATCGCTGCGGTTGCTGCGTGTGAGAGAAGACAAGCCATCCAAGAAGCTGGTACCAACTGAAAGCCGATAATTCGTTGGTGGAAGAGAATGAGAAGCAGCCTCTCGGCCGCTTTCTACCAGTGCCAATGTGGCAAGCTGAGAGCACATCTAGACAGAGAAGAATATCCGGAGCATTGAACTCTGGCGAGTTGCGTGGAGAAAAAAATGGAGACTATGAGGAGAAAAGACACGATAGCAAATGAAACCTGACGCCCTTCCTCACAGGTGAAAGGGAAAGCTATATCCACTGGGGCATAGTGCATTCGATTCATGGTTTCTCAGCACAGTCACGGTAAAATTAAGGTACCCAGCTGATCGTATATAAGTACTGGCCCAGTGCTGCGAATAGATAGCCACTGAAACGTTACGGCCAGTCGAAGACAGTAGTAGCCTGGGAGACACGGTAGAAGTAAATTAAACGCCCATGTCCTGATGGCACACCAAACAACGACAAACAACTATTCCCTTTCACGCTCTGCCATCCACAACATGATCCACATGACTCGCTCATATTTCCTTTTGAATGGTCCTCTTCTCTGTTGGCCCTAGTACGACCTTCTCCCATTCTTTTTTTCACTCTTGAACGACGCAAGGTGTTACTCAAGTTCACATATCGAGGCGAGGCCCTTCTACGCTTCTGTAAGTCATTCTCTCAGTTAAACCGCTACTTATGCCTCATTTTTTCGACTCACAGCTTAAAGCATGCACTCTTGACGGTCCAAGAACACACTCTGTGTCTTCTCCGACGGCTAAATACGACCTTTTGCTTCGGGTTATCGTCCTTTTATTAATGACGTATGGGGCCTATTCACACTGCTAGGTCATCAGTGTCGCGTTCTTATTGTAAGTTCAACGTCTTCGCGTCATGATCTGAGCTCTCAGTATGTCTTTATAGTGGGATTCATATCAGGCTCAAGACGACTCAAACCGCAGGTGCTCTGTGCAGTCGTTCTTGTTGGTTCCCATGCTGGAAATACCCATGTTCGCCTAGGTTTGACGGCCTTGTCTTTGGCTCAAGGTACGTAGCGTCGCAATCCGTCCCTCTCCTCTCATTCTGACTCTCCTTCCATTCAGCACACTTCAAGAGGCCAGCTTTAGGCTTCGTTTGCCCTCGTCGTCCCCAAACTATTGAGCTCATATGCAAGTTCCCACTCGCACGTTCCGTTTCATCTTCTCCCCCGCTCTTCGATTTAAACGACTAGAGCGTTCCCTGACCCGTCAAACCAACACAATGGCTCGCTCAGCCTCTCGACGTCACTCGTTCAACTCACTTCCCACTACCTTACTATCTACAACATCTCACGGCTCGTCTCCTTTGCGAATCATATGCCTCAAGCCTTTCTTGGACGCCTTCATCTTCTCCTCAATGAACATGCTCCAAATTTTACGTTTTCATACGGTATCCCTCTTGTGCGAACCTGGCTACGGTCTTAGACGGACCTGCTCGTCCTCGATTTCGCTTCTCAGCTCGACGGGACCTCCGACCATGTGTTTATCACCCATCTTACAAGGTACTTGGAGCTAGGCGTTTGGGATTGTATCCTCAGGCAGGAAGGAGGGACGATGTGGAGTTGTGGAGTTTTAATCGACTCTCAAGATGATTTCATCTGTAGAGAATTAGGGTGGGCTGAGCAGAACGGTCGTCTCCCGCACGAGGTAAACACTTCAACCCTGTCAATACGATCACATAGGCTAGTAAACAAGACTTTGTCCTTGTTATATCGGAGTGCGAGGACGAGAACAGCAGAATGATCATTGGAAGGTGATACGGTACACAGAAGAATCCTGTGAATACCCGGGCTACCAACTAGCCCGCAGATCTAAAGGCGAGCCTTGATACTCACTGCCTCCATCTACTCCACCGACCGTCCAATACCCAGCATAGGCGCGAATCGGTCCCAATATGAGTTCACGTTTGCTTTCCTCGTCGTGAAAACCATGGGAAAGCAACGAGTAGATCTGCTCGGCCATGGAAGCTGATTTCAGTGCGAGTTCGTGTGCGATAGTGGTGAATATCTTGTTGAAATCTGTGGTAGAGACGGCGAGACGGCGAATGCAATAATGTGCCGAGACCATCCCTGGGCATTGAGGACCCAATTTTTCGAGAAGTTGAAACATTATAGTAGATGCGATGGTAGATTTCCCACTCCCAGGTCTACCGAATATGCATATGCATTGCTGAGAGGCTGGAAATTTGAATTCCTTGAATTCGGATGAGTCGCCTATTATCCAGACCGCGATCTGACGAAGCAATTCATCACGCGTCTCAGGAAAACACATCTTGTGGTAGCGGTCTAGTCGAGCATCCCGGACGATGAAAGATCCAAGTCTTTGCTCCTGTATGGTTTATAAGTTGAGAGAATGAGATAAAAACATGGTATCAGCGGAAAATGACTTACAATGCGGTAGCATATGTCTTCTGTTTCATCAACGCAAAAGAGATGACCAGCCGTCAACGAAGAGAAAAAACGAACCAAAACTTTGGCTACGTACCATGATAGTTGTTGAGAACACCAACGTTCACGTTATTGCTCCCAACTATAACATCACCTCCTCCAACTGAGAGTGGCGTGTTAGAAGAGTAGATAAATAAGTGAAGAAAAGAAAAACTGACTGATTCTGGTGTGCTCAAAGCTCAATACTTGGTTTGGAGCGGTGTGATCGAATTCCGAATAAGGAGGAGGTTGAAGGAGCAAAGAATCAGACTCCCTCGAGGACAATGGTTGGTTTTGAGCATCGTCGACAGAAGCGTATTCTGGAGGCAAGGTTTCGGCGTCGGAGGTGTCGGAATCATGATCATTGTTCCGCCCATCGTCAACTGATGGTGGACGCTTGAGATCGTGATTGAGAGTTGGCCTGAGATCACTGGGATAGGGTGTTGGCCTGAGTGTGAAGATCTCAGCCGCACACAGATCAGTCAGAGGATCCAGTGTCTCCGAGTCATCAGGAGATTCTTCTTCGAATCTCTCAGGCGTCCAAATCAATGGTTCGCCGTGATCGGTGAGGGTATTAGAGATCGGATCATGGCCAAGACACGGTGTGGGAATGAGTTGGAGAGCGCTATTGTTCGTTGCTAAATTACGACCATCAGAGCGAGATCATTGATACTAACGATAATAGTAGGCGAGGCGCGGACGTACGAATAGCAGTGCCCTCCAAAATCGCACTGAGAGCGCGCGCATCCTCAGGTAAACCCTCACCGGCACCACTGACGCCAGCAGGCCGCGGTGCCCTATCAGAAGCGACAGAGGTTTGAGGGAGGGCCCGAGTTGAAGCAGGCGCCACGATTGGACGGAAAAGTATATCATCGTTGTGATGAATCGGATTGGAGCAGGGTGTCGGAGCAAGGTGTGTTGCCCTTGGACCAGACGGCACGATGGGCCTAGGGAGGATGTCAAGCTGTGAAATATGGCTGGGGCACTGTGTGAGGGCGGAACATGTCGCTGGGTAAATACTGAATGGCCCGGCAGCTTCTGGAAGGAGAGGTGCCTGTGATGTTGTCGGTAGCAGAAGACAGAGGTAAGGTCTGGTAATTCTAGAGCTCTGTCCAGTGTGATGGATCGTATGGGAAGCCAAGCGCGGATCAGAATATCGACGGTAAGCTTGGTCAGATGGAAGAGGGAGAGTGTGTCTGGAAAGGTAGTCGAGGCAGTTGGGACATTGAGGTGTATAAACATGAGGGTGCGGTTGATCTTCAGAGTTAGGAAGGGTGATGTTGGGAAATAAAGCCGATGGTGCCCGTTGAGAATGAAGCGATGGTTCAGGAGGGCTGGAGTCCTCTTCCTCAGACAGTTCCTGCTGTAGTGAATTCCAGCCGCGACTGATCTGGTCAGTCAGGAAAGACAGCATGGGGGACGAAAGAACGAGAGAAGAGAACTGAGACCTGTCTATGCCACGAGCAAAGCTTTTCAAAAGAGGCTTCACACACAACAGCTTTACCGCCTCGCGACTCAGAGAAAGATGACAATGATCCTTCCACACTTGCCACAAGGACCTAATCATTTCCAGGTCTTGTTAGACATCTTTAGAACTCACATCAAAAGATGCGAGAGCCTCAATCAGTTCAAACGGCCCCTTAGGTACCTAGCTCGCAACTGCAGAGATGCGGGAGGACGGGAGGCGTGACTCCAATCGCCGGAGCTAGTAAGACACAGTCTCAACAGAGGTAAAAGACCGTGTTAGGCAGACCGATACTAATGCTAACTCTGTGCAGAGAGCGAGAGGGCGGTGGTCGGATTGATAGTAATGTTGGGTAAGGTCAGCGTCAGGGAGAGGATGGAGTGAGATCAACACATTATTATCTGCCTGTGCACAATAGAAAACCATTTCCCGGGAAAGGGCTTGAGATCTTGTCTACATCCTCTAAGGACAATTCCGACTCAAGGACGCTAACAACCTGGCTGGCCTGTGAGGGCGATGAATCATGGTCGTGAGAAGCGGAAACAAAAGTGCCAGGTAATGAGCGACGTACCCTAGACGCCACATCGCATCGCCAATTCTGAGATGGTATCGTACGATCCTTGACGACTGGCCTGTTCAAGAAGGGATACGTATCAGAAAACCTTCCCGCTGGTAACAGGGTCGATGACCGGTCGATTGAGTCGGGCTCCCGTCTAATCTGTGTCTAATGCAAAGCGGGAAAGATAGATTCACTTGAGATAGACTCCTAGCAATAAAATAAGCTCGAAATCATAGAGCAACTGAAGAAACACACCAATCTGGACCATACCACATGAATTAGGGTCTGGGGTCTCGGCCAAGTCGGTGGTTCCATCGTTCGCCTACGTTGTTGGTAGAGGGCAAGGACAGAACTACTGGGTGTACGCTCATGTGTCTATGCAAACGACGAGACTGGGGCTTGTTGATCAACGACAAAACGAAAGGGGGTAGCTGAGCAACGTACAAGTTGAGGCTCGTCCATCGAAGCGCCTGCCAAATTTCTTGTACTCCTAGATTCTAGTTATGAGCTGAGACCATGCACATAGAAGTGTTGCTGGGGTCTTCAAGGTATTCAATGAGATAACGAGCTGGGTAGAACGGTGCTGTCGTCGGCATTCTGTTGCAGTTGGTTGGTCCCAGGTATGGGCGGGATTCGGTCTTAGTTCGGCCAGCTGGGTTGGGCATGCCGACATCGGCCATCAGAGAAGTTGAAGCTCAGTCTGATGGGAATTGTCTCCCCATCCACCGCTTTGCAGCAGCAAAAGTTCCTGTATATTACTTAGACCACAGAAGAGTACGACAAGACAAAAATAATATTGGAAAGCACAGTATCTGCATAAATTTACTACACAACTAACTTGAGCCAATCAACTACGAGCACCAGCGATTTGGGGAGCGTCGGAATGAGAAGCGAGATCCAGGACGAGGTAGCCTGGTCACTGGGACGCCACGAAAGCCTGTCAAAGAGGAAGGAAAAGAATATTCAGTGTAATGTCAGAACGTGGGAAATCGAATGGTCTACAAAAAGAGGGCTTGGGGTATCGTATTCGCTAGAAATGCGCCAAGGATGAGCCATGCATCGTCGTGAGCGTAATGTTGAGAACGTGAGAGTTGAGGTTGAGGTTGAGGTTGAGGCTGAGGCTGAAACTGAGGTCGATTAGGGAACTATCGCAATTACTTGATGAGAGGATGATCAATAGGCTTCCACTAAGTAAGATAGCGACGCGTGAAGGGATTAGGAGCGGATACGTCGTAGACTCAGCAAACGTAGCATGAGGTTATGGGAAGGCAGCGAAGTCGATAGAGCGAGATACGAGGTTGGAAGATGAAAATGTGAGCTGGACAAAGATGGGCCTGTAAGACGATGCGCTGGTTACTAGAGTAGAGTCAGACTGAGGAGGGGAGTCGGGATTGTAACCATCACTCACCGTGAGCCAACGCACAACTTCTGGTCGTGAAATACATGGATACCTGGGGCACGGGCAACTAATAACGACGAAGATCCAAGGCTTTACCCAGCAACACTGGCTCGCTAAGCCAGACGAGTCTGAGGTCCGCACGAGCTATAACGAGGAAACTGTGAGTACAGAAGATTTTATGAGGAAGGTATTGAGCTCACTCTCATGATGTGAGACAGAGGAGCTACCAGTAGCAGCCTGGATAAGCACCTCTGGCAGAAAACACGACGAACTAGAGGAAAGAAAGGGAAGAGACGTGGCCCGACGTTGTTGTGAAAGTACGATACGAGCTCTGAGTTGATAGGATAGAGCAAGAAACTTATGATAATGACTTACAGATGTACAGAAGAGCGAAGCGTAAACCAGAGGCCCTTGAAGGGCATAACTTGAGTGCTGAGGCCATTGAGGGAACAACAGAACAGCGGAGAAAACAGTGTCGACCACAAGAGCATTGGATGAGGAAATCGCCCCAAGATATACCACCGAGTATCGTTCTGGGGATGTCGTGACTGTGGAAACACGATACTCGAGAAGCGGGAGGGGAAGACTCTAAAGAGGGGTGATGAACGTACGTGACGGTGTGGGAGGGAGCAGTTGTTTGATGTTATTTGGTCATTGATGTCGGAACGAAACGAAGCCCGAGGACCGGTCCGAATTTATGGTGCAGTCGGCTTAGTCACCGCTACTTTGGAACAACCAAAATATGTGAGTGTATAGGCCACCTATGAAAAATCCGTCTGGGAGAAATGAAGGAATTGAGGAATAGAGCAATTGCCCCAGAGGATTTGTCCTGATTCTCAAAGTTGACCGAGATAAATTTTGGGCGTCCTGTCAAATTTACCGCTTGATCAGAAATTACCATATTTGGACAGATAAGATAAGATAAAAGCCATAATTTCTGGGCCGGCTTCGCCGGCGGACATGTTTTTTGAGCCTTTAGGAACAAATGAAGCGCGAGTCCTTCGTCTGGATGTGGAATTAGCCCAAAAAAAACCCTTACCCAGGACCAAATTTCCTCCACGGCCAAAACTGACGAGATTTGCCGCTGTTCCAAAGTAGCGGTGACTAAGCCGACTGCACCATAGGCACCAAGTTCGTCAACCAGGTTTTCCCAGCTGTCTAAGCGACTCACCACTGCGACTGATAACAGAGTTAAGCTTCCAAGAGTCAGCCGCCTTCTACTACTAGCAGTGGCACCAGCAAGGACACTGTGCACTCTCTAACTCACATAGGTCTCTAATTTCTATGCGCTTGTGGACCCTGAGTCGACGCGACGACGTCTCGAGGTGCCGTGCCACTTGGTTGTTGGGGAGGAAGGGTATGCCAATTACACCTCTGATTGCTACCTATAGGGCCCTTTTCACCAACTCGCTCAGGAACTCGAGGTCTGTCACGATGGACTTGTAATACCAAGAAACGACGTACCCTGTTATTTGCCCCATAGCTAGTTCCAGGCTGGGAAAGAGCATCGTGGACTCCGAGTCGTCTTGTCATCGTGAAAGGCAACGATAAGTAGCTTTCCTTCCTCCCACTGGTATTACGTGGCTCAATTGACTGAGCTACTTCTTCAGCTTGTTAGACTACCAGGTCGACGAGTTATTTTCTCTTCTCGATCACGTCGTCTCTCCGGGGATCCCAAGTATGATTTAAGCAGGACGTTCATCACCCTTGTTCTCCTTGTTCTCGATCAACTTAACAATTATTTCTGCGCTTTGAATAGAAGCATGGGATGGTTTCTGACGAGCTAACCTGACGAGTGAAGGGAAGCGCGACCCTCGTCCGCTAAAGACAGTCATCTGGGCGGGCGTGGTAAGAAGCTGATGTCGGATAGAGACTATACGACGCACCACACTAAAGGATGTGAGTATACCATGTCCCAGAAGATGCATTCCCTGCCATCGTCACCCTCCATGACCTAATTGTAAGCATCCCGCCTTCCCGCGACTCTCACTCACTGACGATTTAGATTAGCTAGTGTGAAACTCGAACAGTTTATACAGTAATCCCACTGGTCTTCGGTGGCAAACGCCATGGGCTATGGTTCTTGTATAATCCATCCACTTATCGCATGCTCACATTTCGTGCAATACATCTTGAAAATATCTCTGCTTCTTTGGTTTGAATATTGTTCTCTAATTCACCGAATTGAGAGTACCCTTGACTTGAAGGGATAGGGCGATGATTCCACTTGCCTTGGCCCTGTACATGCAGTGGGATTTCAAACTACAGTATCGTGCGAGGCCCTTGACAGCTATTTTAGTCTCCATGAGAGCCGGCTAGGAGCGGCGAGTCACTGGACTGGGAACGAGCGAACGAACTTGCAACTCGTGGGACTCGTACTCAGTGCTTCCTGAGACTGAGTTCGTCCGAGTCTGACTCGGGGTATCAGCAAATTCCCGCTTTATTCCGACTGAGTCTCATCTTTCACCAACAAACCGTCCTCTTTCAGTTACGCACAGTCTCTAAACACGGTTCTTCCTCTCAAAATACAACAGCATTATGGAAAAGGAAGATCTCCTGCTGATATGAGATCAACAGCTGACTGGAGGACGAACTTCTTTGGATCCATTACATCGTGACTCAGGCAGGCGTCGGTTGAGTCTTCCTTCCTCTCACTTCCATCATGTCGTCTTTGCCCCCTGCAAGTTCGCAGGGTGGTACTACACCCACAGATCAGGACGCAGGAGACTCCAAGCTCACAGATACCGCCAAACGCAAGGGGAAAATGCTCGCTGGGACTCGTCTTGCTCGCATCGCGAACCCATTGCAATCGATATCTCGCGTTGTCACACGTGGCACCACTGGCAGACTACCAGCACCGTCCACCCGTTTTGTAGCTGCTCCTGATACAACATCCGTCCAGACCCCTGAAGATCTAGTTTGGGAGACGGACACAGGATCGTACTCTGGGGTTGGCGACCCCTCCGACCTTGCTGCCAACAGTCACATCACCCTATCTTCTGACGACGGCCATGTTCCCACACCCAATCAGAGCGCTATACCAGGACCTAGTTCTTCTTTCCGCTCATCTCCCGCTCTGAATCGTATTCCTCCAACCAAGATTGGTCGGTTTCAACATCAGACTTCGAGAGGCACTCCTCCGAAGGTCCAGCGACCATCTGCCACTCCTCCGAGCGCTCGTCAGACCACCAGTATAGCGACAAACAACACTAGTGCCAGTCCAGCCAGGGCCAGTCTAGCACCTCCCACGATCAGAGTAACACCGGTTTATTCTAGCCGTCTATTTACTCCAGGGACGGAAGTGGCAGCTCCTGAGAATAGAACCGGATCCGGACTCACCACTCATGGCGCTTCTATCTCTCGTTCTCGTTCTCGTTCTCTATCTATGGCCACAGCGCAATTGCGCAACCGAGCTGCTCCACTAATGGATAGACACAGACACATTCTTCCCTCTAATTCTCCTGAAACACCCGGGGTACAGATGGATTTTGAAGGGGCCAGAACCAGTTGAGTCTTGTGTCTTGCTGAGCTGTTCTTCCCTGAAAAGTCAAGCTGATATGCTCACCTAGTTGCGAGAAATATCGGTTGTGGTAATATTGTCAATAGCTTCAACAACGGTGAGATACACACTTCCCACTTGCTGGCATAGCTCTAATCTCGGCTTTCCCCATTACCATATCATCAGCAGATAATGTCCTGGGTCGTATAGTACGCGTTCTATCACGACACATTCGTCCATGTGATGCTCACGTATTGTTTAGGAGCAGAAGTTGCGCTCATATCTTACAAACGATGCTCGAATGGAACTATATCATCAGAAATGTCGTAGCGGGACGCGCAAGTCCATCCTCCAACAATTAGCTTCATGGATCATAGACAAACTTTCAGATCCCGACTCCGTTTTTGCTCGTTCACCGCAATGTATCGGTATATTCGGAAGTCCAGGGGCTGGAAAATCAACCATCGCCACCACAGTCATCTCCGAACTGTTGGAAACCGTGTTCAAACAGAGTCCTGATCTGATCTTCGCTCATTATTGCATCCGTCGCACTGCTGGTTCTACCTTGGACGCTCAGAAGGTGCTCCCCACACTGTGCTATGAGTTAGCCGAACGATCCGATGACATTGCCCACGCCATTGACCTGTTACTCCAACCGCCTCTCTCTGCCAACATAGGGGATGAAGACAACCAGCGGCGGCTACTGTTAGATCCCATCCGCGATTTGGATCGCACGGTACTCATCGTTATTGATGCATTGGACGAGATCAAGGATTCGTTCGGTTTCGCAGCCAAACTATCTCGTATCATCCCTTCCTTACCGCCCAACATTCATCTCCTTCTCACAACACGGAGTGAACAGGACGTTCTGAACGGTCTGGGTAAACAGCTGGTAGATCAGATCAAAGTGGACATACCCACTGAAGAATCGGTGGACGAAGTTCGATCTTATCTAGAACAGCGACTTTTTGTAAGCATGGCTTACATACGTAGACAGATTCGGACTCCGACACGTAGATACGAACGTAGGAACCTTCGGTTCCTCATCTCTTCCTTCGATCTCTCTCTCTCTCGCTCTTCTCTCTTAGCATCTTCTGAATCCATATCATTCGCCTGTTCACCTTCTTTGTGAGTTCACTCCTCTCTCACATAGAGTTCGTCAGGCGTCCTTTAGTGTTCCCGCGCTGCGGGCTCACACTTTTTTTTGAACATCGCGAATACACACAAACAAAACCCCCACAAAAAAACCTGCGATTTAAGCGATCTTACTTGCGATTATCAATCCTCTATCTCAAGGATAGATTCTTTACATTGGAAACCAATCTGTGTCGAGATCGCTCCTTATCGTGCCTTGATCTACACCTTGTTATTTACCCAACCAGACGCATATATCCAGTTGAAACCCACGTTAAACCTGTTGCTTTGAACCTGCCGCACCTGTAAACCAGTTTTACCCGTCTACCCCACAATCCGAGTCCCTGTTGCTTCGTTATCCTGTCCCCGAAATGCCAAAGAAACCTGTTGTACCCGTTGCACCGGATTCTTCCTCTTCATCTGGTTATGATACCCAAAGTCGACGTGTCACTAACGGGAAACCCCAGGTATCATCAGACTCGAACCCAAAGACCAGAAAACCACAAGAAAATCAAGACTCTCAGCCTCGTAAGTCGACTCGACTCAGAAAGGTGACCGTGGCTGATCAAAGTACCGCTTCCACTCCCGTCGTTGCTCGTTCTGCTCCTCGTTCGAAACCTACACTCCCTGCTGTACCCTCGGTTATCAACACGTCTTCCGATGTTCCCCGACCCATATCTTTGGATCATGATAACGCGACCTCGTCTGATACTCCAACCTCGTCGACCAATACCACGATCACCCTGTTAACCACACCGGCTTCCGCTGCTCCTTCCGCGTCATCTCCTACCCAAACGAATCCAGCGTCAACGAATATAGACTCCGCTTCCCCCTTGCTATTACGACCATCTCTCCTCTCGCATATATCAATGACTTCAGACAAGGACTTCAGTCTCGTTCCAGGAATCCCAGTGGGACGCGCCCAAGTTCGCAGGGACACGTACAAGAAGGGTTATCTCGCGACCTATCTCCCTGGGAAAACGTCCATCATGGGTCTCGCCGTGATGCGCAAGCTTAATCAAGACTACGGGGATATTCACAACATTGATGACGAGGACAGGAAACTCGTTCGGCGGACCAGGCTCACGTACGACGAAAACGAGAGCTGCAGGGCGGCTATTGAGGCCGCCGAGGCTGCTGGAACGGTTTTCAAGACGACGAAGGAGCTGTTCGATCACTTCGTCGCCAACGTTCTGGATGTCGGATGGGAGCAGGACGTTAAGGACTCGTTCAGAGACCTCAAGATTCCCAACGGAGCCTCATACGAGGAGGCACAGGAAGTCATCTGCACGATCACGTATAACTCCAAGCTCCTCACGACTGCCATGTCTCCTGCCGACGTCGTCACCGAGATCCGTAACGCCCTGTCCTTAGAAATGCGCGATAAACTATCCCTGCATGGCGCATTCGACGCCGTCGTCACCGACCTCCCAAAGTGGCTCGAGAAAATGTACAGAATCCTCCAGTTCCCCGACGTCTCTGCATCCAACGACAAGAAACGCAAAGAAAATCAAGATTCTCAGTTATCTTCCTCCACTTCCAAACGCCAGAATTTGTCCTTAGCTTCGTCTTCACTGCCTTACGCTGCTCCTCCTCCACTGCAACAACCTTCGTTCGTTTACAACTCGCCTTCCTATCAGCAACAGCCCCAATATGTGCCTCAGTATCAATACGCTTCTCCTTCTCGTCCTCCTCAGCAGAACCAAACCCAGCCCACGCGTTACAACAACACGCCTCGTGCCCCTGCCTTGACCGTAGCTGAACGTGTCTATCTCATGATCGCCAACGGGTGTTTCAAGTGCCGCTGCCCCTATGCCGATCACACCGCGAAGAACTGCCCCCACACCCATCCTGTTGTGCCTTGTACTTGGGACTTGGTCTGTGCCGAAGCTCATAAGCGCGGTATCACCCCGAGGGAGGCGACACCGGATGACTGGGCGAAGGCTGAGCGTTACACAAAGAATAATAACATGGTCGGCATGGTCTCTTCGTTCACGGCGTATCCTCCTGCACCTGTTCCTTTCAATCCTCCTCCCGCCTTCTCTCCTGCGCCTCAGCACCCAGGAGTTTTGTACCACCAGCCCCAGTATAATTCGGCCCCGCCAGCGTCTGCCTCTCCCTCTGTCCCCGCTCAATACGCGCCCGCACCTGCCCCTGCTCAATACGCTCCCGCCCCCACTCCTACTCCACCCGCTCAATATGTCTCTGCTGGAGTTGCGTCCGTCATGCCTGTCGTACAGGATGGTTCCGACCAGGATTCTAGTAGCGAAGACTCCGTGAGTTTCCTATTTGCTCATGCTGCGTCTGTCGCGTCGGTCTCGACCCTGTCACCTGTGCCTGCGCGTCACTTGATGTGGTCTGCTGTGCTGAAGGGATCGGGATCGTCATCGAACGTCACGGTGTTACTTGATAATGGAGCTCATATAAACCTCGTTCTCCCAGACTTAGTTCATGAGCTCAATCTACCCCGCCACAAACTATCGACGCCAATTCACATCTCTCTAGCCATGGAAGACGGTGCGAAGGACCAGGTTCTCAACGAGTTTGTGGTACTTTCTCTGTGTTCAAAGGATGGTCGCTTTACATCGTTAGAATGCCCCTTCGTAGTCGCTCCTGGTCTCTGTACACGATTGTTATTAGGTTTACCATGGCTTAGTGCCAATAAGATCGTCATTGATTATGAACTTCGTTCCGCGGTACACAAACCTAGTGGTGTGAACCTGTTACAGAAAGGTTTTCATAGGAAAAATGCGGCTATCTTACAAAAGGGTCCTCATATATTGCGCAAAGAACTGCGTAAGATTGAGAAGGGTACTCGTTCTTCAAAACGTGCTGTGATATCCCAGCTTACCAAACACATAGAGAAGAAAAATTTGTTCGTTCCACCGGAGGAAACCTCAACGAAGAGTATAGTAGCCGCAGTAATGAGTCGTATCGACGAGCTTGCGTCTACAGAGCTTTTGAACGTGAAAAATAAGGAGTATATGGAAAAGTTTGCACAAGTTTTCTCACCAATTCCTCACGTAAACGAACTGCCGTTTGGAAAATCGGACACAGCTTCGATAAAACTGAAGAATGCGGAAATGACCATCAAGAAACGAGATTATCGCTGTCCGAAGAAGTACAGGGATGCGTGGAAGACGCTCCTCGACAAGCATCTAGAATCTGGTCGACTGAGAGAATCTTCTTCTCAGCACGCTTCCCCGTCATTTGTGATACCGAAGTCGGATCCAACGGTTCTGCCGAGGTGGTTGAATGATTTCAGGCAGTTAAACGAGAACACTGTGACGGATAACTATCCATTACCGCGGATAGATGAAATTCTGGCCGACGCAGCCAAAGGAAGAATTTGGGGGAAATTGGATATGACCGACTCTTTTTACCAGACTAGACTTGACGAGGATTCTGTCCCTCTTACTGCGGTACGGACACCATTTGGGTTGTATGAGTGGACGGTCCTACCTCAAGGTATGAAGAACTCTCCCGCCATTCACCAGCGAAGGATGACCAAAGCGTTACACCACCTCATCGGAAGAATATGTCATGTTTTTGTAGATGATATTATTATCTGGTCGCAGACTCTGGAAGAACATGAAAGAAATGTATGCAGTGTTTTATCGGCTTTGGCTGACGCGAAACTTTATTGTAATCCGAAGAAGTGCAAGCTGTTTGCTTATGAGGTTGATTTTCTCGGACACCGTATTTCGCGACGAGGTATTGAGGCTGACACAAAGAAAGCTGATAAGATTTTGGAATGGCCAGTTCCCAAGTCTGCTAAACAGGTTCGCGGTTTCCTCGGCCTTGTGCGCTATCTCTCCTCTTTCTTGCCCTGTTTGGCTGAGTATACATCGATTCTTGATCCTTTGACATGTAAGAATTGTGATAAGGAGTTCCCAACGTGGAATGAGGGGCACCAAGCCGCATTTGAAACAATAAAGAAGCTCGTCCTGTCTAGAGAATGTTTGACGGTAATTGATCACAACAAATTGGAAGAGAACCGAATTTTTGTGACTACAGATGCGAGCGATTACCGTGTTGGAGCGATGCTGTCATTTGGAAAATCTTGGGAATCGTCTCGTCCGGTTGCGTTTGATTCGTTATCCCTGAAAGGTGCACAGCTGAACTATCCAGTTCATGAAAAAGAAGGCTTTGCTATCATCCGTGCCCTGACAAAATGGAGAACGGAACTGCTAGGGTTGCCTTTTACTATAGTAACTGATCATAGAACCCTGGAGAACTTCAAAACTCAACGAGAACTTTCGCGCAGACAGGCGCGGTGGCTGGAATTCATGGCCCAGTTCGACTGTACGATTGTTTACGTCTCTGGCGATCAGAATAATGTAGCTGACGCCCTTTCGAGGACTGAATTCCCATCCGCATCTGAGCTGATAGATGGTCATCATCCGTATAATGTGGAAGAAACAGAAGACTCGGATGGTTGTTTACCTGTTTGTGTGATATTAACTAGTGAAATGTCGCCAAAGGTGGTCGTTGCTGCATTGGCACATAGCGCGTCCAGCTCTGACTCAGAAGATACTATATCATCGGATATGGCGATGGCCTCAACGTTGCAACTTGCGGTAGATGAACAATTGATCCGGGATATACGTGAGGGCTACAAGATTGACACGTTCTGTTCAAAGCTGGGAGATGTTGCGTCTTCTTTACCAGGCTTACGATTCGACAAGGAGACTGGTTTGTGGTTCACGGGGTCAAGATTAATCATCCCACGACATGGTTCTGTTCGCGAGGATTTGTTTCAAGCTGCGCATGATTGTTTAGGGCACTTTGGCTTTGATAAATCGTATGCGACATTGAGAGACTCGTTCTATTGGCCGAATATGAGAAGGGATCTTGAAACAGTGTATATTCCCTCCTGTGATGACTGTCAAAGGCTCAAGTCCAGAACACAAAACAAACGTGGTCCTTTACACCCGCTTCCTGTTCCGGACGCTCGTTTCTCTTCGGTTACCTTGGACTTTGTGGGACCATTGCCTATGGACCAGGGTTTTGATTACCTGTTGACTATGACAGATCGCCTTGGATGTGACGTGCAGTTGGTTCCATGTAATATCAATCTCACGACACCTCAATTGGCGAGGATCTTTTTCGACCATTGGTACTGTGAGAATGGTCTCCCAGATGAGATAATATCGGATCGAGACAAACTGTTCACAGCGGAGTTTTGGAGAACACTGCATGAGCTCATTGGAGTGAAATTGAAGCTTTCATCCTCGTACCACCCTCAGACGAATGGTGCATCTGAACGGACTAATAAGACCATTGTACAAGCTTTACGGTTTTGGGTTGATAGAAACCAAAATGGTTGGGTCGCAGCTCTTCCTCGTGTGCGTTTCGCCTTGATGAACACAGTCAATCGTTCTACAGGCTTTACTCCAGCTCAGCTAAAGACTGGTCGCTCTCCACGTCTGATACCACCGTTTGTTCCGAGTCAACTCTCAAGGTCAATGGAATCTTCGGATGTCACGGAATTTGCGCAGGGTTTGATTGATGGGCTGGAAAGTGATGTACGTGAGGCACAGGATAATCTTCTCATGGCGAAGATGGTTCATGCGTCAAACTACAACAAACACCGGTTAGATAACTTTCATCCTGACGTCGGAGACTGGGTGCTTCTCTCAACGAAGCACAGGAATAACGAGTATAAACGGTCAAGTGATGGTCGGTGTGCAAAGTTCCTCCCGAGACGGGATGGACCATTCCAAATTATCAGAGCTCACAAAGAGGTAGACGTGTACGAGCTTGCATTACCTGACTATATGAACGTATTCCCAACGTTCCACGTCTCTGAATTGGAGCCGTACCACGCTAACGATGATGACTTATTCCCCGGTCGTGCGCAAAACATCCCAGATCCAGTGATTGGTAAGGGCGGGCATCGGGAGTTCTTTATCGAAGATATCCTCGACGAACGCAAACGTGGGCGTGGTAAGCAATATCTAGTTCGTTACAAAGGCATGGGCCCGGCTGGTGATGAGTGGAGGCCAGGCAAAGAACTAGAAGACTGCGAGGCATTGGATCGGTGGGAACGACGTGCACAAGTCAACCTTGTGAGCCATCGAGAACTCCCCGAGAACACTAACCTTCTTCCCCTCCTACAGGCGGTAGTAGCTTTTATTTCTGCGACTTCTCATCCTCCGTGTTGCCTCCGAGATCACATTTCTTCAACTCCCTTGACGCATCCCCCTCCTTCATGTCCCGATTCGTCTTCGTCGCATGTACGTGACCGGTAGCTTTTCCCACTGGGTTTTTGATGCACCCGAGCGCGCTTCGTCGTTTACTCTACCTCCTCCTACGCTTCTTCTATTTTCTGAGGGGGGGATACTGTAAGCATGGCTTACATACGTAGACAGATTCGGACTCCGACACGTAGATACGAACGTAGGAACCTTCGGTTCCTCATCTCTTCCTTCGATCTCTCTCTCTCTCGCTCTTCTCTCTTAGCATCTTCTGAATCCATATCATTCGCCTGTTCACCTTCTTTGTGAGTTCACTCCTCTCTCACATAGAGTTCGTCAGGCGTCCTTTAGTGTTCCCGCGCTGCGGGCTCACACTTTTGGAGGGTATCGAAGCATTGTTTGGCGAGGTCGGAGGTGATTGGACAGAGTGGTTGCACGCAGGGCCCATCGATCGACTTGCGGACAAGGCGGCTGGTCTTTACATATGGGCCAGGACAGCAGTCGACTACATTCTGTCAGCTCTCCGAATACACGGGAAGACACGGCGAGATAAGATCATGGAGGGTGTCTTGAAGAAAGGCACGGAAGATCTGAACGTGCTCTATATGTTCATATTGGAGCAGGTTCTGGGAGAGCGTGACGACGAATTGGATCCTGATCGGCTGGGCTCCATGATGCAGATTCTAGGATTCATAGCCATCTCAGAAACGCCACAGGATCTGGAAGCCATCAAGAGCTTTCTCGGTCTGGCGGATTTCGATCTCTACCGCTTTGTTGAGCTTGCTCGGAGCGTTCTAGTACCCGGAACGGACGCCATCACTCCCTCCACCAAACCACAGCCACACAAGACCTTTGTCGACTTCCTCACTAGCGAGCACGCAGGGAAATTCCAGGTTAGCATCTCGTCCCATCACAAGAAAGCTCTAGAGTTGTCGTTCGAGTGGATGACCGACCACCTTCGGTTCAACATATGCAGCTTCGAATACTCTTTTCTCCTCAACGAGGATCAGCCTGATATCGGTGCACGCAGGGCGAAAATGCCTCCGGGGCTGGTCTACGCATGTTGGTTTTGGGTATATCACTTCGGCAATTGTGACGCCAGTAGTACGCCTCAATCACTGGAGCAAGTGCGAGAACTACTCGAAGATCGCTTCTTGTTCTGGTTGGAGATTATCAGTATCACAGCCTTCATTGAGGGAGACGAGCATCCATCTTCAGGTATCGTCCAAGAGGCGAAGAGCTCAATGGAAAAGCTGAGCAGAATTCTGAAAGTAAGCATCCGTCTGACATCCCATGCGACTCTGAATGAGCTGAGACATCGCTCTGATAGGAAAATACGGATGCCGGTCCGCTGAGCGTACTTGTTGCAGATGCAGCACAATTTATTGACAAGTTCGCTCAGTGCATAGGGCAGAGTATCCCACACATCTACATCTCTGCCCTCACCCTCACCCCAAAGGACTCCGTCATCGCATCCAACTATTGGAAGAAAGTCGTTCCCGTTATCCCGCCTCCCTCCGGAATTCCACCAAACTGGGCTTCGTGGAAGGATCATCGCTCCAAGTCTAGTATGACGTCATCTAGCTATGTCTCCTCCATTTCCTTCTCACCCTCCGGACGTCACATTGCTGCAGGCGGTGTCCATGGGGGGGATGGTTACATTTGCGTTTGGGACATAGAAACTGGTGAATGTGTACTCGGTCCACTGAAGGGACATGAAAAGCGTGTCCAGTCAGTCTGCTACTCCCCAAACGGCCCCCTCATCGCCTCTGGTTCTGAGGACGGAACCATTCGACTCTGGGACTCAAAGACTGGCGAATGCGTCCTCGGTCCACTACAGATTCATAGTGAGCCCTTCTGGTCAGTCTCATTCTCACTTGATGGAGAGCGGATTGTATCTAGTTCAGAGTATGGAACCATTCGCATCTGGGATGTTAGCACCGGTCAATGCGTGCTCGGCCCACTTAAGGGTCATACGGGCACAGTATTCTCTGTCTCGTTTTCTCCCGATGGATTGTACATCGCATCTGGCTCCAGCGATAGAACTATAAGACTCTGGGACGCAAGAACTGGGATATGCATCCTTGGACCACTGACGGGACACGATGGTTCTGTTCACTCTGTTTCTTTCTCTCCAGACGGTCGACTCATTGTATCCGGCTCGGGGGACGGAACCGTTCGAATATGGGATGTGCGAATCGGTTCCATCATCGGTGCTCCCCTTATTGGTCATACGGGCTTAGTCCACTCTGCATCTTTCTCTCCCGACGGTCGATACATCGTCTCTGGTTCCTGGGACAAGACTGTTCGTATCTGGGATGTACAAACCGGTGTTTGCATAGCTGGTCCACTCGGTGGTCATTCCAATTGGGTTACCTCAGTTTACTTCTCGCTAGACGGCAATTATATCGCCTCTGGGTCATGGGATGGTACCATCCGGCTATGGGACGTCGAAACGATCCTGAGCGGCAGAAGTTGCGATCCAACCATCCCTCACAACGGTAAGCCTCGATTCCTGCGCCGCAAAGTTCTTGGAGTTTGATATTCACGACGCACACTCTTTCACAGTGCTTCTTGATCGGCTTAAATATCAATCAGCAGCAGCAGATGAAGATGACTGGACTCTGGGACCGAGTGGAGAGCGGCTATGTTGGGCCCCAAAGTCCTACAGAAAGGAGATCTGGCGTCCGGCTACCGTCAGGATCTTGGGGCGTCCAACCATGATCAAGCTGGACTTGAGCAACATAATCACGGGGAGGGAATGGTTGGATTGCTTCCCGAAGAGTACTTCTGCACCCATAACAGAACGTTCCTAAGTCTCCTTGGTTCTCGCTTCTATATATGTCTTGTGAGTCGAGCGTTCTTATTCGTTTATGCGGTATCACATCTTACCTATTCCAAGCAGTATCGTATAACTTCCTTTCTATATACAAGCCATCGCACAGGTAGTAGAGATGTAGAGTACAGAATATCATTTGTTGTATTTCCCTTCAAACTCATATATTGATACTGGAACTTATAATAGTGCGATACGTGAGAGCATTGAGGAGGAAGAGGAACAGACTCGACAGTCGAACACCTCAAGAAAAGAGAATAGCTGAGGTGCATGGTATCTGTGACGAACGAAACATGGGAAGGTTTGATGTAAGAATCGCCTGCGAGTTCAGCAGGTGGGTGGCGTGGAAACGGAACCAGTTTCAAGGGATGGACAAGGAGTACTAGACGCGATGCGTCCAGGAGCAGCGCAGAAGGATGCTACGAGTCCTTCTAAGGCGATGGCGGGGGTTCGGCACGAGGTAGCCAATGACGGAGGAAAAAACGGCCTTGAAGGCGACGAATTCGTCTGAATCTGCTGCTGATGAAATCGACGCGTCAGGTTTTAGATTGCACAATGATAACTCACATAACTCACAATGCAGAGCGCATATATGGGCATGCACAGCGCCGACGAGGATGGCTTCACACCTGCAGAGTACATAGAGTTTCTCCCCATCGAGAAAATCTATTCTGCGCTATTGGATCGACAGACTTCAGTGGGTATCAAGAAACTAGGAAGGACGACCGGCTTACCGAAATGAGGTGCTTCTCGTGAAGCTGGGAGATAGATTTTGTGGGGTGGAAAGGATCGGAATGGACCAGGAAGGGCTGAAGAGATAAACACTGGTGGTGTGCAAGCAGTGTTAGCGAGAAAGAGAAACGAGAGCGAATGCGAGTGGGATGCGTACCACGGAATCGGCTCGAGCTCATCCTACACCCCACAACGATCTTAAATCGCTGTATCGACGACTACGCGATTCAATTTAAAGTGCAAAAACGGAGGTATAGTGCTGAGCTGTGGTTGACATGGGTCATCCCTGAGAAAAAAGGGGCTAAGAACGGTGGGGGATAGATCAGCAAAAAAACGCGGGAGTACCTAATAACTCCACGGCCTACAACGAGGTGGACTCGTTGCTAGCAGTAATTATGTAGTACGTTAGAAATATTCGCCAAAATACGGCTGCAGAGCTGGAGATAATTAGGAGGTTAGGTTCATTAGTATAGGCACCCAGTGGAGCGAGTAGGTATAGAGCGCACCTCGTCTACTGCGATAGATCAACTAGCCAACCAATTCTAAACATATTGCGAGGGAGACCGTAGTGCAAGATTAGAGCATTTGTAGTAAAGATATGTTGATAGAAAGGAAGATGGTCCAGAAATCGACAGTTTGTGAGGGTTGAGTCGTGTGAGATGCTGGTCATGATGATGATGAGGTTTGGTTGATGACGGCTGCCGAGCTACCGGATCAGAGATTCAGACTCAGTTGGCCGAGTCGAACTCGCCGATTTGGACAAACCTGCCGTAGTACATGGTTGACATTATGAGCAACCATACTACCTAGACTCTTGAGATAGGTTTTTACAGATAGAATATATGCTGCACCTACACCTCCCAGGACTTCGTGGCTTAACCAATCCGGGTTGAGTGTAGATTCGACTTGCAAGACTGGAACTCGGTTGGCCGTCGGCTGTCCGGCTTTGGGTCAATAGCCGAGTACCGGCAGTTTCCATGCTCATAGAGTCGACGACGGATTTCTCCTCCCACTGTCTTGTAAGTCAAAGATTTCCTGCTCCTTTCTCCTCTTGCTTTCTTCATTGTCGCTTATCCAGTATGACTTGATCCAAGCTTGGATTACCGGTCTAGGTGCTGCTCAGGAAATCTGGTTAGTGTTCTACTTCTTCCAACAAGCCAGGCTTGTCCGCGTCAGCAAGTTTCCGAGTCGTTACTGGCAGCAGCAGTGCCCGTCGTCTCTCAACAGCACGGACTACTCCATGTATATTCGAGCATGGAACTCACACGCCATACGAGTCGTCAATCCACGACTTTACAACCCCACGATTCGCGTTGAAGATTCAACAACGTCCACGCTAGTCTCTCGTCCTCACCAACTCGCTCTTCAAGTCCATTATCAAGAACGTGGATTGTTATATACAAGCATAAGCTCCGGGTCCCTTGGAGTTCGCTTTGTTCGGTCAGGAAGATCGTTATGCCAGCCTGTTGTCATGGGTCCTGGGTACTGCAGTTTCAAAGTGATATGTGCGTCTTTGTGTTTTCTTCCTTCAATCCGAGTCTCTGGCCTCCTCCTCTTTTGAGTCATGGAGCATGTCATTCGATTTTGTCTCTCCTGCTCTCATAACTATCCCCCAACTCCATGGCCCCTTTCTTCCTACCACAAACGAGTTCTAAGTTACTGACTATACTGTTCTCCAGATCTCTGAGGTCCCCGAGTACCAGCTCCATATATTCATCGCCAACTCAAACTGTACTTTCAATACTTCGATACTCCGGCCAAGCACATCGGTTCTCACTGAATGGTGCCACACCGCTAACATCAACTCTCAAAAATTATGGCCTCGTCATCGTCTACATAAGACAGGGACTTTGAACGTAACGGTCAGATGTCTCCGCTTATTCATGGGATATCTCGGTACGCTCTCCATCTCCTCTCAGCCTCACATAGCCTCCAACTCATCTCTCGTCTTATATAGGTCGGCTCTACACGCTCTCCACCGAACATCGTCAAGCCAAGCCAAGCCATCGCCTCGCCGGACTTGTTCTACGCAAGGCGAAGGGACTCATTAGAGCATGGGTGGATCAGCAGTAGAGCTGGGTCTTCTCTTTATGGGCCCGTCCTCATCTTGATAGATGCGATCGATGAGATTTCCGATCCTAATTCCTTCGCCGCCATCCTGTCTCGCACGATTCCCCTTCTACCCCCGAATATGCGTCTCATCCTCACCACACGGAACGAACATGGTATTCTGCAGAACCTGGGAAAAGACTTGGTAGCCAAGGTTCAGTTGGATCTACGGACAGAGGATTCTATCTGCGACGTCCGACACCTCTTGGGAGGGCGTCTGAGGGAAGAGATCTACGCTTTATTTGGGGATGATCCGGAATGGTCTACGTGGCCATCGAACAAACAGCTCGATGCACTCTCCGATAGGGCTGATGGACTGTTTGTCTGGGCAAGCACGGCTATCAACTTTATCATGTCGCAGTTACGCATTCACGGGAAAGCGCAGCGGGATCGGGTAATAGATGCCCTAACGATCAGTAATGGTGTACCAGGCGACATGAACAGTCTGTATACCTACGTCATCCACGCAGTCGAGGGAGATGGTTCGGACGCGATCGACCCAGAGCGGTCTGTAAAGATAACGCAGGTCATCGGATTCTTGGTTATCCTCGAAGAACCACTAGAACTAGCGCAGATCAAGGATTTCCTATCTATTCCACAATTCGACTTCTACCGCTTTATTGAGCTTGCTCGAAGCCTGCTCATCTCTGGAACAGATCCAATCACTCCCGACACCAAACCAAAGATGCACAAATCTTTCATCGACTTCATCACCAGCGGTCACGCAGGGAAGTTCCGGGTGAACGTCTCAGCACATCACAGCGATGCCCTGAAGCGATGCTTCGAAAGGATGGACAGCGGCCTTTGTTTCAACATCTGTGGCTTGGAGTCCTCTTTCTTACTGAACGAGGATGTTGTTGATCTCGAGTCACGGAAGGCGGCATTGCCCCTGGATCTGGTGTACGCATGCCATTCTTGGGAGTACCACTTGAAGAAACGTGATCCTAGCATAGGACTGCCGTTGGATACTCTACGAAGGTTTCTCGAAGATCATTTCCTATTCTGGTTGGAGTTTATCAGTGTTATGGCAGCCAACGATCGCAATAGGTCTATTCAATCAGCAATCTACTCCATGCTAAACCTGAGTCGAGCTCTGCAGGTGAGAAGTTATCTGATTCGTCATGCCAGTGGGCACTTCGCTGAGTGATATTGATTTCAATACAGGAAATTGCCGGGGCAGATTGGCTCCGGGCGTTCGCAGCAGACGCAGCAAGACTAATCGGAGAATTCAAGCAGTGCATAGGCTCCAGTATCCCACACATCTACATTTCTGTCCTCGCCTTCTCTCCAGAGGATTCCATCGTTGCATCTCACTATCGAGCCAAAGTCTCGACCGCAGTCCTCCAGCCACCCTTCGAGATCGTACCAGAACACGCATCTCTGAAAAGTGAACCCATGATGATAGGTCCAGAAGTCAGCTCGATTGCATTCTCACCTCCTGGTCAAAGCCTTGCTGTTGGCCATAAATCCGGAACTGTGACCGTTTGGGATGTAGACACTGGTCGTCTTTTCCTTGGTCCATTATCGGCCCACAAGGCCGAAGTTAGGTCGGTATGTTTCTCCTCCCTTGGCCACATCATCGCCTCTGCTTCGAAGGATGGAACTGTCCGGGTCTGGGACGCCAGAACTGGTCGATGCATCCTTGGGCCCCTGGAAGGCCATGTTACAACAGCCATCCAATCAGTCTCATTCTCCCAGGTCGGCGAACGAATTGCATCTGGTTCAGAAGATGGGACTATTCGCATCTGGGACGTACGCACCGGTGAATGTGTACTAGACCTGCGCAAGAGCTATGGTGGTCAGGTTGTGCACTCCATCATTTGTTCTCCTGATATCGATGGGTTCAACATCGCATCTGCCTCAAAAGATGGCTACACCTTTCTCTGGGCTGCAAGTTCTGGCTCCTGCACTCTGGGGCCGCTTCGGGCGCAAGATAATGGTGTCATCCACTCAATCTCTTACTCACACGATGGTCGATACGTCGCATCTGGTTCTCATGATCACAGAATCCGAATATGGGATCTAGCAACCAATTCCTACGTCTGCGATCCTCTCACTGGACATACTCAACCAGTCAGGTCTGTTTCCTTCTCTTTCGACGGCCGATACATTGTGTCTGGCTCTGATGATTGTACTATTCGCATCTGGGATGTACAAATCAGGGCATGCGTAGCTGGACCGCTCAGTGGACATTCCCGTGCTGTCTCGTCCGTCATGTTCTCTCCAGACGGTAGGCGCATAGCCTCCGGTTCTACAGACGGTACCATCCGAGTTTGGGACGCTGAAGCAGCATTGAACAGTCGAAGCAGCGATCTAGTCTGTTCAACCAACGGTGAGCCCTGAATTGCCTCAACTCTTGCAATATGATATGCCAGTGTTAGCTGTACTTCAGACCCGTGGTACTCAACTCACTGCCCTCCGCACAGGTCCTCTTGGTCATCTCGCAGATCGAACAACAGTAGACCACATTGGTTGGACTTTAGGGCCCAACGAGGAACGGCTTTTTTGGACCCCAAGCACCTACAGCGAGGCTATCTCCCGTCCGTCTACTGTAGGGGTCATAGGAGATTCGAAAGGCAACGTTATCAAAGCTGATCTTAGCAATGTAGTTACAGGGAGGGAATGGTTGCAGTGTTTCCCAAGCTAGTGCTCCCCACAGTACGTAGTCAGGGATACATGACGATTGCTCAGAGTTTGCCGAATATTGAGAGTCCCAGCCTGATCCTTGTTTCATTCTCTCCATTGGCAGCACGGACTGTACTCTCAAATCACATGTACCTGATTAACGAAGAGAACCTAGACCGCGGTGAGGATAGCTAGAGCGCCTGTTTGACCGATCCTATGATACGATTTACGATTCGAAGGTGTGAATCAGGATATACGACTGGAACAGAGAGCAAAGCTTACCCGAAATCCACAAATGGGAAGCAAGGCGCGACGGGCTCGTTCTTGCCCATCGACTTCCCATTCCACCAACTGATCCCGCTGACCGAATTGGCGATCTGCTGCCACCCAGGCCACTCCTCCCACTCTCCCTCCCATCCATAACAGTTCTCCTGCATATACACGAAGCTGGGCACCGGGCGGCAACTTAGCCCTTAAGCCGCGAGTCCATTCTTTAGCCAACCCGAGTAATTTAGGCCTCAAACTGCAGTCTATGTGCGCTCTAGTATGTAATCGACCTACAAAAACTTATAACAAAAGTCTAGGTAGTACCGTTACTCGTGTGTGAAGTATCTTCTGTGGCAAGTTTGAGATCAGGACAGAGAGCGGAGTCCGAACTCAAAATGATCCGCAGATCGGCCAATGGCCTATGAGCGGCTTCTTTCCTTCTCCCTTCGGGCTAACGCTCCTCATCGTCGTTCTTCAGGCTCTCCTCAGGCTCTTGCAAGGGCGTAAAAGATCACATTGGGCATACTAGCATCCATACTACTAGAAGAATTGACTTCGTATCTATTCATGAGCTTCAGTCTATCTTTACGAATACACTCTTCGTCTAGAAAGAGATAGTAATAAGAAAGAGCGTAGAGCGCGAAGTGGATGAGGAGAGTACGTACCTCCTTCCAGTACGACAACGCATTGACACCGTACTCGCGACCGAGTCCAGATCTACATGGAGTGTGAAATTAAGTCAAAGAAAGGGGGGGAGTTGCAATGAGAGAGTAAGGACGTACTGCTTATACCCCCCAAAAGGTTGATCCGGAGCCATAGCTGCAACATCATCAGCTCAAACGCCGCTAGCAGCTCAAAGGAACAACTAAACACGCACTAGGACTAGTGCAGTTCACGCCAACACTCCCTGCTTCCAGGGCAGCCGCGATCCTCAAGGCCCTATCGATATCCTTGGTGAACACCGATGCGTACAGACCGTACTCCGTATCGTTTGCACGCTGGATCACTTCGTCTTCGGTTTCGAAGGCGTTGACAATGGATACGGGCCCGAAGATCTCTTCACGGGAGATGGTGGACGCATCGGATACGTTGGTAAATACGGTGGGGGCGATGAAGAATCCCTGTCACAGAAGCCACGTATGAGAGAAAGAACACAAAGGTCAAGAGTCGGACGATGACCGCTTACCTCCCTGTCAACCGCGTTCCCACCGAACACAACCTCACCTTCACCTTTCCCGATCTCCAGATACTTCTTGATCCTCTCGTACTGGATGCTATCGACCTGAGGTCCATGTGACGTCCTTTCGTCTATCGCGTTGCCAACTGTGTGCGCTTGAGCGTTTATAGCGTTTTGATAGGCAGCAAGGAAGGCTTGTTTAATGGAGCTGTGGACGTAGATTCGGGAGCTTGCGATGCACTAAGATAGAGAGTCAAGTGAGTATGAGGACGGGAGAGATACGAAGGGAGGATAGTTTACTCACGACTTGGCCTGCGTTCAGAAGAATAGACGCGGCACAGGCTTTCGCAGCTTGAGCGATATCAGCATCAGGGAAGATGATCGCAGGCGACTTTCCTCCTCTAAGACGACAATCAGATGAACAAGCCATGACAGGAAACCAAGGTAAAACTTACAGCTCAAGCGTAACAGCTTTCAAGTTCGATTGCCCGGACATCTGTTGAATTAGCTTTCCCACTCCGACGGAGCCCGTGAAGGAGATCTTGCGGATCTTCATGTGCTACAAAAACCCGACGAGATGTGAGAAGAAATATTCCTAGTGGAAGAGATGAACGAGAGACTTACGAGACCGAGGGCCGCTCCGACAGTTGCACCGAACCCAGACAAGACCTGGATCAGACCTGGTGGGAACCCGGCCTCACCAGCAAGTTTACCGATGATGAGAGGCTGAGCAAAGGACGTCAATTGAGTTTTGGGTCAGGATGGAGGACTGGAGAAGGGACGTACGGTGATAGGTGCTTTCTCAGACGACTTGATGATAATGGCATTTCCTGCACCAACAGCAGGACAGACTAGGTATGGTTTTTGAGTCAATGGGTTTGTGGCTGACAGTGAGAAAGGGCATGTACCTTTCATGAGACCGAGAAGAACGGGTGCTGGAGTATGTCAGTTCGGCTGCCGCTATGGGCCCCAGAATAGGTGGTGCGTACCATTCCATGGTAAGATTCCTGTAAGAAAACAAAGAATAAACTTTGAGTTTCGTATCCAAAAAGGACAGATGGGTTTCCTGCTAGAAACGTCACATACCAGCTGTAATACCATAAGGCTGGTTCAGGGTATAGTTGAAGTGACCAAGTGTGTTCGTGGAAGCCGTTGAGACAGATGTTTCCACGAGCGAGGCAAAGAAGTCACAAATGGACCCGCATCGCTTCATATCATTCCTCAGAAGTGCCACGGGGCTATGAAGAGAGGTGTCGTGGGTCAGAGATTGTTGATTGCCAAACCAGAGAGCGAGAAACATTAGGTACTCACTGCCCCATGGTCCTGGCCTCGAGTTCAGCGATGTCGTCAGCGTGTTGAACGATGAGCTGGCCTAGTTTGCGGATAGCGGCTGCTTTGAAGCTTGCGGATTGAGCGTTCCAGGCAGGCCAGGCTTGCTCAGCATACTTGACGGCTACTTCAACGTCTATGAACCAGGATGAATGAGATTGGACAGCATGAGAGAAATGAGGGGAGACGAACCTTCTTTGTCGGCCTCGTCGACTCTGATCCATTCCTTGCCGCTGCTGGGGTCGATGAGCTGCAGAACGGTGTCGTCAGTTTGGAACCATCCTAGTAGTTGCAAAGAGACACGTACGGGGAACTGTTTGCCAGAAATACAAGACGTCTCTTTGCCGTTGATGATGAGTTTTGTGATAGGTTGCATGGTGATAAAGTTATTGGTAGACTGCTTTGAGCTGGTTGAGTAAGAAGAGATGGGATGAGGAGGGAAAACTATGAGAAACGAACCTAGTCTTTCCTAGTTTATATACCCCACCACGATCCCCCCATGGCGCAATTCCTCCCTCATAAAGAATCATTGCAGAACGCAGGAACGGACGCGTCAGTGGAGTGCAGAAACTGGATGACACAGCAATATCTTTAGTAGAGAAGGTTTTGGATGAGAAATCCAGCGGTACTTTCTTCAGACCGATTCATTTTGATCCACGCAGTTGATGAGTACTACGAATGTATTGAGAATAGGATTGTGAAGTCTCTTGTGATCAGAAGAAAATGAGTTCGGTAGCGTATGTGGACGATCGCTGAGGTGAGCAGCTTTGTAATAAGAGTCATACGAAGAGGGGATGAAGTAGGCCCATGGGAATCTAGTGCAACAGAGGACCAGAGCCATGAAATCACGAAGGAATAAAGGATTGTTGAGGTAAGGGTATATACAAGATCGATTGCGCCCTCCTGAGGACCCGTTGCTGAATGCGGCTACTGGACGCGTAAGCTGAAGACGTTGTCGATATGTTTTCAATGGTAGCCGCTCGTTGAAGGGTTTGAGACCTATTCCACGGGCCAGTAGATTCGTTCATAAGCTCCTTTGACTGTCTTAAATGTCGTCGTTCTCGAGGAAAGACCAAGCTGAGATTCCAGCTTCCTTTGCACCGTCAAATTAGCCTGGGTTCAAGAACCGTGAGACACAATCGCACCTTGGTCACGCTCACTCTCATTCTCACGAACGCTTGCCCCCCTCGCCACAGCGGGAATGAGCGGGCATAGAGTTTAGTTGAATCGTGTCAGAGATCGTGAAGCCGTAGTTGATGATCAGTAGAAGTGCTGGCGTGTACATGCCCTGGAAAGCAGTAAGTATCTACTGTGAAGGTCTGCTTCCAAGGGTGATACGTACCGTGATAACAGTGCTAGCATTCATGAATATGAGACATCCTGTATAAAGCAAACCCCACGTGGGCGTAGATGGAACAACCGCGAGGGTCGTAGCCAGTCGAACAACCTAGTGTCGCTCATCGTAAGAAAACCCCACGTGTGAAGGAACCAATGCTGTGAGAGCTTACTCACCTGAATGGCACCGTATAATAGTCCTGATTCTGTGATAAAGACGAGGATACGTGTACTGCTGAATTTAATACGAGTTTCTTCCTGAAACCTCAAGCTTCTGCTGTGTATGAATGAATAGAGTGAATACAAGGTCATTTGCTTAGCGTAGGTGACGGTAGGAACAACTTACTATGCCAAAAGACCAATCATGGTAGTTGCAAGTAGATTTACCGCGATGCTGAGTGAGGATACCGTAATGGATATGATAGCAGAATTGTCAGAGTTGGTAGAGATGGACTGGTGGCTTTCTACGATGATGAGGCCGAGTACAACTGATGCAATGAACATCGTTGAAAGTCAATCATTGACGATGAATAAAAGCGACTCAAGCATTCCCCAATGCTAGTTCAGGTACTTACAGGAATTGATGAACATTATACAATATAAAATCGAGGGAAGGTCCCATATTGCCGAATGCGACTCCCATATAGATACGGCTCCCCAAATTGCGAGGGCGTCATTCAGCAGAAACTAATACACACGACCAATTCAGATACGCAAAGACCCGGTATAACTTGGGGGCTCGGACTACTCACGATTAAGCCCACATCCCCAGACCCTTCAAACACGAGTACTGCATAACCGAAGACCTTCCTTGGAAGAGAGTCCCTTTCTACAGCAACTCGCTCTTTCAAGAGCAAATCATTGCTGTCAATCAGAACCTTTCGAACTTCGGTAGTTATAGTTGCCAGAGAGAGCGCCCAACACAACGTGACGCAGATAAATACTAAGGCGAGAGCGACCAGAAGAACCCAGGTACGCTGTGTCTCTGGTGTCAGAAGAAAGCCAGGTGCTGGATGTTTCTAATCTCGTTCACAGTAGTGATAAAGTTTCTCGGGGGTACAGGTTGGAGGAACAGTAGGGTGAGAATGACGCGATGGGATCACCGCTGGCACTGGCAAAGTCTGGCAAAGTCGGGATTCAGACTTGGGAATGTAGGGAGCAGTCGAAGAGGTGAGCTAGGTCATCAACTCGCTTGTGTTCAATGGTGACATCCCCAGAGATACCGAGAGCAGACCATCGCATGATTCAGGGAGAGCAGAAGGGTCGACATCGTTGTACAATCACCCATCGACACCGAGTCCATGGATGGAGGAGAGACGTGACTCACCCAGGTTACGTCACGCGTTTTCAATTTGCTGCCGCCTTCATCTACTAGCCAGTAGCTCCCTCCTACCGTTTTTCCTTTTTCGACCACCCAGACAAGGCTATCGAAACTCATGTATCACACAAATGCGATTGCTAACCAAAATGCGGTTTGCTTAGAGAGAAGCAAGTCAGATGCCAAACCTCTCGGAGATTGATCGTGAGAACAGATACCAAGACAGGAACTCGCTTCTCCCACGACCACGAAGGGGTCCTACGCCCAGTGTCTACCCATCGTCTTCAGTTGCTCAATCCCAATAGTCCCAACAACTCACTATTACTCACTCTTCATCGCTATAAAAACAAGCCATGCGAACTCTTCTCAACTCTTTCTCTCTTCACCGACCTGCCTTCGGGCTTTGGATCTCTTCATCCAGCGGAGCCTCACACGCAAGAGCAGTCGTCCAAGCCGCTCAGAGCGCTGTGTCCACTCAAGGCCAGAACACTAACACTCAAGCCAATGGCGTCTCATGGCTGATGATAGACTGTGAGCACGGGCTCACCTCTCTCGTCCCTGGAGTCGCAGAATGTATCGCGGGGGTGTACGGTGCTGCTCACCACTCCCAGACTGGACTCATTGAGACTGGCGTTCCAAGCGTGCTGGTAAGGATACCCGCTCCCGGGATGGGTATGGGTGGTGGAAGTGATGTTGGCATCGGTGCTAGTACGACGTGGCAAATCAAACAAGCTCTGGACGCTGGAGCGTTGGGTGTTTTGGTTCCTATGGTAAGCGTGCTCTACTACTTCCTTGTGTTCTTCTGCCCTCTTGGCCCATGTTCTTGCCTACTTCAACGTTCGCTGTTCTAACCAATAAATTCCACAGGTATCAACCCCAGCTCAAGCCCGCTCTATCGTCTCAGCTTCACGGTTTCCTCCCGTCGGACACCGTGGTTTCGGCAACCCGTACACTCCTTCCATCTGGAGTCATGCAAACGCAAAGTTGGGTCCCACGTCCACGGTACGTTCATCCTCATGCACTCTTTCAAATTAATCCGTCCTCAACCTCAGTCGATATTCACATAGACAGAAGATTTCCTCAAGACAGCTAACGAGGACGTACAGGTCATGATCCAGATTGAAACGAAAGAAGGCTTGCAGAGGGTTGACGAGCTGGCTAGTGTCGACGGCGTTGGTACGTAATGTTCCCACCTTCGTCGTTCCCATCTCATTTCTCCTCATGCCCCTCCCTTCGTTTGATCCCACGCTAATACAACAAAATCCACAGATGTCCTCTTCATAGGACCCTACGACCTCTCCATCGCACTCTCCCTCCCCACTCCCTCTGCAAACGGTGATACGCACCCAGACGTGGAGAAGGAGATCCAGAGGATCAAGAGTGTTGCACAAGGGAGGGGAAAGAGGTGGTACGTTCCTCCTTTATATTCATTTTATAGCACAAGTATTAATTTTCCGGGCTTTGTAGTGCTTACTTCTGCACGAATGGTGAACAGGCGAAAAGGAGGGCTGAGGAAGGGTTCGATATGGTATGTTTCTTTCTTCAGCCTTCATTCATTACTGAATCGTCGATGGGACAGATATGTGTGACCTCCGACGCTGGATCTATGGCTGACGGGATCAAGGGACATGTGAGGGCTGCGTTGGGAGTCTGAGCTGGTTCTTGTCACAGCGTGTAGACATGGTGTACGATATGTGAAGGCAGCAATAGCATTGTATATCCTACATGGACGCGTTCTAGTTCGGAATCCACTCCAGCCCACCGGTGACTACAAGCCCCTTACTAGCTCAGTACAACTCACCCCCCCACGACAACCTCAACCAGACTATGCGGGCGTATCATTCACTCCCATCTCACCTCCCTCATACCCTCCCTTGAATCCCACCCTGGCCACCTAGTCGGGCTCAACCAAAGCTCAGGTTTCCCCCTCATGCGCACGACCGGTCTGAGAGTCCTCACCACCCCAAAATGCGCTTTCACCTCGTAGGTGTAGTCCGCGTAGGTCTTCCGGTGCTCATTTCCATTGGGTAAACCGCTTGACTCGTCGATCGTGTTCGTTTTCCCGTCATCGTGGTGGTCTTGAGCAGAGTGCGCAACGGGTTGAGGTAAGGAGGGGAATAACCACGGATACACCCTGCTCATCCACTGCATCGCTACACCCGCCACTTTAGCGAAATTAGCCAAGTGGTCAACCTTCTCCACGAACCCCACTGTATCCAAACCATCGTTCGTCTGGTAGGCTCCTCTCCCAGCCATCATATCATCCCATACATAAGGATCCAAGGACCCTTGGTCGAGTAAGAAGTCGTTGAATTTTGTGAGTGATGTACGGACGAGGTATGAGCCGCCGTGGACGAGGCGGTGGTGGACCGCGGTGAGGATAGCGAGGGCACCTGTTTGACCGGTTCTATGATTCGATTCGATTCAGAAGGTGTGAGATCAGGATCAAGATATACGACCACAATAGAGAGCAAAAGCTTACCCGAAATCTGCAAATGGGAAACAAGGCGCGACGGGCTCGTTCTTACCCATCGACTTCCCATTCCACCAACTGACCCCGCTGACCGAATCGGCGATCTGCTGCCACCCAGGCCACTCCTCCCACTCTCCCTCCCATCCATAACAGTTCTCTTGCATATACACGAACCCCTTCCCTCCCCTCCTCCCCTCCCTTCCCTCATTAACCATACGAACCAACTCTTCAGGTCCATATCCCAGTCTAGCAAGAGCACCATGCCGATACCCATCAACGATCACATCCACATCCCGTACCAAGCCCTCAAACACAGCTCGGTCCTCAGGCGACTTGAGATCCAGATGCACGGCTTTCTTGCCGAAGTTCATGTCGACCTGGTAGTAGGTTGCGTCGGAGAGTTTGGGGGACGTGACGCGGATGATGTGTGCGCCGTAGGAGGAGAGAACGCGTGTGATGAGAGGGCCGGCGATTATGCGTGTGAGGTCGAGGATTTTGAGTCCTGAGAGGATGTGGGGTGAGTTTTCGGGGAGAGTGAGGGGAGGTGAGGAGGATTCGAGTGGGGTGAGGGTGAAGAGGGGTTGGGAGTGGAGTGATTTGCCCTGTAGGATACCGATTTAGTCCACGTACGAACACTTGCATACCAAAAGAGGCGAAAAAATAGACTGACATGCTCGCTCTCCAAAAACTCCTCCCTCGTCAAACACGCATTCCCGGCTATCTTCCTTGTCCTGACTCCAGCCTCTAACTCATCCACTGTGAGCTGCTTCGTTCGAGCTTCGATGATACGTTGAGATTCTTCTGTGGCTTGAATACTAGTGTCGTGTGTTGGTAGGTCGAGGATCGAGAACACTGGATCTGCGTCGAGGCTGTGAAACAAGATGGGGTTCAGAAGACTAAGAAGGATACGAGAGAGAGCATGGATGGTACCTAGCGTGGAGATGGTAATACCTCCCCTCCTTCGTCTCGTACATGCACGTAACCATTCTTCGGTAAGGATCCGCGTAAACATGGTTCAGATCGGTATCTGAGATATGTTGGCGTTAGAACGAGAGCGCAGATCGAGTGGAGGGAAAACGAATCGTACCTCTCAGTTTCTTCACCATCTCAACCCAGTCAGCGGCGTATACACCATCCACGCTAGACAGGGACGCCATGACATAGAATAAGCTCGCATGGGTAACGTCCACCGTTGCTTCGTCGTATCCATTCCCCTCTTCCTCTCGTTTCACCAGGACGTCCTCGTTCGTCTCCTCTAGACGAGCCTCTCCCACTCTATACGGATCGTCGGAGCCAAACCCCGCACGAGCAATACACAGGCCGACAGCCGCTTCGACAGCTTTCAGCGCCGCCATCGTTTCTCCCACTTTGAGATTAATGGGGAGGATAGGGAGGTCGTTCGGCGGGGGCGTGTGGAGTGCTACCGTGATATCTCTGTTAGAGCGAACAATATGTTCGGCCTGGCTATTAGGGTGGGTTGTTGGGTGGGAGGTGATAGGATTCTGGGATTGAAGACCATCGTCTGGGTCTACGACTACCCGTGCCCGTCGAACGTCTGGTAGGAAGGGTAGACGGGGATCACAGAGGATGCAATGAGCGAGGGTGGCAGACGTTTGGATGTATGAGTAAGGTCGTCCATCCTTCGTATCTTCAGTTGTACCTATCGAGGCTGCATCTGCCATTGCTTGGGATTGTGCTGTTGCAATAGACGTTGGACCCATGGAAATATCTTGACGCTTGCAGTTTGGGCTGAGAGAGCTGAGAAATCGGACGTTAGCTGCTGCCGTCTGCGTTATATATAACCACCAAGGACTTACGATTCACGTCAGGAGGACCTCTCACACCTCCACAGCTGACCAAAAGCTATCTTTGCACTCCATCTCATAGCACACCCAATTGAATGCGAGTCCGTGGAATCGAATCTCATGGCTCCGTTACGTTTCGTCGCCGAACTACCGGTATGCCGGTGGGTGGGACCAGAAATTGTAAGTCGTGAGACGATGGTTTGTCGCGCTTACTACTAGACTTGCGATTGCTGGAGATCCCTTCGGTTATGTTGAGGAGGATAAGTCGAATCTGGCGAGGTCGTCGAGGAAAGCTTCGCGGTGAGTCGGGCCGCAAAGGAGGTATGAGGAGATGTTACAATGGCGACGGATTGCGGACCTCTTCCCATCTATTCGACTTGCAGCCCTCTTCATGCTTGTGGGACGACGAGATGCTCTTCAGACACCACCCTGCTCTTGCTTAACTCGTACAGACTCCTTTGCGGTGCTTCGTTAAAGAAGTAGAGCGAATACGAACGATAAGCTCGGTACTCCACACAGTCGACGAAGGATGGCTACTAGTCGTCGGAGAAATAGCTGTCGGCGTCCGTCGTATGCGAAGTGAGGTCCTATTCGTACCTTTTCCATCCCGACTTCTGATAACAAGCTCCCTTCTGTGTATCACAGCCATTTCAATACGAACGGTCAAGGGCGTCCGTTTCAGGTCGTACTCCTTCTCCTCGCATATGCACCACGACGTTCTCCTCGGATCCCCATCTCTCTTCATGACGACTATCTCAAAGCATTCCAAGTACTCCGAAGTACCCGCAAGATCACATACCCCTCTCTCCCAGGGCAGTTCAGCCTCTCACCCACTGGCAGCCAAGAACTCAACGGCATCTCCCGGTCGGGAGTCGAGTACCAAGCAAAACGCCTCTGGTGCGTCCATGCAAGGTTGTTACGGCGCTCCTAAGAAGCACTGATCGACGCTTGTTTAGTGTTTTTGTATGCAGAAGATGTATGCATGGAAGAGTTTTGAATGGCGTCTTCAACTGTGCCCCCGTTCATGATCATCATCTTCTCAGACGAAGGGTCGTAGTCATCGATGCCCGTTATGCTTATATGTACCCGCGGCGGCTGGTGAGTTCAATTTTCTCTTTCTTCCTCACCTGCATTTCCCCTCCGCTTCTCATGCACTTGGTGGTCTAGAGGGCCACTCTTTCGTTCAAGGGTTCTCGACGGTCATTCAAGACGCAAGACAGCACAGACGGCACTTCGGTCATTTTCTCTCCTTCCGACGGTTCGTTTTGCATCTTTTGGTAAACATTTTGCTCTGAGAGCTACAACTTCCTACACCATGCTGAAAGACGTTCTACTCACAGGTGCTCTTTTACTTTCGAGAGAACTGATCCCCCCGAACAACTCTCTGGGACAACTTCGGACTATCTCGCCTGCCCTCCGAAACGTTCTTCTTGTAATCACATTCCCTTGCTTCCCTTGCTCCTTCCCTCCGCCGCCGAGTGGGCGATTCGTCATGCTGGATACGAGCAATCCGCTGGTACAAATCAAGAGTGCGTTTTGCTCCTCCCGTCTCCCTTTCTTTTTAGCGCTGCGACAAATCTCCGACTCGGGAGCTGATACGAGTTTGACAGTAACAGAATCGGTTTGTGCGTTCGTGGCGATATGTACTACGGTCCATCGATTGTATGTACGATGGAAACGAGGAGGGCTGTGGGTTGATGACGTGAGTTCTTGGTTCTTGTACATCCTCGACTCTGTCGGACGTCTTCTCGGTTTCTGACTTCGAGTTCTTGGAATCGGTGCGTGTAGGCTTGGGTAGCGTTCGCGCTTGTTTGTCTGTTCATACAGATCGCAGCTGTGTTCATGCATGTCGACGATCCAAGTGAGTTCGCTCTATTCGTATCTTTGTAGACGATGACTGACCTGAAGCAACCAAACGTTCAAAGCCCAACTATCAAAACTCTCCAGAGTCGCAGCTTACTACCTTATGGCTATAACGTTCTACTGCATGATCTGGTTCGTTCATCTCTCCTCCCATCCGTTCTTCGTACTCTCCAACTCATCCTCTTCTTGCACCACCGAAAATACACAGGGCATCTCGAATCTCGATCATCTACAGTATCATCCGAATCGATCCAAACGTCTACCGACGGAAACTATACATATGCGTCTCAGTAACCTACTTCATAACCGCTCTCGTCCTCATTGTTCAACTCTTCTGGGTATGCGAGCCCGAGCCCACGTGGAAGGACGCAGATAGCCCGCAGTGCGAATTGAACAAGCAGGTGGCGGTTTGTCAGTTGGTTAGTGAGTAGTAACTTTATTCTTGATGCGGGTTAAAATGGGAAGAGTGACGAGTGGCTGATGGTCGTTATTTTGTGTGCTATAGCGGATATTTTGGCGGATATGTTCTTGCTGTTTGCTCCGCTGAGAGTGTTGATACGGCTTCAAGATAGAACGCTCCGAAAGAAACTCGTCATCATATTCTCAACCTGTATCATCACCACCATCGTAAGTTTTTCCACCCTTTCCATTTCTTATTCACACTTTGTACTCAGAAACCTCCGTTCCGATGCGAACCTAGGTCTCCTTAGTCCACGCAGCATACATTCTCACCGTCGGCGGCATCCCCGTCATCATATCCGCACTAGTGGAAGACAACGTCTCCCTAATGATCGCCAACGTCCCCGTCGTCGTCACCTCTATCCTCCGCTTCACATCATCATCCTCATCATCCTCAGAAATCATGTCAAGCACTCACGAAGAGTACCCGCGCAGAGTTGGTCGTGGACACGGAGATCAGGGCTTGATCTCTACGGTGTTGAAGTTTCGAAAGACTCGGAATGGCGGGGGTGGTAATTGTTGTGGTGATGGTGGTGTGAGCGTTGGGTTTGGGACGATTGGTGAGGCTAGTGTGGGAGAGGGGGTGAGTAGGAAGGGAGAGATTGAGATGGACCAGCGGAGCGATGATGTTGGGGTGGATAGAGGAAATGTTATCGAGGATGCTGTAGGTGGGCTGAAGAGCGGACATGGGCATAGTCGGATAAAGTCGGAGGGAGGAAAGACTATTGTGCTCGACCTCATGCACAACGCAAGTCCAGTTGGTGAAAACAGTAGAGGGGCAAGGAAGCGTGGTCCTGGGGAACTTGAGCAAGGATGAGGTGGCTGTGGCTATGATGGACTTTCTCTTTCGCTCTGCTCATGCTATCTCGTGCTCCGTTGGTCTCGCTCTTGTATCTGCTCTCTCTCTCTCGCTCTGAACTCGTTAGTTTGCTATCTTCGCTATGTACACTGAAGTCAATCAATAATTATGATACATGAAAGTTGACTGTTCTACGTGACCAACGCCCTTCTATCAGCACACCCCGGTAGCATGTACCTACTTTCCCTATGAACCCACTGTGAGCCAGATCGCTCGCTGTCACCAACGGAGTGTTCAGCTCCTTGACTCTGAGCGAACTCGATGTCGCTGATAGTCTCTGTCTCGGCCCCTCTGAATCTACTGACAGCGTCGCCTTGCGACTCTATAGGAATAGAGTTCATCTGGATGGTATCGGAAATCGAGAAACCGTAGTTGATGATTATAATGAGCGCGGGGGCGTACATCGCCTACAATGATCACGGATCGCGAAGTGAAAAGCTGACCGGATGGAGAGCCAAGAAGAAAATACTAGTAGCTTACCGTGATGATAGTGGATGTATCGCTAAAAATGAAACTTGCAGTGTACAAAATACCAAATCGAGGGGTGGATGGACCAACGCTGGCAGCCAATGCTAGTCTGAGCACCTGTTTGGTATATTCGCATCGGCGTTTATCATAGAATGTTTGCGTATTACAGTCTCGTACCTGGATGACCAGGTAGAATACTCCAGACTCTGTGAGCAGGAGCAGAATACGGGCTCCACTGGATCTCATCCCCGAGGGCGCGATAAAAACTGAATGCATGCTACATTGTTTGAAGTCGATAGGATTGAGTGAATATTAGGAGATGGAAAGTAGTGTTTGCCTACTATGCTGTGTATCCCATCATACTGGTGGTAATGATATTGATAGCAATGCTGAGAGCAGACACCGTCATGGAAAGGATAGGAGCGATATCTATGTTAGATAGAACCGGAGCTATGAGAGCGAGAGCGAGTTCTTGCAGTACGATCGATATTATGAATATTGCTATAGGTGTCAGAACGATATAAAGATTGATCCTTCAAAAACGAATTACTTCGACTTACAAGCGGCATTGAACAGCATGAAGTACAGTATCCAAGAAATCCATGAAGACCTCTGGTTTGACTCCCATAAGCTCACTGCCCTCCACACTGCAAGCGAGTCATTGATAAGGCACTGTTGTAGGAGAAATCAGTTATGTTCGGCTTGCTGCGGAATGTGCGAGTAACCAGCGGTATAGCCCAGTGAGACTACGTACCACCAAGCTCGAGTCGCCACCGCCTACAGTTATATAATGCACATGGAAAAAGAAATTTCCTAAGAACAGACTGTCGTACAACCTGGACCGATCAGAGAATGGTAAGTCCGAGTTGTCGATCAAGACTTTTTGGACTAAAGCTAAGACCATTGCAGAGTTTAGCAACCAGTCAAGAGTGGACACAGCTGCCACTACGGTGAGAGCTCCAAGGAGAAACCATGTACGTCGTGTCTTGTGTTTTCGTAATCTAAATCCTGCTGATAAGGACGATAGCCTTCAAAGGAGCATCATGAACACAGACACTCACAGAAGACTATAAAACGAGAAGACGCAGATTAGAAAGTACGCCCCTACAGTCGGTCGATGCTCAAGATGAGGTCCATTCTGAAATGAAGGTCTGCGTACCAAATAATACCATCTCTGGAAATATCATTTCTATATTCATCCGAATATGCATTGCCGCTATTGTCAAGTGGCTGATGTCTGCGGTCGTCATGTGTGGTGTTGAATCCATATTGCTCAGGTATGTTGTAGTTCGGTAAGAGACAGTGATCCGTGTTGGAGGCAAGGGATGACCGGGGAGCTATGAGGCAGGTGCCATCGTGGCCCAATATATAAGTGATCTACTCTTCGAAGAAGACGAGTTCGACAGAAGAATTTGCGAGCCTATGTCAGGCTCTGATAGTGGATCCGCTGAGCCTTTCGTCCACCAAAGGCGATGTCTACAGAAATTGAGAATCAGTGGAAAAGAAAGAAGGATGGTGGGTGAAAGTTTGCCCGTCCACACCATCCACCAGACGCGATGTCGACGGATACTGAGAAGTATAGGGAATGGAGGGAAGATGGCAAAGATCGAATCATCTGCCATAGGCAGTGCAGGGCCTACAGACAGAACTGAAGCGTGACGGACGTCGGACAGCTCTCGCACCATCCACACTCTTCTCTCCTTTTTGCCACCCACCAGATTACTTGCGTCCATCTAACTTGGCTGTAAAAGGTCTAGCATCAATTCCACTCATGCAACCTCTTCCTCCCCATGGATAACGCAGCTCGGGCCAGTCTTAGTGATACGTTGCATTTGACGCAGAACCACACAAGATTGCAGAGCTCAGACGTCAAAGCAAATATTAACTTTTCATGATAAGCACATCTCCCCTAGACTACTTCCACCGTATACCATGATCATCTCGCTCAGCATAGGCACTCACACCGGTATCTCGACCACATCTCACCTTCCTTCCGATACCACCCAGCTCACCGATGGGATCCATGAGATCCAGCATGATAGGATTCATCGACCCCTCCGACGTCGTCTCCCCCTTCGTCGCAGTCCCCCCATTACTTGAGAAGCCAAATGACCCATTCGTCAACGTCGCCGAACTCGCTTTACTCCTCCTCTCCCTCTCCCTCGCACCAAAGCCAGCCTCCGTATCCACGCCAACACCATCACCAACGACGGTGTCTCGCCTGATATCCAGAACTGTCCCGGTACCGGCTGTTCTGCCACCGTGTTTGTGATAGCTAAGTCCAAGCTTTCGGGAGGCGAAGTACATGCCTGTGGATATGATGGATTGGGTGTGCGGCGGTTTTTGATCTGCGTCGGAACCAAAACGGAGGAGGGCCGTCACGACGACGGGGACGTTAGCTATCATGAGGGACACGCAGTCTTCGACTAGTGCTGAGATGACGACGCGGATGCCGCCGACTGTGAGAATATAAGCTGCGTGGACGAGCGAAACCTGGATGGCACTTAGTCTCAGTCAGAATTCTGGGAGGGTGGAATGGAACGTACGATTGTGGTGATAATACAGGTTGAGAAAATGATGATGAGCTTCTTACGAAGCGCCTTGTCTTGAAGCCTGCTGAGCACCTTCAGCGGTGCGAAAAGCAAGAACAAGTCAGCTAATATGTCGGCTAAACAACAAAGTAAAGTCGTCAGACCGTTACACAACATAGACGATGGACATTGGATGAAAACCCAGTAAAAGATACTCACTAACGAGCTGACATATTGCTACCTGCTTGTTCAGCTGACACTGCGGGCTCTTCGTATCCTTCCATCCTGGTTCCGGTTCGCATACCCAGAACAACTGGACAATGAGGACGATGACAGTGATAAAGTATACTATCGAGACCCCGATGTATAGATTTCTCCGTGACGGATTTGGGTCGATCCTGACAATGCTATAGATGATCGATATTCGTGACGCCCTGAATTTGTGTAACTTGGTTAGGTTGAGATCATAGGAGAGGAGAGGAGTAAACGCTTGGGCAACGAACCATATTATACAATAGAACGTTATCGCCATGAGATAATACGCAGCTACCCTCGACGTCTTCGATATCGTGTCTTAACGTAACCAAAACCCACAAGAAGTAAAGTTGAAGTTAGCATGTGTAATCCACGATGCGATATGTTCGTAATGAAACAGCAGGGATACTCACCTGGGTTCTCCACGTGCATGAAAACAGACGCGATCTGAGCGAATAAAGCGACGAGGGCGAATGCTACCCATGCCTGTGTAAAACAATGAAGATGGATGAGAATGGTCAAGGAAAGCGATGGTAGTGTGAAGGCGGATGGACGTCTCGAGAACCCTTGAGAACACCAGTGCAAAAAATGCACAGGTGGTCATTGGAGCGCCGTCAGTGCTGGTCGGAGAGCTGCCCGACACCGCCGCACAAACGCATTCATATCCGGAATCTTATCTCCAGCTGAGAATACACCTCCAGGACCAAATCCCAGTCCTTCCAGCAAAACGAGGTTCTCCCACCGAAGCACCAAGTGAGAACCGGTTAACCCAAGCGGCTCAAAATACGAGCGACGGGTAAGGCAGCAAGTGTGGAATGTACTTCTCAGGTTTGGATTTGGCAGCTACGGATATCAAAGAATCCGCCGATCAGGAAGAGAGGGTACTTACGTCGTCAATCCACAGTCTCCCCCATCGGATGTATAGACGATAAATCGTTGTACATATAGCTGCGAATGCGCAGACGGACTCTGTGACTATAAGATAGAAGTGAAACGTGACATGATGAGAGGGGACGATGACGCAAGGGAGAGCTATAGAAGATTGAGATGCGTACTCTTGATTTGCACCAATGGATCGCTAGTATCCAGCATAGTGAAGGTCAAGGGGAGAGTGAAGAGAGTTTAGCGCCAAAAGGAAACGGCTCAGAGCTCCAAGTGGGGAGAAGACGTTCACGTAGGTATTGGCGGTTCCGTATTTATAAGCGGCCTGAGAAAACAAAGGGAGATCGCCATCATAGATCAACCCAATTTCGTCAGACCTACCGAGGAATGCGCTGGCAGCGTGGAAAAGAAGACCGACAATACGAAGTGAGTAGCTGAATGTCGTGTCGCAGTGTCAAGGAGAGAGAACACGGAATTATATGGACGAATAGACGCCTATATCGCATTCATAGGAGTGTGAACGGGGGAAATCTTGGAGGTAGGTGGAACTGGAGGCAATTTATAAACGAGAAGAAGAATGCGAAGAGATCACGCTTGTAGAAAGACAGTTCGAAGGCGGAGATCTAGAAAACTGTTGGTTTGTTCCTTTGATGCAGCGAGAAGAAGACTGGAGCACCGGCGGCAAGTATCGGGTATCATATCACGAAGAAACACCTCGAGATGAGCTCGCGCTCGTCGTCGTCAGTGCACTTGTATTCCGTCTAGTATAGGATAGAGTTCAATGAGATAGTGTGCAGAAATGAACTCAAAACCAGCAAGCCTAAGCCAGTCTTACCACAAAGGAGACGCTCGCAAGTCCACCTTCCCACAGCATGCACGGAATATACCGGTCCTTCATTGGTGTATATCAGCAAAACGTTGTTCAAGACATCTGCTGACCACATTGTGAAGATCCTAAGGATCCAGCTTTTCCTTGGTGTTCCATAAACCGGTTATCTCTCGTGGGTAATAGCACAGACCGCCACAATGCACAATGCAGAAACTTGAAATCCACGCTCCCGTATTGCCACTGAACTGACCGAGAACGACTGGAGAAGCTCACCCTATGAAGCGCGCAATTAAACACGCTCGATTGATATGCCAAAACCATATGATGCACCTCAGATCTTGGGTTTCTGGCCGAAGGAGCAGGGTGCTGTACAGTTCAGTGGGAGAAATCTGAGATGTTCAGCTGAGATTGAAGGATCCCGGTCGCTTCGGGCGCATATAAAGATCCTGGTGGTCTTTTATGTACAGTCGTCTTCAGAGGGTTTTCGTACGAATGTGGCCGAGATGCAAGTTGTCCCTTTTCCCTTTACTAGATTGAGGATTCAAGGAGATTCGAGTGGACGCCTAGATGTCATGATACGATTACTGTGACCTGCCCAGAGAAAAAAGACTGAAGAGGAGAGAAGTTCGTATTTGTTCGTATTTGCATTACGTAATGTTACGGGCAATTTTTTCTGACAGCCACCTCAATTGCAAGGCCTCAATGGCCTCAATCGTTTCTTCAGCGCAACCTTCATCTACAGACCATATGCATGTGCTTCGATCCACAGGTTATCATTTATCATCAGATAATGCTATGGCTCCAGGAATCTCCAGTACTGAGCAGTGCATGGGGGTGTACCTCACCTCCGAAGTTCTGTGCTCGTTTTGTCCTGCTTGGTAATTGCTGTTCAGCCTTTTGAACTGTTGGATATGCTTCAAGCGGATCTACCGAACTGTTTGGCTCTTGCCGATACAAATACCGGTCTATCTTTGCTCGACGCTGAACATCAAGGTCGCTCACCGCCCCCCTTGCTCCTTTGCAGGAACGCACATAGGCTCACCTCAGATGCTTCTCAACTTAACCCACCATGGGCTCGTGCGTCACTGCACTTGAGGCATCGTACTTCACTGCAAATGACTCTCTGGACCCGCGCATAGCCTCAGTGGGACCGTGAGTCGCGCGTACGACAAGGTTCACAATATCGTACGAAACTTGATGCTGCTCCCCGCTTCCTTCCCGAGACTCTATCGAGCGGTCTGGTCATTCTTCGATGATACTTCTCTGGAGGGCCATCACTATGTAGATTGCCCGAAGCCTCGACCTAGAGGCTCCTATGTCTATTGCCCAGGTTCAGCAGATTGGTTCTAAGTCTACCGCAATCTGAGTAGCGATTCTTGTAGCGCATCCTTGGCTAGCACTAAGTCAACACTGTCATCTGTTGAACGAGCAGTCAATTCACGTCTCCAGATGAGTGATCTGCATCGAAACTTTTCACGTAGTGTCTCCTAATCTGTCTCACGCCCTCACTATCCTTCTTGACGAGTCTACCATCTCGTTACACATCAACACCCATGACCCTTCCTTACCCCTACTTGCTGACAACTGCTTCTCAGGGGGCTCTGTGTCGTTTCATTCTCTCAATGAAATGAGCGCCGAATCCATGCACTTTACGCGCTTCATGTCTTATCCATAGTATACTAAATACGGAATGACGCGTATCCAAGTACTGGTCGGTTCCTCATTCTTCCCCCTTGATCTTGATCAATAGTGACTTTCTGTGAGTTCGTGCCCTGGATCCTAGGGAAATGGATACTCTTCTGGCTTGGTCTCAGGAGGGGTTCAGATTGGCTCATACATACGCGCCCATCTCAAGTGACTCAGTTATGCTCTTCTGCCCTGACATACCGTTGAGTTTACATCATATATCGCTCAACATTTTCACCTTCTCTGTCCTGGGGAGGCCAATTGGTGTCTTCTCTGCCCCCAGCTCATCTTACTATTGTTTCTGGTACCATGGATTTACCCCACACATCGCCGCGTAAAGCCCCCGGGCTTACGGCCTTCTTCGATGATTGTTGCACGATATCTTCCAAATGGTAGCGTGAGTCTGAGCGCTGCTGACATGTCTTAGCGCATGCCCATATTCCGTATCCTCGCGCCGCAGCTCTTCGGGGTCGGAGTTGGAGAGGTCTAGAATGGCTCATTGGAGCTGGGGGCCTGAATTAGTTGCTTGGTCTCATCGACGACAGTGATCATCAAATACCAGTTGCGCAAACTCATATCACAAGAGATTTATTATTCAGAAATCTCGTTCTCACACTCTAGAGGTCTTCGAGACCCATCCTCTGACACTTTAGAGCAAGTTGAATTGCGTAGTAGCTGTCAGCACCCTCCCATAGATAGCGTAGCGTGCTGTCACCGGTGTCAGTAGGGATGAATGTCATCTCATATCAGCTTTGTGTTATTTATTTCCACCCTATATCCTAACCTCGTGAGGCGGTTTCACGCTTTCTGGGTCAACATGACTCCACGAAAGCGAGCAACCTAGATCGTAGCCAAGCCATCCAGCATCAGCCCCTCTTCGGCGGACTGGCCATGCCATGCCATGGCGAGGCACGATCAGTCAATCATTATCTTGACTGATCCGACGTCTATCGATCACTATTCAATCAATAAACAAGGTAACAACTTCGCAGGCGGCTACCATGCTTATAAGACGTTTTGGAATTCCATGAACCTCGCGTTTCCTTAGCTCCTCCCTCTATCAGCACTTTGGTCTGTCGTCGTATCGACCATATTCAGCTGCCTTCACCTTCCCTTGTACCTTTGCCTGTTACACACCACCTCAGGACATTCCTTTCTTACATCTGATCTAATTCTTGGAAATCTTCCACGGGACCCGTAAATTTTGTTAGACCTGCCATCTTCTTCACCTCGGAACAGACGGAAATATACAAGTGTGAGTGAAGAAACTGCTATAAAGCCACAGTCAACTTCCCACTACTTTCATATTTCTCATACTATCTCTCTGTAGCTTTGACTAGGCATAATTTACTCAAAGCATCCTCAAAATGTTCAATCTGCCACTTCTCCTGACTTCCTTCCTCTCCCTCGGCGCCTCAATTGCTACCGCACAAGACGCAACGGCGGGTGGTATTGACAACTCTACTCTCTGGGTCAATGCCATCGTAGGAAAGAATGACGCTTCGACCGTCGAATGCTGGGGCATTCAGCCTCCGTTCGTCGTTTCTTCACAGGTTCGTCTGATGTTTACTTCCGTTATACCTCCGTCATACTCTATCCTGACATTTTGAATCCGTTCGGACCCATATTCATCCTCGTTGGCAATTCGCACCGTCTCTCCCATCCTCATCGGGTTTCGGATGATATGTAGCCGGGGACTGTGGGTAACAAGATCATACAACTCGGTGACCTGTCGAACGCTAGTTATACAGTGTTCCCATTAGGACCGAGGATTGATTCTGGGTATGTGCTCTCTTCTTTTCTCTTCTCATACTTATTCTGACCTCGACATCCACTTCAGGCTGCATAATGCACCCAACGCACAGTAAGTCTCGTTTTGTACAATTCGACTTCCGTACTCTTTGGGTTGTAACGTTCCCACTCTAGATGGGTCGTACTCCTCGCCGGCGAAGGCAATATCAACTTCCCTGACGCCCACAACACTCCCAACCTCACGGTCAGCACAGGAGACGTCCTCATCGCAATCGACACACCCGGAACATCCGCCGTCGGACACAGATCAGTTTGGCTCGGAGGTACCATCGCCTTGCAGATGCCTTTCAAAGCCGGTTTCGTCCCAGATGCCAAAAAGATCGATGGAGCGTGTCCTAAACGTGAGTGGACCACTCTAAACTTTAAAGCGATAATGAGAAATGCAGAACTAATGGGTGGTACATTGGTTGCTCAACAACAGATACGCCGTATTGAAGCTTGAGTTTGAGCTAGGCGTGAGGTGGTTTCAATTAAGGTTATTTATCTCTTCCTATTCGGTTTCTTTCTCTTCCGTGGTTGACTGTGTCCCTCTCCCTGTTTTTGCGTCCCGCACGGGCAATCAACTTGCCTCCAATAGTCTTTGTTGTACTCTCCGAATTTGTGCCCACCCGTACACTCTATCGTGATACCACTCTCTTCATTGTTCAATATATATGTGGTACTACACCTGTTAAACGCACACCTCTCATCCGTGTTCGACTCGTACTACATCTGGCATGGTATATTCATGAGGCCTCACGGCTCACCGTGCAGAACTCGCTGAATTTCGTTTACACCGTCTGACGATCCTAGGTTAATCCAAACGACCTGACTCAGCTGTCGCCCTCAGTCCATTCTCTCCAAAGGATACTGTCCTTCTCGACCCATCCCCGCCCATCCCCTCTCCTCTCGACACGGCTAGCACGGACGTACTCTCCCCAAGTCCACCCCTACCAACCAAGAACACAATGGGGCTGTCGAGCCTCATATGCATACTAGAGTCTGAGTCATAATGGAACGCGGTGTCTCGTGCTCGCGCTCGGTGGAGGTTGAGCATGAGTCGCGACATGAGTGTTATTGAAGTACTGGTGGAAGAAATTTCGAGTGAGATAAGTGTTGTGGTTGTAGGGAGAACATAGGCTCTGTGCTCACCAACTCGCGAAGGATGATAGGCCGCCTCGGAGGAAGACCTGAGTAAACAAGGAGCGGGAAGGGCTCAGAACAGTTTTAAGATCAGCTGCGATTGGCCGAAGTCACCTTGGATTGCTATTCACAACAAACAAGGGCATCAGTAGTTTGAAAAATTATAGCTGTTGTGCATGAAGCGACTGACGAAATAGGTCAAGACGTTTGCAAGATATACGACAGCCATGACACTACGGGGCAGTAGAAGGATTTTGATGTGAGTAAGGGACACTTCAGACCCAACGAATCGCAAGAGAGAGAAGTCCATACAGAAAGTATATCGAACCTAGAATAACAGATACACGGTGTCAGATCATATTATCCTCTGCTATTTAAATCGGAGCCCATAAAAACAGACGTACCGTCTCTCACCAGTATGGCGAACAGACAAGAAGGCGGGTGTCCCTGGAGTGCTCTCCTTTCTCTCAGAGCCCTAATCACAACCATACCGAACGCGACTGTATCGAACGCAAGGCTAAATTCAAACGCAGAGCCAAGGTGGAGATAAGTAGGGCGTCGGGATGTACATGGGCAATAGAGAGAGACGAACAGTGTGAGCCATGCTCCGGCGTGATCTAGGAATCGCAGAGTGATCAGCACCTTGAGCCGAGTAACGTTCAAGGGAAAGAGCGTACGTCTTGCTCTACGACCAGTAGATATACGTCTCTCACATTGAGCCTGGAGATGATAAACCATGAAAATAGAACGCACCCAGCCTTCGACAGCCCATTCGCACAGCCGATCACCTTCTCTGCGGGTTGACCTGTCTTGTTCATGACGGAGTACTATAACAAGACGTGAAAAGAACCAGATTTCGCCATGAGCTTCTAGTCATTAGAAGCCGGGAGAGACCCAGGGACCCACCAGACAAATGACAATTCCGGCGAACGCGCACGAACACATAAACACGAGTATTCTTTTGCTGCATTCGTAGAGAGCATATACACGTAAAATTAGAAGCACTAAACGTATAAGGAAAGTTAGACCGTCAACATATTGGAGGTGTCCGAAAAAATTCTCGTACCAGTTATGGTGACCTGATTCACCATGAGTAATACCTGCCTGAATATCGTCACGATCGCACAGCTGTACTACATCCACACAATCCAAGCACGCAATGCGTAACTGAGTACACTCAAATCTCAAAGACGATACAAGTACAACTCACCCGATCCGGATACTGCAGCGTAACAGTGTTCACAACGTCCACCGCAATATTCCCAAACAGTGCCAAATACCGGTTTGCCAGAAACCAGTAGATAGCGAGCGACTTGGATCGTGGGAACCTCCAGATATGTTCAATCTATTCGCCTAGGGTGATAAAGTGGTCGTAGTAGAGGATTGAAACGGAGATGACACGGAGATAGGTGACCAGGGTTCTGTGAATGGGGGGGCGGGGGGAGAGTGCCAATTGGCGTTGGTTTGGAGGTGACGTGAAGTGAGAAGGAAAACTGACAATAGGAACACATCATCATTGTTGACCCCAGGACTAATCGCTAGCCCGAGACCACCATAGTTCGTAACATCCACACTCATAACGGGATCTTGAAAGCGTCGCTACCCAGATTTGCAGAAGAAAACCCCAAGAGAAGACGGGAGCTATCGTAAAAGATATAAGCGAACTCGACAACGAGCCAAGGTTGCGTCAACCAAAGACACGACGGGACACAAAACGAAGGTATCGTGCAGGGATTGGACAGAGAGGACAGCTCTACGATTCGTTAATATATCGTGAGCTTCGAACCAAGTATAAGTACACCCGCGTAACCCATTCACCCACCCGCCGGGTAATGACTCGGCAACAGCACAAGCAAACCACAAATGCACCCGCATTGAAACGCTGAAAGCTAAACCAATAAAAAAAGGCTCATCTGACGCCTTGCAGATGACGACTGATAATAGCAGTGTATATAAATCTCGTCTCAAAGGCGCGGGGTATCGTACGTCTCGAAGGAGAAAACCTCAGGCCTGCGGAAGAGTTCTTTTCCCATCCCTTGAATGTGATCGAATGCGATGGGCCATGAAAATTGAGCTGCAGGGTGAATAACATGGAGCGCATGGGTAGCTGAGATCTGTATTTTTCTCAGGATACTGCGAAGGCGGCCTCTCGAGATACGATAAGATGAGAACATCGTGGGGGCTTTGGATTTTCCCTGCAACCCCCAATGGTTGAGAAGACTACCAATTCCGCCACTCAAAGGAGATTCCCGAGAGTACTAGTAGGAAAAATAGATCATGCATCGTAGCATCGGGCGCGAAACAGTTTCGTAGTTAGTGTATGCACCGATACTCGGACAGGAAGGAAACTAGACGTGTGCAACATGGAAGGCCATGGGAAGCAGTAATTTATTAGAAGAAAACGTCCCTCGGGCCTCGGCCGACCCCGTGCAAATTGATGTCAGCCAGGCTCGTTGGCCGTGTTCGCCGCCGGCGAAGATAAAGAAGCCCGAACCTTGCACTCAAAACCAACCCAAATATCTCACAGTTCGATTCGCATACAAGTACACTCTACAGTATCTAATCTTTCCCATACTACAGCCTCGACGTATTTGCTTTCCTTTTCACTCAATTCAGTAATCACACCATACAGCGGCGCACGAAACTGGCACGAAAAAGCGAGAATTGACAGCTGACGGGAGGTACTCACTCCTTCCTGTACTTCTGATAATAATGGATCAAACCAGTGGTCTGGAAGATGTCCAGTAGTCAGCATCAGTATGATGACGACAACCTTATCATAAGAATGAGAAGGTAGCACGTACCGAGCTATCGTGGCCTTTAACATCCTCAGGCTTGTCGAGCTGAGATAAGATGTTCTTGGCGAGGACTTTGCCGAGTTCGACGCCCATTTGGTCTGTTGTGGTAGCTTGGTTAAAGGAGAAGAGAGAGGAGGGAGCGGAGGGGAAGAATTACCGAAGGAGTTGATACCCCAAACGACACCCTGGACGAAGATCTTGTGCTCGTACAGAGCAATCAAAGCACCTAATCCAAGAGATCAGACACCAGGGCCGACCTCACCTAGAAAGGAAAAGAGAATTAAACTCACCAAGTGTCGACGGCGTCATGATCGGGAACATAATACTATTACTCGGCCTGTTCCCCTCAAACACCTTACTCTTCACCAACGTCTCCTTCGCACCGCTCCCCAACTCCTTCCTAACCTCGTCTTCGGTCTTACCGAAAGCAAGGGCCTCGGGCTGGGCGAAGAAGTTGCTGAGAAGGATGCGGTGATGTTTGGAGGAGGCGATGGGGTTGTGTGTCGTAGCGGGGGCGATGAAGTCGGCGGGGATGAGCTTCGTGCCCTGGTGGACGAGCTGGTAGAAGGAGTGTTGGCCGTTCGTTCCAGCTGCGCCCCAGATGATGGGCTGTGGCAGTGTCAAAGTTAAAGTTAGAAAGATACAGATAGAGAGCAACGTACGCCAGTCTGATAATCGACCCTCTGTCCTCCCTTCGTGATACTCTTCCCGTTCGACTCCATATCACCCTGTTGGAAGTAATCCGCGAACTTATGCAGGTACTGATCGTACGGCAACAAGGCGTGCGTCTGGGATCCGTAGAAATCGTTGTACCAGATGCCCAGGACTGCAAGGATGACGGGAAGATTGTCCTCCAGCCTCGTCTCCTTGAAGTGCTGATCCATAGCGTGAGCACCTTTGAGCAAGGCCTCGAAGTTATCATAACCGATGACGAGGGCGATAGAGAGTCCGATCGCGCTCCATAGACTGTACCTCCCACCGACCCAGTCCCAGAACTGGAACATGTTCTCCTGGGAGATGCCGAACGCAGTGACTGCCTTCGTGTTGGTGGAAAGCGCGACGAAGTGCTTGGCGACGTGTTTCTTGTCCCCAGCAGAGGAGAGGAACCAGTCCCGGGCACTCTCTGCGTTGGTGATAGTTTCCTGGGTGGTGAATGTTTTGCTGGCGATGATGAAGAGTGTGGTTTCCGGGTCGCAGAGGCGGAGAATCTCAGCGAGATGAGTCCCGTCGATGTTGGACACGAAGTGCGCCTCGAGATCGCGCTTGGAGTAGGTCTTGAGCGCTTCGGTAACCATGACAGGACCTAGATCTGAGCCTCCAATACCGATGTTGACGATGGATTTGATGGTCTTGCCGGTGTATCCCTTCCACTCCCCGCTCCTCACTGCCTCAGAGAACGTCTTCATGTGTTCCAAGACACCGCCGACTTCGTCAGCTCCAGATTCCTGGATCTTGAAATCGTCAAAGTTGCGAAGTGCGACGTGGAGGACAGCACGATCTTCAGAGGTGTTGATGTGCTCGCCAGCGAACATCTTATCGCGGACCTCCTCGACGTTGGCTTCGCGAACGAGTTGGAGTAGCTCAGTGAAGATGGGTTCTGTGATGAGATTCTTGGAGTAGTCAAGAAGAAAAGTGGTGTCTGGACCGCTCTTAGAGTTGTATTCTTTGGAGAATTTGGAGAAACGAGATGGATCCTGGGCGAAGAGGTCCTTCAGGATGAGTTTATGATGCTGATCATCGTAAATCTGCTGCAGCTTCTTCCAAGAAGCATACTCTAAGTATTTCCATGATTATAAGAAGATACTTAGGAGAATATGAAGGATGTAAAGCGCACCAGAAGCGAGTTTGCCAGTGCTCATTGTGTTGGTAAAGGTGGTGGTAGGAGAAAGAAACGACGATGAGCTGCCCATTCCATCATCGCTAGATTTATTGACTCGGCCCGCTGCGGCCCACCATCTGATGCGGGATCAAAGCTGACAAAGGATGCCCGCCAAAGCCCGTAACGATCTCGAAGCCTTCAGAGTAGACGTTGTACGACGAGTAGAGAACGAAAAGAACTTGAAGAGAGTGAAGGTTGGAGGCACTCGCTGGGCTTCTTCAATCCTGTAGCCGTCAGCACCAGATTCAATTCAAGGTGATGATGGCCCTGCTCATCCATCACACACATGTACGTTTGATGGACGAGCGCTGATCCTATTGATAATTGAACGGACGTGCAAAGCCTATATTCTTACGTCCTCAAAATATCCATTCGCCAACTCTTGCGTAGAAGAAGGGGTTGAGGCCTGTCGTCTCATCAGAGGGTCAAGACTAGTTGGTGTCTCGCCGTACCGAGATCAAGGTCTAAAGAAAGCCTCAGCTCGAACGACGCCTCGCATGATATTCTTCTAGTTGCAGTAGTCTGCGGGGACGCTGTGTAGCTATGATCATCGTATATTCACCCTGAAATCCCTGATCAGATGGAGGAGCACAGCGATAACCTCGTGCTTACTGACTGTACTTAGCTTGTCCCTTTCTTCAACTATTCTGCCTCGCACATACGGCAGTCGTTATACCAACTTCGGAGGTCCGCGTCTTTTTTTTCGACTCTTATATTTATACGAATACCTCCTTCTGTTCGAGACTCTTCCTTTGCCTCACCCACTTCCCCATTCATACGTCTTCTGGATCTCCTGCGCCCGCTGGGATCGGTCACCAGTGTGGGTCTCGCTGTTTCTGCGTCGAGTGCAAAGACGAGTTGCATCCTTCCGTATTCCGGTTCCCTCCCGAAAGCGAAACGATTCTCAAGAACGAAGGAGTGTTGGGACTTGGCAGGGTAGAAACATTGACCGATGGCAGAGGAGGTGGTAGTGAACTACGATAAAGTTTTTGGGTGCGTTGATCTCCCTGTCATTTCTTTCCCGGGCCCAGGAACCACATTATTCTAATTTGGCGCCTCCAATACAGAGCACTCGTCGTCGCGACCTGGGTCAATTGTGTACTGCTCATGTTAGAGACTATTCAAGTACGTCTGCTTTCTTTCCTATAGATCGTTTCGCTTCTCCCAGTTGACGAGCCTATTCATACGTTCCTGCCTATTCGTGTTGCGTCGCAGGTGGTCACTTGCTTGAGTCTGGAAAATCGGAGCTTGTCGTTGCGTTGTCTCGTCGTGTGGTGTTACTTCGTGGATGTTCTGTGCAGTGCCGCAGATTGCGTGTGTGTGTATCTGGTGTGTTCTCTTACACCTAGGCCTCCTCATCCCATTCTTAAATATGCTGGACTGACGGCGTCAATTTTTTTGATAGTATACTGTAACTCACTGGGGTCAGTTTCATCTATCCCATATGTCAGGTTATGCGTAGAGCTGATAAGGAGGTATGGAGTTCAGGTGATTATAGCTACAGCGTGAGTACTCCAGACGTTTCTTCACGCCAAACACCAGACTGACGTTTGTACTCCGTTCAACCAGCTTCATCAAGATTGGTACGTCCTCGTCTCGCAGGGCTAGTACGTGTAATATCGTATACCATACTGATCTCTCATCTCATCTAGGCCTATGCCTGGTGCATCTCATTACTGACGCCACACTCTTCGCACGCACTAATCTGTGGCAACTTTTTCTAGTTCAGCTAGTCTGTACAGGCGTAGTGGCATCCACTGTTCAAGTGTTCCTCATCTTACGATACTATTCAATGTGTGTTATCTCTCAATTTCATTACCCTCTAGTTAGTCCTAAGCTTAGTCTACCCACCAATCAGATCACGAAACATACACATCTCTATCTTCCTCTCCATCCTCGCTCTCGCACACGTACGTTGCTCCCCATCCTCCATCACTGCTCTCCTCTACACTTCTCGTTCTCATTCCTCTCTGAATCCTGATATACTATTACGTATATATAGGGAGGAGGAGCGATCGCAAGCGCCGCTCTCACCATTGTCTTCAACTCCTACTTCCAGCGGCACAAACTCACCGTCCCGGCCCTTATATGGCTCACAGTCGCTTCAGTGGCGGACTGGGCTATCGCTGGGGCGTTGGTGTGGGAGTTGCAGAAGATGAAGAGTAGAGTGCGGCTGAGGAGGACGAATGGGTGAGTTAGGTTTCTCCTCTGAGTCTAGGTCCTTCCTTGGATCAACAGCTCAGCTGTATCGTGGAGATGGTATTCTAACGAGCTTGTGTTTCTTGTCTTGCTCTTTAGGATGATTAAGAGGTTGATGTCCAATGCGATCAGGAGTGGCGCTGTGACCTCTCTCCTCGCCACGATTGTCCTCATAACATGGTTCGCAGCGAACTCTGAGCAAACTAACAGTATGTCCACTTCTTCCACCCCACTCCCATTCCACCATACATAGCACTCACCCCACTCACTCACCTCATTCTAATTCGAATCCACACACCCCTCTGTCCCTTCTTGATCCTCCGGAACGCCGTATTCATCTAACCTAACCTTCGACAGTATCCGTAGGATTCAGCTTTTGCCTCGGCCGCATCTACAGCATCACCATGCTCTACAATATTAACAACCGCGGCGGTCTCCTCGAGTCCAATTGGGTCGACTCTCATGAACATCACCCAGATGGGAGGGTGGGTTGCGTTAGGAGAGATAGAGATAGACGTGGACACGGGCAGGGGTACGAGAGGGAGGAGGTTTGTGTAAATTCGACAGTGATGGATGTAGGTGTGTTCACGACTACTAGGACGACGGTGACGAGTGCGAGTCCGTGGACTCGAATGACGGAGCGTGATTGTATTGATAACCTGAGTAGGGTGTACGATGAGGGGTGTACTACGGTTTCGAGATGACTATATAACTTATATCCGTTTCTTTCTGCTACGAATTGGACGACCGAGAAGCTGAGGCTGCTTGTGCCAGCTCTGCCTCTCCCCGCTCTGAGGGGATTGGATTATTCAAGATGCACAGGAGCAAGGTTTCTATACCCCAATTCTGGTTGTTCTCCAGGCTAAGCCACTTCTGAAATTGACTAACGTTGACAGGGCTGCACAAGAGCACATGTGCGTGCCTCAGAGCCATCGGGAGGAACAATCACGGAGAGAGTCCTCGGGCAATCCGGGCTTGGACTCAGACGGCAAATCCACAGGAAATGATCCGGCCAGGATCTCCATCTCTCCCTCAAACGGCGATCATCTCGTGCCACTGGATCGCTTGCCTAGTACCAGAACGCTGACTATGGATTTCATCCACCAAAACTGGGAGAGCAGCCCACGATTCTCGCACCAGTGCGCCAGAGCAGCGCCCCCAACGTTAACGACTGATCATGAAACTGAACCCGTAACGCCGGTTCGGGTTCTTTCAGGGTCGACCGCTTGGCATCTTTTGTTCTGACCGTCGTCAATACCGGTCAATCTTTTGGGCAACTCTCTGTCACCGCCGCGAAAATGCTATTCAAACTGAATTGGGATGGACAGTGATAAATGGAGCAGAGATCATGGGATGTTTGGTTATATACTTGGTGAGTTCAAGTTGGTAAGCTTCTTCCGCTGATCTCCCCCACTTACTTCTTCCTTACCACTGTATCAACGACGTGAGACTAACTCAGCGCTCAACATTCTCGACGAATAAGCAAGTGGGTAGAAGAGCATTCTTTCTAGTCTACGGCTCGTAGAGCACACGTAGATCTGCTTTTCCATTTTCTTGACCAATCTGGGGTTTGAGGCTAGGATATGAAGCACGACAGTGTTTTCGGGTGCGTTTGCACTTCTTTCCACACCTTTGCTAGGTAGCGTACGACTGATAACGTTATATCTAGCTCCCTAATGATCGCAACTTGGTTCAACTCCATGCTTCTCATGGTAGAGACTATACAGGTGTGGAACATGACCCTCGCGAAGATCATTCCACGTTAACTCACCTCCTCCTACAAGGTCTACAAGTGCCTCAAAGGGCCAGATCGTTCTTGCTCGATTAGATCTCTCGTTCTATGGTGTTACGCTATCGACGTAGTATGCAGCGCTGCGGATTGTGCTTGCGTTTACCTTGTCCGTTGCTCTCATTCCTGTACTCAGTGTTTATGATCTGACCCACGACAATCCAGTATACGATTACGCATTGGGGTGAGGTGTTACTCATTCCTCGAACACAGATGCATTCGCTAATTCTATAACCCTCTCAGGAGATGAATCGTATGGTGTAAGTCTCCGCTATCCCCCCCATTCGTCCTTCCAGTCTTAAATGGTTAGCTGATGATCTCGTTTGTCACATAGATGAAGCAGCACTGGTTTGTTCGTTTTCATTCTCGTCACCGTCTCGTTAAACCAACTCACGTTGCTCGTCTCCTAGGCCAATGCCTGGTATGGTTCATTCTTCGTACCTATGATCATCACGAACGGCATGCTCACATAAAACGATAGTGGAACATATATCCACAGGGGTGGTCGGGTTTACCGTTCAACTCTTTCTCCTCCTCCGGTACTACTCGCTGTAAGCTGCTCCTCACTCTCAGACCGTATCCTATCCCTTCTCTAAAGGACATGCTTTCCACAAGATCTAGAAACCTCTGGGCCTCGCTCTTGATCAGCCTCATAGCCTTCGTTTCCGTGAGTCCTTCCTCTGATAGTCCTTTCCTCTGAGTCCCAGGTACGCTGATATCAAATCTTAATTGGATTCCTAGGTTGCGGCGGCAATTATTGGGAGCTCCCTCATGATGACGTTCCGCTCGTATACGCAACGCGGAGTTCTCACTCCCCCGACCCTCGTTTGGCTTGTCGCGAGCTCAGTAGCGGACTGGGCGATTGCTGGTGGCTTGGTGTGGGAATTGACGAAGATGAGGGCGAGGAACGGGTTGCGTAGCACGGATGGGTATGTTCTGGCGATACTGTTCCCCTTGCTAGGTTTGATGATCACTCATCGTGGATCCCTTGCGCTTCGTGCTCTGTAGCATGATCAACCACTTGATTTCCAATGCGATCAGGACCGGTGCAGTCACTTCTTTCTTAGCTACAGTCGACATAATAAACTGGGTAGCTGAGACTGAGAGCAATGGTGAGTTACTCCTGAGCTTCATTTAGTTATGCCTCTCACAGATCCCATCCCCTGGTAATTCACAATGACTCTCAGCCTCCGTTGCATTTGGTTTTTGTCTAGGTCGCATCTACACCCTGACGATGCTGTACAACATTAACAACCGTGGTGGACTATCTAAATTCAGACTCGACTCAGAACCTTCACCACCTCGACATCGTGAACCAGATCCCCAGGCCAAAGATGATCCAATAAGCACTGTCCCTGTTGGAGTTTTCACGACGACTGGGCCCGTGGTATATACGAGTACTTCAATAGACCACCTCGACTCTGGCGGTACTCTGAGTAGTTTTGTTTCGACACAAAGTGTTCGCCTAGTTCATGAACCAGCTCACGGTAGTAGTAGTAGAATATCAAGTGATCTGTAACTTCATGGTCTAGAAGCGGGGTAGAGGAAGAGAGCATCTGCTACTTGGGTGCTGAAAATTAACTACGGAATTGTACGAAATATGGTTGATGATTTGCCCAGATCCTTTAAATTTCCAAGTTTGGTTAGGCCGACGGCCCGTCATCCGCGAGTTAATTTTGCGTTGCCCCAGGTTGGACCAGGACCGTTCAACCATCTCCCTATCACCTCCGCTCAGGTCTTTTTCCCTTTCATGCACGAAAAATCGGGCATACATGATCTCTGTCTGTGAATGCACATACTCCTGGAAGAATATTGATTCCACACTAAGCACGACGTTACTGTCCGGATGTGTATATGACATGGTAGCTGTAACGAACAACTCCAAGCAAAAACATTTCAACATTCACCTAGCTTCGGGGGGTTGACGGGCATGCTCACACCCTGAGCATCTTACTGAGCAGTTAGTCAAAATGAATGACAGGCACTTTCCCGACGACCCACTTGATTTTGGGTCTGTATGGGCACCTTGGGCCTCATCTAGCTCTCTCATCTCTTCTTCTATCTCTTCTTCCTCTTTCGGTCCTGTTTCTTCTGTTCTCTGATTCTGGGCTGAGCCGTCTTCTGGAGCGTGGTTCTCTTTCCCCTTCGAAAGTTACCTAGTCGACATACCATAAAGCTTCGCCGATCGCTGGGAACGCTTGTGAGAAGAATGAGCAACGATAGTATTCTAGGGTTGGTTCGTTTTTGACTACGGGTCGAGTGTCAGCGCTGAACGATAGGTATCTACAGTGTGCTCGCCATCGGGGCATGGGTAAACCTCTCTCTCCTCGTGTTGGAAACGCATCAGGTGTGCATATTTTACTCGCTACCTTCGTCCGTTCCGTTCCTCCTTCATCGTTTATTGCGCCAGGTACTAACGGTTTCTTCCCAGGTTCTCCGATACATAAAGAGAAGAAGTGAGAACTCTATATTCTTGACGTGTCTTGTACTGTTGTGCTTCGTTGCCGATGTATCCTCGAGCATAGTGGACTGCTTGGCTGTCTACCTGGTACATCTTTTCGCTCTGAATCCAAGCCTTTGTATGTTTACCGACGATATACGGGCAGTACCTTGTAACGCATTGGGGTCCGTTGATGCCATCCTCCCGCCTCCCATTCAATCTAATCGTCTTGATGCACAGGGGACAAACCTTTTAGTGTGAGTCAATCCCCTTCTGCCAGAAACTTTAAGCTCAACAACTTTCTTCTGGCCCGTACTCCAGATGCAATCTCATTGGTACGGCCGCACCGGTCTCTCCAGTCGATCTCTGCTTTGTTTATTGACTCCAACCTAGGCCTATAGCATGTTCGTTACGACATCCACTCCCAAAATCGATGGACTGAGAAACTTGATGATATGTTTAGTTCAGCTAGTATGCACCGGCATCGTAGCTTTCTCGGTTCAAATGTTTCTCACGTTACGATATCATCTCCTGTACGCTCCGCTATCCTTCCTCCCATGTGTCACAAGAAGCTCATCGAATCACCTATTCTCAATGCAGCTCTCGAAATCTCTATATCACAGGGCTACTCATCGCAATTTCCATGCTCTCCGTAGGGTTTTCTCGCCATTCATTGTATCATTAACGTCTGACGTTCCCAGGTCTGTGGAGTGCTCATCACCGCCGCTATCACCTCCATTCATCGTTCGTACGCAGAACGACATTTGGTGGCCATCCCTAGCACACTCTGGCTCTCTTCCACTATAGCCGTGGACTGGGGCATTGCCGCGGCTTTGATCAGGGAACTTCTCAAACGCAAGGCGAGGGTGAAGATAGCAAGAACACATCAGTACGTGAGCTTTTCCCATCCTCCTCCATACCCTCTCATTCGTCTTTTCTGTAGCATGATACGCAAACTTATATCTAATGCGGTTAAGACTGGTGCGGTGATATCCTTTCTCGTCACCGCGAGTTTTGTGTTATATGTATTGTTGCCAGAAACGAACCGTACGCTTTCGTCTGCCTCCCCTGATGTTCTCCTCTCGCTTGTCTGATGCTCTTCGCATCTTGGTAGTACCTGTTGCGTTTGGTTTCATTCTCGGTCGAGTTTACAGCTTGACGATGCTGTGCAACATCAACAACAGCGGCGGGCTCTCGAAATATTACAACCAGGAGACAGAGCTCTGCAAGGTCCAGATTGGAGAGCCTGATGCTCACGCTGAGCCTGGCGTCTTTACCACCATGTCGCCTTCAAGAAGCTTACCGGGCCATAGAACCATAGGGTCAATGAGTGTGTACGACGTCAGTGAACTCGCTCAAGATCCTAGTAGATCATCTAGAAATTCAATTCAATAGTTTAGTCTCGACGAGTGTAGAGAGCACAGAGTGAGAAATAACTGCAGATTTGCATACGATATAAAGCACGCTTTTTCACCTATGCTTTCTACGTGTAAAGAGAACAAACGACTATTTCAAACTTATCAGCCACAGCTCGCATCATGATGTCGGCTCGTCGTCCGCTAGGATAATATCGTGCTTGTTCTGACCTGTCAACCGAAAGTGGGTATAAAGGGTTGCCCAGACGTTTGTTCATCTCGTCATCCATTTCGCCGTATAACCCCACATCCTTCGGTTCTTTTTGTGTTTCCCTCTTGATAGGCTTCTCTGTGCGTCCTGGTCTCTCTATCTCAACTCGAATATACTAACTTCGTAGCGGCGGGAGGTTTCTTGAAGGTCCAAAGTACAGAACCAGGATAAATCTCACACCGTTTGCGAGCTTGGGAGGGATGGACAAGAACAGTGGTTTTGGGTTTGCGATATATACTATTTGGGGAAGTGTACTGTTACTGAACATTTTGTCTGCACAGTGCGATCGCTATTGGAGTTTGGGTCAATATCCCATTGCTAACACTCGAAGCCTTTCAGGTAAGCTTCATTCAATCATTCTCGATCTTCACACGGATCGCCATTTTCATGGGTTTTGTTCAGCTTATAGAATTCTTAAGGAGCAGAAAGAAGGCTTTACTAACGACGTGCCTCGTGTTATGGTGTTTTGCTGTTGACGTAGCCACCAGCCTTGCGGATTGTATAGCTGTCTACCTGGTAAAGTTTTTCGGAATTTCTCTTCGACCTGAAGTTGACGATATACGATCAGTATCTCGTTAAGCATTGGGGTGAGCGGCCACGTTTTCAGCCTCCTGATGGCAACTGATCTAATCCTCTCTATGCACAGGGGATGAACAATACATCGTGAGCATTTTTCGATCTATTCCGGTCCTTGTGGTTCATGGATATTTCTCTGCTTTGGAATCGTCTGACTAGAATCGGCAACATTGGTATATTCAATCCCTTTCTACTGTTCCTCGTTTTATGTCGATCTTTTTGCAGGGCTATCACATGTTCGTTACGATGACCGGTCTTATGAGTCTCTTAACATGTCTTCAGTCCAGCTCATAGGCACCGGGGTGGTTGCATTCTCGGTTCAGATGTTCCTCACACGACGTTATTATACACTGTATGCCCACCACCCTCCCCTCTTATAGTGGAGAGAAACGTCTTGAGCTCACAACCCCCTCTATCAATAGATCTCAAAACGCTTATGCTAGCGGGCTAATCATCATGATTGCCCTACTCTCTGTAATCTCTTGCGGCTAGTCATTGTTCCTTTGTTGATCATTGAAGTAGACTGGCGCGATCCTTGCGAGTGCCTTCATCACTGCCATGCATGGCCTCTATACAGAACGAGAAAAGATATCATTCCCTATGATGCTATGGATCTCTTCTGCAATTGCGACAGATTGGGCTATTGCAGGAGGCTTGGCCTGGGAACTCCGAAAACTTGATTCCAGGGTGGAGATAAAGAGAACTCACGAGTACGCTGACCATCAAGTTATATTCTGGATCATCCTCACTGAAGGATTTTCACTATAGTATGATTTGCAAACTTGCCTCTAACTCGATCAAGAGCGGGACAGTAACATCTTTGCTGGTCACAGTCAGCTTTGTCGTGTATATTCTGTTTCCAGAGACGAACTGTGAGCTTCTACGTGTCTCCTTTGTCCTTACTTTATTCTTCTCATGAAACTTATTGCTCAGTATCGATTACCACTGGCTTCGCCATTGGTCGCGTTTACAGCCTTACTATGCTGTACAACATTAACACACGGGGTGGTCTCTCAAGTTACAATGGAGGCGAAATTGAGCTTGGCAAGTCTCCGATATAATGCCATCCTGGGCCAGGCAATTTCACGACCATGTTGTCCTCGATAGATCGTAGAGACGTACAGTATATTCAAAATTTCTACACCACCAATGAGTGCTCTCTTCACTATTTGCAATGTCACAAATAATAGATCGAGTGAGAATAGCATCCGAGTCTGCTAGTTCTTTGAGTGTCACTCGGGCCCCTTTGCTCGTTTCATATACCATCAATACCCACTGCGGCCAGGCGTAGCGATAGCCTCGTGTTCCAGGATTCCTTCATATTTCTACATTTCTCCAGGGAGGACATCAATCTAGGGTTTGTACCGGGACAAGTGGTGCGCTCTAACCTAAAAAGTGATAGGTCAATTCGCCTAGGAGGCGAAACTTTCAGTCTGGGTCCCTGTCTCATACCAGTGAAAACCTTTTCCCGCCCACCACTCAAATTTGACCACGAGCACTTCATGAACTATCAGTAGGAGGGATAAGCACGCCCTCGACTCAAATAGTATGAGGCTCAGACTCGTCAAAACTAGTCACCTCTGACGAACGTATCCATCGTCATCGATATCCGCGATAGGTTCGGAGCCTCCGAAGCTTCCGAGCGATTAGCTCTGTCAGGACCCTGCCCGGAGGATGAACGTTTGAACGTTGAATGTTGAACCCCCGAATATCTTTCCATTGATAAGACTCGGCCGACTCAGCAACCTTAAAATCATTGATCGAGATGGTCCTTCTGCCTGCCAGTTTCTCCACAAGCCGCCGAGTCGCTATACCATCAGTAAAACTGAACCCATCTCAAAACCACCATCGCGTACAGTATTCTGGTTTTTTTCTTTCCTGTCCCCTGGTCTCCTTATTTGGAAAACATCCACTTCTAAACTTGATTGTTTCCCAGCAACATCAAGGACTTAACCTCTGAGAGTTCCGATCGGAGTACACAAGCTGGAAAATGGGGCACGACAGCGTCTTGGGGTATGAACTTTCTACAGGCCGCTCAAAAGACACGGTGCTAATGATCTCCATGTAGTGCGCTCGCCATAGCTAGCTGGATCAACACTGTCCTCTTCGCTTTGGAGGGTGTTCAGGTTAGATCTCTTGATATGGTTGAGATATTTTCAAGTTATGAACTGGCACCCCATACAGGTAGCGATATATTTGGGTGGAAAACAGAAGACTAAGGGTATAACGACGCTGGTGCTCTGGTGTTTCGCTGTCGACGCAACTTGCACTGTGATGGAGTGTGTTGCTGTCTATCTGGTATGTCGTTTGAATCTCTCTCGCTCTAGGCAAATCTGGTCTGAGTTCCTCAATCTTCTTGAGTATGCGATTTCTCACTGGGGTTTGTCGTTCGTCTTTCTCTCTGATATCCAGCTATATTGACTTCAGTTTGTGCTTTACCAGGAGATCGGCTTTACAGCGTGAGTTCACTTGTGTCCCTTCACAGCTACGAAACCCCATCTGACCGGGGCATACATGACGAATACTCAGCTGGACCAACACTGGTAAGTTGGCGACTAACCTAGTCTTTATTATAACTTGGTTAAGCTGACGCAACGACTTCTGATACTTTAGGCCTATGAGTGGTCCGTTCTGATCATACTAAACTCGCTTCTATAGGTTCTAATCAAAAATCCCTTACTCTATGTATGTCACCAGCCCAACTTGCGTGCACAGGTACAGTTGCCCTATCGGTCCAAGGCTTTCTCATACTTCGCTATCACATTCTGTGAGTCATCTTGAAATGGTCTTTTACACAGAGGTGCTGAAGAGTTGCCCCTCTTCCAGCTCAAAGAACCTTATCGTCTCCAGTCTACTGAGCTCGTTATCGCTTCTCTCAGTGCGTTGTTCATCAGCATGGCGTGCTCACGTTCCGATAGTTCTAATATTCACCCAGGCAGCAGGAGCATTTGCCAGTTCCGCGATCACATCTATACGGAGCTCTTACTCAGAACGAAACTATGTCACTGTCCCTTGCCTCATTTGGCTTTCCTCCGCGACAGCAGCTGACTGGGGAATTGCTGGGGCGTTGGTATGGGAGTTACGCAAACTGAAATCGAGGACAGTATTAGAGAGAACGGACAGGCAAGAATTCCTTACTCATTCTACCGCCCCTTCTCAACGTCTTCAATCAACTTCGACTGCCGTCTTCCCCTAGTCTTATCCGCGAGTTGATAGCCAATGCTATCAAGACCGGTGCGGTAACATCTCTGGTCGCAACACTTGGATTCGTAACTTATGAAGCTACCCCGAAAACCAACGGTGAGTCCTGATAATACCCCTTACCCCATTTCACTCATTTCCACCTCTTTGGCATCGACTCGTCATTCCCTTTTTTGAACTGGCTTACTCTGCTAGCATCCGTCGCATTTGGCTTTCTACTCGGTCGTGTTTACAGCCTCACGCTACTCTATAACATCAACAATAGCGGCGGCTTGACGAGATTCTACCGGGTTCCTTCATCGCCCTCCGTACCCTCTCACGGTCGTCTCGACGATCCTGGTGAGGTAGGTACGCTCACTAGAAAGACGACGTTCACAAGACTGTCGACTGTGTATACAAGTCCCGGCTTCGGTGCACCCCATGGCAGCACCATCTCTTATAATTCCGCTTCGTACCAAGATTCAGACTCAGATGTACAGGGAACGGCGAGAGCGAGTAGTAGAGTCCCTTAGCACTCCAAGAGCTTGCTGTACCACGCGCGGTTCACAGGGCTCACTTTGGATCAGCGTAGAGTCCAAATTTCTCCACAGTTAGTTACCTGAGACTCCTGTGTATGAAGATGGAAAATTTCCTGTTCTACACCGTACCATTATACTGCATAAACTACAGGTAGATACTCTGCGAACTCCTGGATCTTGAAATCAATCATCACTGATCCCCGTAACGCATCAAACAATCCGCCTCCGAGTCTGTGATTCAGGGTACGATCAACTGAAGCCGGAAGCAAATTAATCTTTCGTTTCCATAATTTCAAATCGATGGGGTTCAGCTCCTTGGCCTCAACATGCTTGACATACCAGGTCAATACGTAAGCCACCAACTCCTTGACAGCGTCCTCCATCCTTGACCTCCCTTGCGAGTACTTCTCTTGCACCTTTCCTCCCGACGCGCCTTCTCAGTCAGGATCTTGAGACCACAAGTGGCCCGGAAGGTCAAAGCATCGATTGAAGTGGAACGAACTGGCTCGAGGCAGAGATGCTATACGATGATATCTTTGGGTACGCCTTTTACCCTTCTCCTCGAGCAGGTCCAAGTCCTCTCAACGTGACGACAGCGCACTAATTATCGCGGTGTGGATCAATACGATACTTCTCATGCTGGAGGCAATCCAAGTAAGAATTCACTCACGGTTCTCACGTTTGAGCTTTTCTGGGGTGTGCATTAGCTGACCGTAACTTTTTCGTCTCTACCTAGGTACGCAAATGCTTTTCCGGGAAAGCTAGAGATACTGTCACCAAGTGCCTCGTTCTGTGGTGTTTTGTGATAGACGTGGCTTGCAGCGCTGCCAACTGCGCTGGAACGTACCTGGTGAGCTCTAGCCTCCTTCATGATCTTACCACCTTCCCAACACCTTCTCAATGACAACCCGATGCTGAATTGTTTCCACCCAGTACACAGTGACTCACTGGGGTCAGTCTCAGTTCTATTCGTACCGAGTATCGATCTTACTGACAAAATCTCTCTTTTGCTGGCATAGGCGATTTACCGTACAGTGTAAGTTCGCTCTGTTAGTGGCGTGTAGATTTTCTCTCTGATGTTGAACCTTCTTCCATCGCTGCTCTTATTATTTAGATGGATCAGCACTGGTCTGTATTTTCAACCTTCATTGTCCTAGAACCCCCACTGATACAGAGCCGTGCTGTTTATAGGCCCATGTCTGGTTTGTCTCTAGTACTAACCTTCGATTCTTCGTTGCTGAACTCCAGAAATAGTTCAGCCTATCCTGACAGGGACTGTGGCATTCTCCGTCCAGATGTTTCTTATAGTTCGATACTATCTCCTGTACGTCCTTCAAACTCATGTCTATCTTCTTCTAACCACTCTTCACCTTGTTATCTCCCCCCAGCTCTCATAACATTCCAATTTCTATAATCCTCTTCCTCATTTCTCTAGCCTCCGTACGTCCATCGCCCCTCAGAAGTGTGCATCCCCTCACTTTTATCTTCAAAGCTCGTTGGCGCTATTTGGAGCGCCGTAATTCTCTTCCTCCACAGCCCCTACGCGGAACGCAACTTGGTCGTTGTTCCAGGTCTCATCTGGTTATCAGCCTCCGCCTCTGCGGACTGGGCTATAGCTGGTATGTTAGTCTGGGAAATTCAAAGGAGGAAGGCGAGATCGATGTTGTTGAGGATGGATGGGTCTGTAATAAATTCTTCCTCTGGTATTCAACACTGACTGGCTGTTCGGTTGAAATTTGACTAGGATAATACGAAGCCTTACAAGAAACGCCATCAGGACCGGCTCTGTAACCTCGTTCATCGCAACGATGGGCCTGATAGCCTACTTCGCTGCACCAAAGACGAATGGTATTATCCCATTGTCTGCCCATTCGCCATCCTATACCGGGACTGATTTCCCCATTGTAGCGCCTGTTGCGTTCGGCATCTGCCTCGGACGCGTCTATAGTCTCACAATGCTCTACAACATCAACAACCGTGGAGGCTTACAGTCCCACTCGCATCAAAACGATACCGAGCCTTCGATGCCTTCGAACGAGCCATTGCGCCGCGAGAGAGCTGTTCATGCGGAGGTTGGCGTAATGTCCTCGGCATTGACGTTCACCAGGCTTTCTATTGACGATCAGGAAGACGTTGGGGGCGGAACATGGACCACGACTCGTTCTTACGGTCAGAGTGCGAGTTATCAAGAATCGCGATGAGTGGTCCAGTCATAATGACAATGAGAGGAGGGTAACCTTTATACTGCGACCTCTCCGTAATTACTATAGTAGTACTCTAAAGCACTGTAATACTATACATACGTCCCATACCCAGAAACGATCGAATAAGCGACGAAAACTGGTTCGGGGATAAGTCATTACCATTCGCAAGCCACACAATTTCTGAGGGCCGTGATTCTCTGGACAGTTCAGCGTCACATTGCCTCTTCACATATCTTCGTCAAAAAGTGCGCAGATTCGCATAGTACAGTGATTGGCCACTGAGTTATACGATCAATTCGTATTTTTTCTCGCAAATTGGCGACAGTCGACATCCATCCACAATAAGTATATGGGTACATAGCTACAGACTTGAAGTACACACTGAAACATGAAAACAATGAGAGAAGCAACTTATGCATGAGAAAAAAAGCAAACGAATAGATCAGTCAAAAATGACAAAAGATCAGTCATGTTATACAAAACAAGATTACACGGCCGTCGTCGTCAACGACGACATGGGAGCCTCGAATTTGGCAGTAGAGGGTTTGGGGATGAGGGGAGGCTTAGGCCCAGGACGAGGTTCAGAGAGAAAAAATGAACCATTGACCTTTTTCGCCTTCTTGTCGGCCTGTCACTGCTTCTTTACTTGACCAAACTCCTTCTCGAGGTCCCATTCTCCATCCCTCTCCACGATAGCCGCAGTTCTCTCCCTACACAATCTCTCATCAAGTGCCTCTCACCATGCTGCACCCTCCTGCACCTTTTCTATAGCCTCCTTCCTCCTCTCCTCAACAAATTACAGTGCTCAATCATCATATCAGCCATGAGTGCCAAATCCACTATCTCAGGGAGTCGGACATTTTGACCGTCGTTTCGCCTCAATTCTGATCTCGCCACCATGGAACTTGGAAATCTAATAGTTTAGAGGTATACTCAGATACTCCCAATACTATTCAAGAGATTTATGAGCCCAGTATCAGTCTAGCCTTGAATCAGATTTTTTGAGATCAGATATTCACGTACGAATCACACAAAACTTTCTTTTGTTATCTGCTTGAAAGAACAAAATATCGGGTTTCAACTGCATAGAATCTATGTACTGGACACCTTCTTGGGATCCCGTCATGAGTTGCGCAAGGCAGGAAGCTGGTTGACCTGAAAATAGCTGTTGTATAACATGAGTGATACCGTATGACTCAGCGGTCCATCACTGTACTATCACTTACCATTGCTTACAAATGACTCGCTCTTACAAAATGTATTTTCTGGCTCCCTCAAGCCCTCGCATTGCTTGCAAAATCGTCGGAAGGTGTGCGTAGATACTAGTGGAACAGCTCTATAATTTTAATCGTGCAAAAAAGTGGGGTGAAACGCTTCGGAGCTGTCCGAAGGGCCAAAAAAAGTGACTTGGCCCAAGCGCAAATAAATCTAATAAATTCGTGAGACCGCGGTCCAAGGTTCTGAACTACTCAAAGTAACTGTATATACAATAGCCTGAGCATTGATAGCGGTTGTGGTGAGATATAGCTGCTGCAAGTCGCTTGTGACGATAAGCCCTCAGAGACGACTGGTCACGTTTCAAACTCCGATCGATTACAGCGCAAACTGTGGCCACAGCCGCGTAATCTGAGCCCTCGGCATCCTCTTATCAGTGTGACATTCTGTAACACAATTTTGTAAAGGTGAATTTCGGGCACTCTTCTCAGCGGCATCGTTATTTACTCTTGCTTCCTCTCTGTACTACCAAATAGGCTATGCAAATCGTGAGGTTGCTCGATTACCAAGCTTCATAAGGAAGCCGAGGGAGGTAAGAGCAACGGAAGTGACTCTCCGAAGATGGTTTCCAAAAAGGTTTGTAAAGGTGGTACTAAATGATAGTAGGCGGGAAGGTCAACTGGAGCGAAGCAGCTGAAAACGTCAACATCAGAGAAAGTACTTCATCCGTGGACGACCCTGTTTCAAAGGTTTCCACCCGTCGACTCGGACCAGTTCTCCCTGTGCGAAGAAAAAGTTCAGACTGTCGTTCTATTTCCAGAAAATCATGCAGAGAGAACGGACGCACCCTGCCACCGCCGATGCTGGACTCGTCGATAAACCTCTCTGTCAATCTCAAATCAATTATCCAGAATCAGCAGCCGGTGACATGAATGTTCGTCTGCTCCAATGTGGGTTTCAAGTTCCTCCACCATGCATGCGCCACCACCTTCGTAGGGTAGTAGTATAGTTGACTTCCATGAACAGTTAGTTTGGCTTAAATATCCAGTCGTCTGCGAAGAATTTCGAGAGTCCAAAAATCATGGATAGGCAGTCGAGGGGATTGACGGTACCGGGTACAGTAAGAAGTTAGTGATCTGGTGACCACTTCTCCACTGTTGTTGTTCTCGTCGACCCTGAGGACCGTGGCGGGAATGATAGATTTGATGGATGAATCGGCAGTTATATTGATCTCTGTGTATTGAGAATAGATTCCGGACTGAACTGTGTTTATGTGTGCCGACCATGTCAGCCCCTGTGCTTCTTGCCTTTCCCCCTTGTCCAGCACCACCCACGAGCTACAAGAGCGAGGAGTCTTCCTCTCTATTCTCTATACTACCTGACAATTTCCTGATTCCTACGAATCAAGGAATATTTCCCTTCCTCGTCATCTTTCCGTCTGGCTTCCGAAGCTTCAGCCTTTTTCACTACCTGTAACTGCTGGCGGTATACTTCAATCGCTCTCAGGGGCCCATCATCAGCTTCAAGTTTGTAGAATCCCGGATCGAGCTAGGAAGACTGTAGAACAGAATGTTATACGACAGTATTTTCGGGTACGTCCAAAGCTTATTCAATCTCTCAGAGAATTCATCGTAATAGCGTGTTGCAGGGCGATCCTAGTTGCTTCATGGGTTAATATCATGCTCCTCATGTTGGAAGCTATTCAAGTAAGAGATTAACTCTTCGACTCTTTCATTTCTTCCATTCATGCCGAGCCCAGCGCTGACAGCCCGAAACCCGTTTCATCTAACATAGGTCCTCAAATGTTTGACAGCAAGAGACCACCACGTACCTAGAAAGCTCCTGGTATTGTGGTGTTTCGTCATCGACATAGTTTGTACTTCTGCAGACTGCGCTTGTGTGTATCTGGTACGCCCAGTTCCACTCCCCCTACGATCGTCAAAGCTCAACCTCTTGTTTCTACAAGTATACTATAACGCATTGGGGTAAGAGCTTACTTGTCGGATATTATCCCAAACTGAGCTGTGAGTAGGAGATGTACCATACAGCGTAAGTCACGACAAGAGACCTCTTCGATCTGACCAGACAGACTAACGGGAGCATACCACTTGCGAGTAGATGAACCAACAGTGGTGCGAGTGCTCCCTGTCTTCCTCTAGCTACTTCCCTGGCTAACTCCCTTGTTACATCCCCTCTTTCAGGCCTATGTCCGGTCTCTCTATTTTTTTTTCTACTATCCCCTCAGAAGATACTAAACTCGGACCTAGTACAGCTCGTTTGCACAGGCACAGTAGCATTCTCAGTCCAGTTGTTCCTCATCGTGCGATACTACCTCCTGTACGTTCCTCATCTCCCCATACCAATCCACTAGAGCGATCACCTAATCTGACGTTTCCCCGATAGTTCACGAAACAAATACATATCCGGCGTTCTAGCCCTCATTTCTCTCGCTTCCGTAAATCGTCCCCTCATCTCACTTGCAGAACCCCAATGAACGCTGAGATCTCACCCAGCTTGCCGGAGCGATTGCCAGTTCTGTGGTCATCTCCATCCACAGCTCGTACACAGAACGTAACTTCGTCACCGCTCCCAGTCTCGTCTGGCTGGCCGCCTCAGTGGGAGCGGACTGGATGATAGCGGCTATGCTCGTTTGGGAACTTAGAAGGAGGAGAGCAAGATCGGGTATGGTGGTCACAGACGGGTGAGTGAGCTTATTCTGCGTTGGCCCATTCCTCCCAGTCACTCAGTTGGCTGATCTGCTCGCTCCCCACAGTATCCTCCGCAGACTAATATCCAACGCTATCAAAACCGGCGCTGTGACGTCCTTCCTCGCCACGATGGGCCTAGTTTCCTACTTCGCGGCCCCACAAACAAACGGTACGACACGCCCCCTTTCTTCTCATCTTCAAACTCCTTCCTCTAACCCGAACCCTTACTTTCTCATCCAGCGCCGGTCGCATTCGGATTCGTCCTTGGCAGGGTATACAGCCTGACTATGCTCTACAACACCAACAGCAGCGCCGGACTCACCTCGAAATCCCATCATCGACATCATTCAGAACTTGCCAAGGGTCCGGAGGGAGAGGCCGTCTCTGGTCATAGGGACACCGAAGAGAATGCAGGGATGTTCACGACGCTGACGTTCACTCGAGATTTAGTTGACGGGCAGGAGACGAGTAGGATGTTCACCTCGACGACGGGTAGTCGGTATCAGGACGAGGAATATTCTATAACGTCCCCGGGGCCTCATAACACCTAAAATATGCACTCTTATCTAGTTATCCTAACCTGACGAACGATTCTACTGTACTACCTGCCATCTCGCTGATAATCGACCACACTCCCACCAAGTTCGCACACATGCCCACCTGTACATGACATCCTCACACGCAGAATACAACAAAATGCAACGCTGATTTGACAACGCTACGAAGTTTACACTAACAGACAGACCGTAACTTACATGTACCGGTACAATAGGAAAAAAACCACAATTTGGGGGATAGACTCTGCTGATAGAGGCTGCGGTGAACGGGAATAGGAAAGGATAGTAAAAGCTGGGGCAGAGACGAGTCGGCTTTGGCTACAAGAAGATAGAAAAGTTCGGGTATTTCAACCGAGAAAGAGTGGAGAAAGAGAAGAAGATACCGGTCGCTTTCGAGGACGGTGGAAGAGAGATAGAAAGGAGGGTATGAAGGGAAACGAGGTATGAAGGGAGAGAGGTATGAAAGCAAACACAGCATCTCGATAACGAAACGAAAGGTAGAACAGCAAGCCGTTCAAAACAAATAGCAAAATTACACTGGAGAATAATACAGAGCTTTTTTCAGAGCTTAGACTTCAAAACACACACGAACGGGCAAGAATAAGGAAGAAAAGAGAGAGGAAGAAACGGAAGAAAAGACGGATGTTTATTATGCGACGTTCAATGAACGATGGCGTTGGCTGATTATAGACGCTGCGAGGGCTGTTTGAGCCGCAAGGATATTGAGAGCTGAGTCGAATCTAGACGACGGAAACTTAAACGATGGAGGTGATAGCTGATTGCGCTGATAGCTAGACGATAGCGAGAAAACTCGAAGTGGACGGGTTAGGTGCGTGTTTGGTTCCTTGGATCTGAAAGACGAAACGAGGGAGAGTTGTAGCAGAACGAGTCGACACGAGAACAGCAAGCGTTGAAACCACGGAACCTATAAAGAAGGCGAGAAGCTTGGCCCGAAAGAAGTAGGACCCCATCACCTCCGCTCCTCACCGACAACCGAATCGCCCTCACTCTGCTCATGGACAGGCAACCTCTCATGGGCGTGATGAAGCTGGGCCTTCGAGTTCATCTCCCCAACCTCCCGGTTCGCCTCCTTCCCCTGCTGCTGTCCATGTGCGTGCTGATCATGACCGCTGCTCGTCTGAAAACCATCCCCGGCATTAGGGAAGGAGCCAAAGTATGGCGTGGCAGGGCTCAGAGAAGCCGAGGAACTGGAGTAGGTCAGAGCGGGGGAATTGAGTGGCGAGTCATATGAGACGGAGGACTGTGGGTTGTGAGCCGAGAGATGCTGCGACTGGGACTGCTGAGATTCAGACTGGGCCGTCTTGGAAGAGCTAGAGTTGCCGGCCGAGGACGTAGCTGTAGCTGCGAAACTGGGAGGCGAGGAAGACGTCGTCGTGATGTTCAACTTGGGGCTGATGGGCGTCCTGGTGTCGACCGAAGAGGTGGTGGGCGTGGGAGTGACGGAGAGCTGAGAAGCAGTAGCTGACGACGACGATTCGTTACGAGTCGCCTTAGTGGACTGACCAGCGTCAACAGAATTCTGCATGGTAGGGCTCGTCTGTCCAACTGTCCCCTCCATCTTCAACTTCTTGGATCGACCAAGCTGCGAGTTGACATAATTGGAGGGACCCGTATTGGTCCTGTTCCCGTTGCCTGACGGAGGAGCGGCCAAGGTCGTCCTCGAAGTGGGAGGAGGAGCCCAGGTGGGAGCACTGGCGTTAGATCCGACACCAGGAATCGTGACGCTAAGAGAGTTCGTAGTGACGTGCTTTCCCATCCCGCCGAGAGCGCGCTGAGGCTGAGTAGACGCTCGAAGGTGGGGTTGGTACGACTGCTGCTGATGTGACTGCGACTGAAGATGTTTCTGAGAGAGATGCTGTTGCGATAGAGTCATGAATGAGGGTGAGGCTGAAGCTGTATGCGTCGTAGTGGTAGTATTCGTAATCGGCGATGATGCAGAGGATGGAGAAGTTAATTGCTGAGGAATAGTAGCGGTGGCAGCAGCCGAGGACGCTTCGCGAGTCCGAGAGAATTGGCCATTAGCGTGGAGGCTCAAGGAACCAGAGGTCGGAGGCTGATAGTCCTTCTGTTGCCTAGGACCGACTCCGGAGAGGACGTTACTCCTAGTGAGGGGATCCTGAGTGAGGGGAGGCTGAGTACGGGCATGATGCTCATGAAACTGACGCTCCTCCTCGGCGAATGGGTTGGCTACACGAGCTCCTTGCCTATATGACTGGGTCTGATGGTCGGACTGCTGGGTCTGATGACGACCAACGCCGCCGCCGAGCTGACGAATCTTCTGCGAGTGAGCTCGGAGGATAGCTTCCTCAGCAGGAGTGTACCCGTTCCTAGCCCGAGCAGTCCCAGGTCCTAACAAGGCGTCCATTCCCAATCCCTGATTGATTCCACCGTCGCCATGCATGACGCCCAAGTCGTTCTGACTGTTGGCCATGAACGGAACACCGTTCCTCCTAAGCGCTTGAATCTGCTCGTCCCAGAACGGGGACACACCGTCACGAAGGTTGATACCCTGCTGGTGTTGAAGGATCTGCTGTTGCTGCTTCTGATGAAGTGCGTTGAGAGCCAGTCTCTCCTGAGCATAGGCCAAAGCCCCTTCAGAATCCACAGAGGACAGAGACCCAGCAGAAGGGAACGACCTCCCCATGGCGTTAACAGCGGCACCGCTAAGATCTAAAACGTCCTGAGGACCACCATCGAAGGAGATGGTCGGGCGAGGTTGACGAGCGACGGCCATGGAGCTGTTGAAGGCAGCGATCTGGGGGTGAACAGGGAGTGTGCTTCCGTGATCCTGAGTGCGCTCTTGTTGGCGTTGCCCAACGACGGGAGGAGTACGACTGCCGATTACGGGGAGACCAGTATTGGAGGAGAGGGTGATGCCCGGGAGTGAAGACGATGCAGAAAGAGGGGAGTGACTGGTCCTGGTGCCGATGACTGGCAAGGAAGACGATGTTGTGAGACCCAAATGAGTACTTGCGCTAGTGACGGGGCCAGGATGGCGACGAACGCGTGGGCGCATGTTGGCATCCTGCCCGTGGAGGTTGAGCAAAGCAGCCTGAGCTATCGTCAAGCGATTGGGAGAAACGTCCTCGTCCTTAGTGCTGCGCTCAGTGCGCTATAGAAACCATGCTCCGTCAGTTTCAAGGCTGAGAAAGATGGCAACAAGGACGAACCCTCAATTCTCTCTGCTCGCTGGTGTCAGCGAAACGCACAGAAATCCTACTCCCGACATCATTCCAACCTCGGACCATACGCCCATGAAGACGTTCTATAACATCTTCGGCAGCCTGACGACTCTCGAGCCTAGGTGAGTCATCAGCATACAAGCTGACTACGAGATGTGGAAAACGCCTACCTCACGAAAGCGATAACCCTTGGCGGGTCACTGAGCTTGGTCTGGAACATTCTGCTGCTCTTGATAGCGTATGGCTCGACAAGAGCGGCAAGACTCTGTCCATGGAACCGATGTCAACCTCCGGACCCCATAGATAGGAAAGATTCACTTACAGCTTCATCGATGCTCAAAGGGAGGCTAACGAGCAACGCTCTCAGCATACTACGAGGAAAACGACCAAACAAAACGCTTACCCCTCCATGTAAAGATTGGTGCTGCTTTGGTCGGCTAGCTTACACATCTTACGTTTGAACGACTCGTCGGCGCTGGTTTCTTGAGATCCATCAGAGCCCTGAGCACTGGCAGCGGCGGCCATGTGGAAGTAAGGTGTCCCGGGGATCTTATGGATTTGCTAGAATCGAGTGTAAAGACGATAAAAAGAGCGCATATAACGAGTTAAACAAACCTTAGAGAAAGACGGATGGAGGTTCTTGTACTGTTTGAGGCTATCGATGCATCGCTGAGCGGAGTCAATGTCCTCGAACCTGATAATCGACGATCAGATAAGATATCACAGAAGAAGGGGTGCATATATGCGCTCACAAAACAAATCCATAACCACTGGCGCGGTCCCCGACGTGTCGAGTGAAGCTCCGAACAGATTTGACGGGCCCAAACGGCGCAGTGAGCGCGAACAGCTGATCCTCTGGGAAATGGGGAGGCAGACCGTTGATGTAGACGTTGGGAGTCCGAGCACCAAGCGACGGATCCTCTTGTTCCTGGTGCCCCTGTTGCTGATACGCAGACTGAGCACTGCCAATAGAAGTAGTGGAATCCGAAGCAGTCAAGGAAGGCAGTGACGACATCGAAGGGAACGAGTTCGATGGCTTGAACTCGACCTTCGGTGGTTGAAGCTGGAACTGGGAGACCTTGGTCCCTGGTGACACGGTCACTTGAGCATGAGCTGGAGCAGAGGGCTGAGGTGAACCTGCTGGTTGGACAGATTGAGAGGCCTGGGGGCGCGTGACTGTGGGAGGGGTGCTAGCGTGATGGACTTGAGACGCTGGAGACCGAGTAACAGGCGAACGTGTGGGCTGGTGCTCATTTGCCTCGGTAACGACATCATCTCCATCGTTCCCAACGCCTCTGAGACGAGCGTGAGAGGGAGATGGGAATGGTGAGAAACGGACGGAGTCAGAGGAAGCTGTCATGTCCGAGCAGGCAGAAGCGGGAGAAAGAGTGGCTTGAACAGAGCGAATAACGCGGGAGGCAGAAGATGATGGGGTAGCAGGTCTATTGGGAGACTCGTTGGATTTGGCCAAGGAAGGTGGAGGAGAAGAAACGACGTTGCTGGTGAAGCTGTTACAGCTGCTGTTGGTGGTTACGGAGAAAGATGCAGGGGTAGGAGTAGTCGAAGAAGAATGTAGTAACTCTGACATCTCTTTGGAGCGAAATTCAAACTTGAGAGCAAAAGGAGAATCGAATGGAAAGATCTGCGAAAGAGCCGCTGGGAAATGAAGTATGGCAGGAGTAATGATAAAGGCAAGGCTGAGAAGATGTGATTCGAAGGATTTGTGATGATGGAAGTGTGACGCTTTATAGTTCTAAAGGGATATTATAAATTGCTGGTCTGGGAGGGTGGTTGATAGTAGTAGGGGAGGGACAAAGGGGGGAGGGAAATAATGAGAGAGACGATGATGGGGGGAACGAAAGAAACACGTTTGACGTTCTTCAAAGGTCGTTTCCTTTATATACTCTGCCCCCCAAAAAGCTTCTGTCACTAAATTCTAAATCGCCTCCGGGTTCATCCCATCACTTTCCTCTTTGAGTTGCCCGATTTATCTCCGAGCTCCCCTACCTACACTCGCCCGGTGTCAATCCACCACCTGAGGCTCCTCTCACGACCATTTTGGAACCCTAAGCGCTTCTTCGCCGCTGGGTCTCGTCGTTGCAAGTCCTTCTCGTATCCGACACAACTCCTGTATGTAAGATCGCGCGGTTGTCGACTCTTGCTCGGGAAAGGTTTGAGTAAATCTTCATGCGAGATGTCATAGGATCAACTTAGCGCTATCAATGGCTGGTCATTTGCAAGGCACTGGTACTGTTCTGCAACATCAGAGGTACAGTTAGCGCAAATCGCAGTGACGAGGCATAGGAGAAGAGAACGAACTACATCGTTGCCCAACACCTCCTGCGCAAATACCTAGAATGACCACAGGGCCTAGCAGCGCCGAGGAAACTCAAAATCTAACCTTGAGCATGTAGAGCATCCACACATCTGATCATCTAACTTTCTGTCTGGAATCGATAAATGCGGTCATTCATATAAGTAGATCCGAGTGTTATAGTAAACCAAATACTCACACGGTTTTTCTCGAAACACCATAATGAAAAACTTTGAGCGAATATATTTCATGTGTGGACATGGGGTTGAGAAGCTGATCTGACCCGGCTCGAGGACGTTCCAATCGCAAGAACCTGATATTTCTTCCTTGAAACTCTCGGAATGTCCTCCAGGATAGATGCAGTGGATGGGAGGGAAGTTTGCGTTGATAGTAGCTGATATATTAGCCTGGCAAGCTCTAGCAGGATCTGCTTCGGCAAGGTGTTCATCACCGACCGCTGGACTAGAGACAGTAGACTGGGAGAATCAGAATCAGACAACCATCGTCGAAGTTGAGGGGGCGTTAGCTGGACAGCGAAGAACGCAGGAGAACGAGACAACGTCATGCTATTTTCCCAATAAGTATCTCGAAGTACATCCAGTCACCATAGCCACGATGAATTGGAGTGAGAAGTAGAAGCTTTGCAAGCCCGTCTACCAAACTCGGAAAGAATATAGCCATGACAGAGCCTGAAGACCAAGTCCGATCAGCACAAGTAAATTAGAGAAGACAGTAAGGAAGAAGGAAACGTACCAGCCTCCATCGGTATAATCTTCCATTGGAATCAACTTCGCGGGAGAATCAGGAGACTTGTATCCAAAGAGCTATATTTGCCTCTGAACTCGTTACTGAGTGCAAATCGTATGAGAAGAACCGTGGATAGCCAGAAGAGCAAGTCGACAGGGAAGCTATATATTCCTCGATGATTCAGACAGAGAAGCGATTGTCAATGTGCAGCCAAGTTGGATCCTCATACTGCTGAAGATTCTATCGCATTGCTAAGATAGTAGAGTCCTTACGAATCCAAGTCCGATGAGCCTGCCTGTGGTCCGTGTCGCAGGAAGAGAAAAGTCGAACGCAGCTGACATAATGAAAACGGCCAAGGCATCATCCGCCCTCCGACCGCAGCGGTGATCCGCATCCGGCTACGCGGATCAAGATTATACTCCATAAAGAGCCAGGATCTCTGGAAAGCCGCTGAGCATGTTCACCTCGTGTCTAACGACTTTTCGCCTGAACCGCAGCTCTTGTTGAACACCCAAGGAAGGTATCGACGTACAAGAACTCTAGAACAGCAGTCCAACCACAGGGTAGTCGCAGGATCTTAATTAATTCAAGGATTCCACTCGTCCCTCATTAGGAGCTTGGGTTCTCCTGACCCTGAGGTCATCCTGATCGCTTCTACTTATCTCTACAACACCCTGTAGACAACCCCGCGGCCGGTTCGAGGGGTAGAATCTTTTGCTGCTCGCACAGAGCCTTTTACGGACAGGTCCGGGGTCGTCATACCGACTCTCAAACTTATCCCTCTTATAAATATCTCATACCCGTGTTCTTGTGTGTTCCCCCCTTTTTTTCCGCCTTATCGTCGTTCTGGACTCGCCTGCATCGAGCTTGTTGTTATTTTGAGGACTGGTGTGAAGTAGCCTGACTTTGGGGAGGAAGGGAATCCCCGATTCAGTCAAAAAGCTCGGTTTACAGAGTTGGGGGATCAGTGAGCCATGAGCTACGACAGTATTTTCGGGTACGTTTGAGCTTATTCCTCTCCCCCCCCCATCTATTCTCAGAATTCTGAAAATCCCCTTCGTCTTATTAGGGCTCTCCTCGTCGCGACATGGGCCAACCTCAGTCTGCTTATGCTCGAAGCTATCCAAGTGCGAGCCTTCGCTCTCCACCGCATCGTTTTTAATTCAGTTGATTCAGAGCGCTGATACTCAATCTCTTAGGTAGTCAAATACCTCAAGTCTGGAAACAAAATACCCCTCATAACGTGTCTCGTGCTGTGGTGCTTTCTCATCGGCGCGACAGGCAGTGCGGCGGAGTGTGTCGCTGTTTATCTAGTCCGTCCCTTCTCTTTTTCCTATTAGAAAAATCAGGGTGGTGTACTTATCTAGAGGTTTTTTCGCGCAGTATACAGTCACTCATTGGGGTGAGATTCTCCCTCTTTCTACCGTGTTTACGGGTCGGACTCATAATATGTGGTTTATCGTTCAGGGGACCCGATCTACAGTGTAAGAACAATTTTGTCACTGTACTTGCATTCTGGATTATTGGGCTCATGAGCATATCGTGGAACCGAAGGCAAATCAACACTGGTTCGTTTTCTTTCATCCTTCTAGTTTAGTCACTCGCTCACTCCCCCCAAACTTCTTCAGGCCTATGTCCGGTTCGTTCCTCTCAACTCCTTGAGCTGCAAATCTACTCAACCGAAACCAGTCCACATCGCTTGTACGAGCGCAGTGTCGCTATCAGTCCAGATATTTCTCGTTCTTCGGTATTTCCTTCTGTACGATTCTCTTCAGACTTCACTTCTACCACTCTGATCAAACTTCACAGCTCGAGGAACATCCTCGTATCCCTCATCTTATCAGCCTTATCCCTTCTCTCGGTACGTATCTTAATATTCCGTCTTGAAATCACCGCCGTTCTCAGTTTTCTCATCCCATTGTGCCGTTGACACTCAGGCCGCAGGAGCTTTTGCATCCTCTGCCCTCGCCCTCATGCACACCACATACTACAATCAGGATTCGTTCCTCATTCCCACCTTCATCTGGATCGGTGCAGCCGTGGTAGGAGACTGGGCTATCTCTGGCGCTTTAGTGTGGTCATTGAGAGGGATGCAGGAGAGGACGAGTTTGCAGAGGGTAGATGGGTACGTTTGGAGTTGACCTTGGGCTGGGTTGGATAGACGAAGCTCATTCTGCGTTTTTTGTAGGCTCATACGCAGGCTCATATCCAACGCTATCAAGACAGGCGCTGTGACCTCCCTCCTCGTCACACTCGGCCTAGTCGCCTACCTCGCTTCTCCGCATTCCTACGGTCCGTCCCCCTTTCTCTCTTCTCATGCTCTCTCTCACTCTACCGCCCTCTATGTAGCATCCACCGCATTCGGCTTCATCCTCGGCCGTGCCTACAGCCTCACCATGCTTTACAACCTCAACACTCGTTGCGGTCTCACAAACGTCCAACAATTCGATCCAGACACCGAGCTCAACAGGATTGCACCAGGAGAGGTCGACTCCCAGAGAGAAACGGGGGTGTTCTCAACGGCGTTGACGTTCACTACCATGTTGTCTAGATCCGATTCAGGGCTCACTACACGTACCATAAACACGGATACGGATATGGATGCGATGAGGAGTAGCATTGGACAGGGTACGATGCTGGGGCTGGGGAGGAGCAGTTCAGTCACTTCGGTGAGGGATGGGGTTTCGTGTAGGTCGTCGGTTTCTAGAGAGGTGGTGCTGAGATAGCATCACAAGTTTATGGTCGTCTGGATTACATCTGTATTATTAGAGCTACTACACAAACATCGCATAATATCCATAGTAGATAGCCTTTCATCATGTCTGTATTGCATCGATTCTCTTTCATTCATATCACCTTTCTCTCGCCCAGTACAGAACCTCTCAGACCACCGGGAGCAAATCACACTTGATAGACGAGATATTCCCCCAGATAGGATCCTTGAGCATGGGAATCGTCCCATTTTTCGCATCGATATAATCTGAGAATCCAGTACAAGCTCTCTCCCTGTTCATCATCCACCGATCATCAGAAGCTAAACAACCTCTATGACATAAAACGAAACGGCGAATATACTCACGTATAGAGATAGCACTTGATCTTGTCCACATAGTCCTCGTACAGGGAAAGACTGCTGGCAAGGTTATCCTGCCAGTCGGGGAGGTCGGTGCACATGTTCCAGTCATCCACGTGGAGGTAGAAACAGTAAGGACGGTCGACGAGGGCGCAGGAGAAGAGGACCGGGATGAAGTCGCGTGATGAAAGAGTCTGTTCGTGAGGTATGATGAGATGGGAGGGAGGAGATGAGGATGAAGGGAGAGAACGTACGTTATCCGATACGATATGGGATGGCATCTGGGTGGGGACACCAGCGACGAGAGAGCTGATGCTATAGAGTGTAGATGCAGCTAAAGCAGACTTGACAAGGGAATACATTGTCACAAGAGGCCCTGAAGTTGATTAGGGAGGTTGAATGTTGGAGGGTAATAAAACTAAATGGAGCCCAGAGATTTTATATCGTCCACCCTGAACCCCCTGCTGAAGTTCCTGGAAACGAGGTCTGATTATCAGGCAGGCACACCGTATTGACAGTGAACATATTCGGATCCATTCAGTGAGGATTCATGCGTCCAGTAGTAGATGGATAATCTCAAGACTTCCATTGTGCCAGGTACGAGCACAAGATATATACGTTCATCTTGTCGTGTCGTGTCCAACTCCAGCGGTGAAGTGACAGATGCTGATGCATGTAGTTCAACATGCATGTCCCGGTGCTGCCGAAGATACGCTCAAGATGCAAGTTAACTTTGAAAAACCGGGGTTATCATCGCGGACTAAAGATAGAAGCAAGGGGTAGGTGGTATACGATACGGGCTCTGCCTGGGGCCCTCACCGATTGCCGAAAAACACCCATCTCATAGCTTCGTGCACCATCTCCATGTTCTCCTTCGCTATTTCCTTGTTGGACAGTCTCGCTCGTTTGACTGACCAGGGTGGTAAATAGGACGGTTCAAGACGGGAGTTTGAGCAGAAGTTGAAGAAAGAAGAGAGAGCGTGTTAGTCCAGGGCTACGACGAAGAAAGTGCTTGAGCCAAGGTTGATTCTCCCCGGAGAACACGAGAATGAACAGGTGGGTGGAGTGAAAGTCAACAAAGAAGAAAACGCTAACCTCGGCTGATCTCCTGTGGACTCAACCGTCCTAATCCTCTCGCCGTGCCGCCGGCACCAAACAGTTTTCCCAACTTCTTCAAGTTCGGGCTATCTGCCTCATCTTCTTTCTTTCCTACGCCTTCATTATTCTCCTCCCCTGTAACCCGGCTCTTCTCGCCATCGTCCGTCTTGGACTTATCCGCCTTCTCAGCCTTCTCCTTCAGCCTCATCTCCATCTCCTCAAATGCCGACATAGTCACGTTCCTCTGCTTCTTCGCCAAATCTTCCGGTGCGGAAGAAACAGCTGTCGCAGCAAGACTAGCTCGACGCTTCTTGTCATCTGGCAAAATTTCATCTGGCCACTCGGCTTCGTCCACACCAAGTGCCTTCAGTGATGAACGAAGAGATTTGATGGAGTCCTTATAAGACACTAGAGACTCCTCGTGGAGATCGTAGACGCATATTGCGCAGCCTGACATACAGCATTCTATAGGCCCATTGAGCTTCAATACCTTTCAAAATAGAAATAGCTGAATCAACGCACCATCGGACTCTGGAGGCTTAGGTTCTGTAGGAACCCGGAACCCATGGAAAACCAAACCCTCATCCTTCTTCGCCTTGCCGCCATTGGGTTTAGAAACCACAGCTGCAGCTGACCCACCCAAAGGGTATCCAGATATCCCACCACCTGCGCTAACCTCTGCGCTCACTTTCGTATCTCTCAGATCATCTCGTTGAGAAACAAGTGCTTGCTTGCCTCTCAGCGATTTCTCGAGGACTTGGTACCGTGCAGAGAGATTATGACCGCGATGTGGGACTGGGGGTGGATGAAAGGTGGATGAAGAAGATGATTCATGGGGAGACGCGGATGTAGAGGCATATCTAGGGAGGCTAGTAGAACGAGTCCACCGTCTGCACTTCTTCACGCTAGATCTTAAAGAGCTCGCCGCATTGAGACGAGAAGTAGATGCGCAAGTTCGTAAAGTAGAATGTGTAGAAGTTGTGATCATTCGTTGTAGGGAGTAGGGAGTTCTTGTGAGTAGATGATGTCAAGCAGTGGTCGTTGTGGTGGTTGTCGTGCAGGCGCACTGGTGTAGTGACCAAGCAAAGGCCATGACGTCCCGAGGCTCGGGCAGAAGAGTGCCGAGGCGTACCCGCGGGAAATGATCCGTATTGCTCCGTCTCTCCTCTCAGCAGACGACGATTTCAGAGCAGAGGTTCATGGAATTCTATGGCTCTACCTTAGTAGTACATAGCTGAAATAACACTGGCAGTCCTTCTACAATGCACACGTTCTGCTTTCGAAGATATCGATAGGAAAATAAGTATACCTGTGTGATCTTAACTCTCAGGAACTACCGCCTGGAGTTGGGTGGCTACTACCGAGCTTCCTCACTCACTGTCCGACGACAATTTCAGAACTAACATAAGTCGCACCTTAGCAAATTAACCAATACCACCAGGACCTGTTTTCTGGCACCCCTAGCACGAGAAACTGATGGGGGGTACTCGTAAGGAGGACGATCCTGCTGGATAAAATCAACGGTCTTTCCTTTCCTGAGAAACGAAGTCAAAGTGGAACAACTGTCAATCAAAGCTTTGTGCCAAATCCGATACGATTTATGCAGGAATCAGTGCATTGTTTGGCATTTTCGCAGAACAAGCATGAACAGGAAGTCACTTGGACTCTGGAGCAACGAAGAGCACTCGAGTCCCGATTCCATGACGAAGAGGGCTCCAGGCCCAAGCGCTCGGGATGCACGCAGCGCGTGCAGACATAACTTGAGTTTTGAGAGTACATATGATGATAGAAAGCAGGGGTTGGATCTACCACTAATAACGACGCAATGAATACTCTAGAGCGTTAACAAGCCAAATCGGCGCGTGCAAGTTAGCCAGCATGTGGCCCACTAGTACTGTTGCGAATAGGGTCACGGGTGTTTATTAGATATCGGCTTGTGCTGACAAGAAGCGGAGTAGTAGACATGCAGCTAAACGGTAGGATAAGAGAGAAACAAGAGCAGAGCCCCACAGCAGCAAAACGAAGGCCTGACAGCAAGGTTATGCTTTGGAGATGGACGCGTCGTTGAGGAACACCACAAGCCCGTAGCGTTACTGAATGAGCGTGACAGGTCTGACTAATTATAATGTCACTGATGACAGTAAGTCAGTAAACCGACCCAAGAGATTCTTCTCTGACCATCATCAGCAAAGCTGACACTTTTCCCAGTTCCGTACGGGCCTAAATGCTAACAAACGATTTCAAGTAACAACGACCAAACTCCGCCCATCGAAGCTCATAGATAGCTGCCGAAAGATACGTCTTCACAACGGCTGCTGCAATCCATACGCTTCCCTGAAGAAATACCGGTTGGACATGGATCGTTGGTAGTGAACCATTACACGACACAGACTGAGCAGCCTCCGTTACATTCCAGAAATCGACCGTCCACTCAAAGTTTCTGGGCTGTACACAAGTTCGATGCAGTATTGTCAGCCGTAGGGTCAGCTGTACCATGAACATGCCCTCATTCTCATGAACTGGGGTCTAAATCGCTCTCACGGTGATCCCCATTATCTTGCCAGGGGGCCATGACCTACTCTTCATGAGGTCATTTCGCTCGGCTTGGTTCTTACGCGTCCACGCTCTATTGAGTTTTAGGGGTTTAATCCCGCTGTAGTCCCAGTTCACGAACGAACTCAAAACTACTTGGATATAAATACGAGGAGGCCCTTTCTCGTGTTTCACACCCACTCTCTACTCCCACTGTCAAAAAACATACACAATGCAACCAATCACGAAACTCATAATCAACGGCCAAGAGACGCCCTCTATCTCTGGAAAGCAGTTTCCTGTACATATTCCTCAGTCTACTTTTGTCGATGGCAGTCATTCCCTTCCTAACTATGCACCCTTTCACGGATTTTCTAGCTGATAGATCCAAGCACTGGAAAAGAATGGATTAAGATTGACGAGGCTGATAAAGAGGGTGCGTCTCATATCTCTTCTCTTCGTTGATTCTAACTCAGATATCCCCTTCTAGACGTAGAAGTCGCCGTTAAGCACGCAGAACAAGCATGGCCCGCCTGGAGTGCTCAACCCGCCGTCGTCAAAGCTATGACCATCCGCAAGCTCGGACAATTGATTGCTGAACATGCTGATGAGCTCGCTGAGATCGAGTCTAGGACGATGGGCATGTAAGTCCGCTTTTCCACCCCTCAGAACTAGCTCTAACCCGATTGGGTTTTAACTCTACTTCTCGCAACAGTCCCGTCTCCAGTCTTCGTCAAAGTATCCGCACCATGCCCTTCTTCACGAACTTCTTCGCTTCGCTGGTAGAGACTTCCGTGTCTACTGCGTCCACCAACACACCTGGTCACCTCAACTACACTCTCAATCAGCCATATGGTGTCACTGCTGGTACGTTCCCATGGCATGGTTGATCTAGACTCGTTTGTGCTAACGAACTGAACTAACCAGGAATCTTGCCTTGGAACGGTATGCCATCGATCCCTTGAATAGCATCGGCTTGACTCATCTTCATTGGTTGAACAGGCCCTATTGCCCTCTTCTTGATGAAAAGTAAACTGACAGTTCTTCCCTGTACGCTCAAGATTAGACTAATGTAAACCCTCTCTACCAGTCTGCCCCGCCGTAGGTGCTGGCAACGCTATCATCATCAAGTCGTCTGAGAAAGCTCCAATCACTGTGGGTTTCCACTCATCTTCCATCCTATGACCCCTCTCGCTCATACCTACCTTCGTTCTCAGCCTCTCATTCTTGGTAAACTAGCTAGCGAAGCTGGTTTCCCTCCGGGTCTCATTCAAGTGTTGTCTGGTTTCGGTCCCACCGTCGGCGCTGCCCTCGGCCTGGTACGTCATCTATACTCAAGCTCAGCTCAACAGTACTCTGAGCCTTTCTTCTATACTGACAGCACATGAAAATCCGCAAAATCTCATTCACAGGTTCCGTCGGCGTGGGCAAGCTGATTCAACAGTACTCTGGCCAATCCAACTTGAAAGCGGTCACCCTCGAACTGGGAGGTAAATCGCCGGCGATCGTTTTCCCGGATGCCGATCTTGAGAAGGCGGCTCAGGCGTGTGCGACTTCTATCCTCTTCAACGCTGGTCAAGCCGTACGTCCTTCTATAGTTGAATAAGCTTTGAGTCTCGATTTCCGATTTGACTATCGTGGCTTCTTTAGTGTATCGCGAGCTCCAGAGTCTATGTCCACTCTTCTATCAAGAACGACTTCCTTGCCTTCTACGAAAAGGCCATCAAAGCCCAGGCGCACACCATCGGCAACGCACTGGATGAGAAAACAACACACGGACCCCAGGTCGACAAGATCCAGCATGATAAGATCAAGAAATATCTCGAGACGGGCAAGACGGAGGGCAAAGTGTTGTTCGGTGGAAGTGCTCCTGAGCGAGAGGTCCGTGCCATTCTGTTTTATGCGCTCTTGTGTGTGAACCGATGCTGATCAGGAACGGACTCGGACTTCCAGGGATTCTTCATCAACCCGACTGTGTTCACCGATGTAGCCGATACAGCCACTATCTCTCGTGAAGAGATCTTCGGCCCTGTCTCTGTCGTCAACACCTTTGAGACCGAAGAAGAAGCTATCCAACGTGCTAACGATACGGAGGTAAATGCTTCTTTCATATCCAAGGATCCAATTCCCTCGGAGACAATCAAATGCTGACGACTTGGGCTCGTAGTACGGCCTGTATGCCTCCGTGTTCACCAAGAACATCGACAGAGCTCTCAGGATCGCTGCGGCGTTGGATTCTGGAAGCGTCGGTGTGAACTGCACCAGTCCCAGTACGTGTCCTCTTGTCTCAGTGATATGAACTGGTTCTGAATGATCATAATAGCTATGGCGTTTGACCAGCCTTTCGGAGGCTACAAGCAGTGCGTTTCTTTTCGCTATGTATAGGCAGGTTAGATTCTTATGCTTCGCGAATGCTTAGGTCTGGTCTGGGTCGTGAACTCGGGGTCAACGCTTTGTCGTACTGGAAAGAGGTATGTTCCGCAGCTTATTAACGGAGTGTAGGCGGCGGGTCGTTGACTCTTCCTATAGACCAAGAGTGTGTTCGTCAAACTCGAGTAGAGGCACAATGGTTTGAAGGGTGGTGGATATATGGGGTTTTCATGTCTGTACAACTATTACAACAACACGCGTTAGGAAATGATAATCAATTGAATCTTTACATGACGATTAGTGCTAAGACGAGAGTATTCTGAGCTGAGATAAAGAAGCTCACAAGTATATGGGATCTCATGCGAAAGAACGAGAGTGTGTCAAGGTCCTGTCGAATCCGATCTCAAAACGGCGACGATCATATCGTTCGTCCACTCTATAGAGATGTAAACGTCAGCAAAGCAGCAGAATCATCACTGAAAACACGCACTCTTCACGAGACATCAGCCTAAACAGCTCAGGCAGCCTCAACCACAGTGAAACCATCGTCTCCTGTCCCCTCCTCTGCACATCCGCCATACACTGTCCACAAAGGTTCAACTTCATGTCCCCTACGAGCGTTTTGATCCTCTTCAGCGGCAGAATCAGACAACCCGGACTTTCCTCAGAGTCTATCGCCATCCTTTGCATCGACGCTGCGGACTGCTGGAGGACGATGTTACAAAAGGATGGATCCCGACAGGTTAAAGGGGCTGAGGTGGGGAATATCCTCTGTACAGAGAAAGCAGAGGCCATCCTTAGCCTTCCATCCGCACACGACTTCACATCTGAGTGGTTCTCAAACGCGACCACACCACCCTCGGCCTCTCCTGCAACTCCTGTGCTGGCAACATTGACCACACCAGAATTGATGCCCCAGTACATCTGATCCGTCTCCAAAACGAAGGCAGCTTCGAAGAAAGCGACAGGTAGAACCTCAGGGATGTCGCACCGTCGTGCCAAGTTGATGAGGTTGATCAAGTCACGGATGTCGAAGAAGGGGGACTTGTCCGCTGCAGAGAGGTACTCTTCAAGGGTGATTGGTGCGAACCGGTATAAAATCGGTCTGACTGCCCAGGAGATGAGGCGGTCGACGCAGTATTTGGAGCCCAGGCTCAGAATGGATAGGATCGTTTGGAACCTATGGTTCTGTTCCGTGAAACTATTGGGTTTTCAACGTCAATATACAGAGCAATAGAGAAGAAGTCAAGCTCCACGTACTCCCACTCATGCAACGCTCTCAAAAACGGTTCCAAATCAGTTGAACTGTCCTGCACGGTCACCACAGGACATCCATCATACACTGGAGAGTCACTCGGCTGAGGTATCATAAGCAAGTCCTTGAAAACCGTTGACTGAGAGCTCAAGATGCCTTTGTAAATGCGAAAGAGGGTGTCGTTGGCGCGTAGGATGATCGTCCCGTCCTCATACCAGACGTCTGCAGAACGTTGGAGGTCGGAAAACGTTTGCTGAGGGCGCGCAGGAAGAGCACGTAGGCGTTCCATAGCTCGTTAAGACTGTAGAGAAATGCAAATGAACAAACGACGATGGCAGGAGTTCTGCCCTCCAGGAGAGGGGGAGGAGGAGAACTGGGGTCCAAAATGACCTGATGGGTCGGGCGTTCTGGAGGCATGGCCCGAGATCCGAATGATCCGATCAGAGGCGTCGATCCATGAGCAGCTGAAATCAGCCAACAGACCTCGAGCCTCAACAATCTCGAGGCAGTCTTCTCTGACTGTGGCAAGTAGTAAGGCGTGTTCTTTGTCTGTGCTTTCATTACAAGACATCCAAGGCAACGAAGTTTGCCAGGCTAGCTGGTTAGGTAGTCTCCAGGAGAGATAACTCTTCTTTGTCTATATGTCAAATCGATACAGCAGGGGTTCGTACACTACGACTTGTATACATCCAGGATGAATAAGAATAAGAACCAAGAACAAGAATAGGAAACAGAGAACAGCGAGATAAGCTAGTGAATGAGTGGTATGGGCATGAAACAAGAAACTAAGAAAAAATGAGCGATGCAATTGAGGAAGGTGGAGTGCAGTACGGTATATGGGTAGCATGTTGGTAAGAACAGGAACAAAGAGAAAGAGATAGAGTTCGTTTTGGGCCGATCGTGAGGTAAGGAGGATGGAGAGCGGAAGAACCGGATGTGAAAGAAGGTAAACGTGGAAGAAGCGAGGCGTGTTGGGGTTCCAAGATCCACGGAGCAACACCAGATCGAGGATATTAACCCCATGCTAACCAGAAGCGAGTGTAAATGGATCGAGGTCGAGATTTCGTATATGATGGCTCTGAGGGACATGTGGGAAAGGAGGAAGTTGATCTTCAGGGGAGGGGAAACGTGTAGCCGTGTAGCTGTTCACCGGTAGGGGAAGACGTGGAAGAGAGACCAGTTCGAATTTGGATAAATCGAGAAACCAGTAAGGGGCAGAAGATGTCGTCCGGCGGCACAAACTTCCGACCTCCACTGATCTCGCTAGACCCAAGGTACAATACGTCAAAGACCTCGAGGCTGCCTAGAGCATTCTTCCGCTGAAGGAAGAAAACCAAGGGGACCACGCCACTCATGATCTCGTCTTCAGTACAGCCAAAACCACGATGACGATGACAAGGACAGTGACGACCAAGGAGATGAGTGCAATGAGGGATCGTCTCGCCCATACAAGTTCCTCCTCTCGCTGACGAAGGAGGTACACCTGTTTCTCTGCTTCGGTCTTATCTGGTAGCCAAGCGAGAGGAGAGCTGGCAGGTGGTGCCCTCAAGGGGGAGATAAGAAGGTAGGCGCCGTAAATCCATAGGAATGGGAACACTAGAAGAGTTTACGAAAGAAATAAGGTTAGATGTATATTCGTAAGGAAAGGAATGAAGCATGGTGAAACACGTACTGAAGCCGTACTTGAACGCTAACTCTGCAACGGTCTGTTCTTCACCGTCATCCAATGGATCCGTGTTGGGTGCGTATGGTGGCAGAGATCCAGAAGAAGTTGACCTGCTGTGACTGCGAGGCTGCTTCTCGGAGCCATAGTGCTCGCTGTAGAGACTCCTATCGTCTGAGTGGCGGTCAAAGGAGGTAGGACTCTGAGCCACTCGTGGTGGTAGAGTAACATGGGCCGAAATCCGGGCAGTCTGGGACTCCAGGTCGATGTCGTAGGCGTTGGACTTCATCTTCTCAGTAGGCAGTGTGAAGATTGGGTGTAAGAGAAGAGGAGATGGGAGAAGATGGTCGAGGACAAAAGAGTTCTAACGGGGTCGTTTGAAGTCCCAGCAAAAGACGAGGCAGAAAGAACCTTTGAGAAGAGAGAAGTTCCCGGAGATCGACATGGCATTTATATACGAGTGGCCACTCATATCGGGCAGACAACCGCTTCTAATTGTCTTCTCCCTCTAGCGATATCACAAAAAAGAACGGACGAACGAACAATTAGAGCCAATGACAGATATGGAACAAGGGCATCATATGATGACCGTGAGCTGTGAGCTGGACGATCGTGGGAAACTATGTTGGGAGATCACAATTGTGCAATTGTGATAGCTTGTGATGGGGTTGATGGGGTGATCGAGCGAGCTGATGCGTCTCGGCGACGCTGGAGCGGGGATGGCCTTTGTACTTTCCTGAAAAATTCTCTTCACAATCGCTTGCCATGAGCTTAGGCTAACGACGCATCAATAGATGTGATTGAGCGTACTACTGTATTCGACAGTTTGGGTATACGTGACTACCGCCTCTCGCGGGCTATAGCTACCCGCGCATTGACCTGTGGCGACACCCTCGGACGCCCTACTCTCTTTAGATCTCCATAAGTTCCTTGAGCTATGTAGCTTCTCACAGCTCTAGCAGACAAAAATCCGCCAAACAATTCCATGCTTCCCGCGAGTCGTTCTCGACGATCTCGGAGACCCTGCAATTCGAGGTATGGCTGTCCGCATCAACCACACCGGATTTTTCCTTGAGCGCCACAGCTTCCTTTGTCTAACATATCAGTCCATATGCATCCACAACCTTCACAACCGGTCCCCCCTTAGAGATCTATCTACAGATCAAACCTACACGTCAAAATGCAAATCAAACTCCTCATGGCGGCGCTTGCGCCGCTTAGCGATGTCGTCGAACTGGACGGCTGCTTTGTCTGGGTTTTCTCTGTTCGACTTTTTCTGTGCTTTCTGGCTACCCATCCTTTGCTGTGTTTGAGACGAGATCCCCCCGCACCCATAGTTCTCGGGCAAGCTGAGAATTCGCCTTCGCATCAATTATAACGACCTTAGGACTTCCATATGGTATATGGTTCTTGATTTCGACTTATACTCATATCAAATATCATATAGCCAACGAATGTCTCGAGAAGGATGACATACATATGGCTAGCTCGTTTTATTTTCCCCCTCACTGATGCCTCGCTGTGGCGAGTATCAGACCCTTGTTTCTTGATCCCCCCATCTCCCTTTCACCTCTCGGTAGCGAAGAAACCGCCAAGTTCGTAGATTGCAAATTTATTCCCCCAGCACTCCTTCCTCTCTTTCCTCCGGAGAAGTCACTCACCGGAAGTCCGACTCGGAATGGGGTCGACAAGATTTGTTTGGACCATGTTCGTGTTTTGGCCCATTTGAACGGCTTCTACTCTTCGCTCTCTCCACCGCCGCTGTTTCTTTCGTATTTTCGGTGCGAATCCTGTTGCCTCGCTGTGGCGAGCATCAAACCTAACAAACGGTCCACCCCCTCAAATTTTTATCACGAAGTTTGAACTCGGGCCTTGGCCTCAGGGCGTGTTCAATCGCGTACAAGAAGGACTGCCAAACTAGGTTGGGTGATCGTTCGAAATACGAATACAGAGAGCGAGGGGCCTAAGAATACCGCAAAACACATGCGGCAACCCAGTCAAGTCTTCGTCTTAGCTGTCCTTTGTGTACACCTATGCTCTCCATGTGTTGTACGGTTCTTCCTCTGGGTGGGAACAGGTGCTCTCGCGCTCGCTCTGATTACCCTGGACCAGATCTGGTTATATCCTTATAACGGTCGTGGTTCACTAGTAATAAATCATCTAGCCGTATACTACTACTTTCTTAATTTCTTACTGTAAAAGCTCAGACTACGAATCTCAACGAAGCCTATCAAGATTCGTCGGACATAATTGCGTATATATCGGAAGCATTCGACACGAACCTGCCTCGTTCCCAATGGCCTTCGCGACGACTTTGCCTCCAGCCTGTTTTTTGAACAAGGTACAACGGAAGATTTTTTTTCATTGATCTCGAGACGTCCCAAAAGGTTGAGGACATACGCTAGTTATAAACTCCTGTCACAGTACAGGATTGCTCCAGCGTTGGGAAATAAAAGATGGTTCATATCTCGTATGGTTTCCCGCGCAACTCAGACTCAACAGGAAGCTACATGAAGCTGAGGCCCAAGAGTCAAAATACCTCGTGCTTCGGTTCTAGTTGCCAGGATTCTAAAGGTCACAGCAGGAAGTTCGTGATATGTGACATATATAGCAAGGCTCGTACTGTTACGTTCTCAGAATCTTAACCCGTAGGAGTAAAGAAAGAGTCGTAGGTGTACCTAGAAATGAGGAGGTATAGATCATTATTGACCTTGGACCGTTTGATTGAGCTTGCCCGGATCAGTGTCAACAAGTCCACGGATCAAGCTTCAATCAGGATTCATCAGCCGAACACGGCAGAATCGCTGGGCTTGAAATACATTGAAACTCCGCTGCTCTCTTTATCCTATCCCTTCGTACTTCGACTTTTATTCTCTTAGGACTCTAGGCTTGTCTACTGCTTGACTTCGAAGTAGTTGTGCAGGATTCACATTGCTCATACATTTGCGACTGTCTGAAGACATCTTTGGGATACAGTTCCTGGCTTCCTCCCCAGGCTTCTCGTATAAAGCTATTTTCTTGAACCATGAAGTCGAAGAGGAACTCTCCTTCCTCTAGTTTCTTTGTTGGTCCCAAATGCGAGGATCAGGTCAGAGCTTACCTAACCCAAATGGAACAGTGAAGGAAATGGACCGCACAACCTTCTAGCGAACGATAGCACTGGCGTCCATCATGAACAATACTGCGTTGACTTTCGAGGATTCTACCACTGAAAAGGATTGACGCCTATCCGATTCTCTCTCGGCATCTGTAGAAGACTGATTCCTAGTCCTAATCATACCACGCTCGTATTACTCTACACCATCCACAATACCTGCGGTAACCTTTCCGCCCTCACTATGTTATCTCTGTTGCGACTCTGTTGTAATGGATGGTTATCTCTGAATGAGCAGCCTCGCCCACATCAAGGCCAGTACCCTTGGTCTATAGCGAAGTAACTCAGTACTCAGTACTTATTCTCTCGATACCGCATTAGATCTCAGCTGTCCAATAATCCATAAGCACCTGCTTCTGTCCTTTTTCTCGAGCTCCCGCCGATCGTGAGCGCATTTTGATGTCATATAGCATGAAGCGATGGTATCTGCGTTTCTCATTTGCACCACCTCACCTCAGTCACGTAACTTTTGATTCGTCTCGGCGTCCGATACAGACTTCTGAATGGACGATGGTCTTTGCGGCGATCAGTATGTAACTTCTTATGAAGAAGGTTCGAGAGTTTGGCGGTAAACTAAACTGAACCGTGGAAAATGAGTAAAAACTAAAATGTCATTCCATGCCGCTTAGCTACATCAGGCGCTGATACGCTGTTGTTGACCTGATCACTATGGTATAAAGAGGGCAACGATTACATCTCACCACTCAATTTCTTAGCTTCTCTCTTCTGTCAGCCCGCTCGTGAAGTACTAAGTATGGCAAGGCGATACACTGAACATACTTTACAGCTTCCCGATGGAATCGAGTTACTGTACTTTGACAGCGGCCCAGTACCTGGATCGACGGATTACACAACCCTTGTAACTCTACACGGCTGTGGATTCAACGGTGGTAAGTTTCATCCATCCCCATGACTTGTCCTCCTCAACCGTTGAATCTTTCTTGTTCATGTCCTGTAGACGGACTCAACACGTTACATAACCATGCCCATCGGAATAATCTTCGTGTTCTCAACGTCAATCGACGCGGATACAGAGGTTCGACGCCTTACACCGACGCTGAGCGAGAAGATGCGAAGCATGGGCGCAAGATTTTCTTGGACCGCCTCGCGTTGCAGCTTGCTCGTTTCCTAGAGTCTATTATCAAGATCGGAATTCCACCGCCCGGGCCTAATCGCAAGACTGGCGGAATGATTGTCATGGGATGGAGTATGGGTTGCGCTACCGCTTTGGTGAGGTTATGTTTTCATTAGGACCTCCGGGAAACCGACCTGATCCTTCATCCGAACGGGGAGTCTACTAGTCGCTTTTATCAGATCCTCGTGTTCTGCCTCCCGAGATGTATGCCGTCATTGAACCTTACCTTCTCTGTCTTGTACTAAACGGTGAACCTTCTAAGCTGTCGTCTAGCCTTAAAACTCTACTCACAGGCCATCAGATCCGCCAACGCATGCACTAGGATACCCCGATCCCGAGGGAGTCAACGATCTGTTCATCCCTTTCACAGAGCCCACTCTAGAGGAAATGGGAGAGAACTTCTCGGTTTCTGTGAGCTCTTACTTCGAGCATGTGGATATGGAACATAGAGGAGTAGGTGGATTGGATGGCAGAAAGCGGACTGCGAGATGCACTGTGGACGATTGGAGTGAGGATCAGAAATCTAGTTGGTTTGAGATGGATCCTATTGTGCTCAGCGAGCTGCCAATGTAAGCATCATCGATCATCGATCATCACCTCTACCCGGTTGTTCTAGGCATTGGTAGTCGTGGTGCTGACCAATCGCTCCAGGAGTCTCCCTCTTATGCAAGCAACGCTGAGAAGACAGACAGATCGAGCCCTCTACGACGAACGACAAGCCTCATCCTTCTTTCCGAGGCTGAAAGTACTTCACTTATCAGCTGCGGGGACTGTTTGGTACTGCCGTTTGGCGTACACGGAATCAGTCAGGTTGTATAATGAAGCTGAGTCAACGGGCCGCAAAGTTCGACCAGTAACTTTTCACTCCGTCCAATCTGGTAATCATTGCGTGAGTCCTAGTTCCTCTCGATTCTATCAGAGATTATTTACTACTCAACTATATCATACCCATTAGTTGCACTATGACTCTCCTCATATTCTGCTTCGCGTCATTGTAGATAGCTTGATCTCACAGTAGTTCACGCCGACTCCCTAGGATCATGATACACCGTCTATTCTACTATCCGTTTACCTGTTCTACATTTCGTTCGACCTTTGTAGCCCATCCAAGTTTACATATCTCCTTGGCTACTACGAAACTCGTCTTGCATATCAATTTTATGTCCTAATTTCAATTTACACTTGGCTTTCATCCTTCAATTTCTGCACGAGCCGGGACTCTGACGAGCAGATTACGGCGGATATGCTTGTCGTCCTGCTAAGTGTGTATAAAGGGCACGGATGTATTACACATTTTAATAGGGGTGTTAAAAGAGCGTGTTCAGTATGAAATACCTGATTAATAGGATTTACGATCTCTTCTCACCTACCTTTCTAACCTATATCCAGTTGTAACGTAGTCGAGAGAGTGATTTAACTAAAGTATTCATTACAATGCATCTAAGTGTGCTAAGTCGACTCCTGGGCACGAACATGTGTCCGCTTCCCACTAGTCGAAGCATCCTCGTCGTGATAAGGGACAGGTGTAGCCGTGAACGTACTCCCAGTACCTGTTACCGAGAGTTCGGCCGTAGTAGCTAACGTCCTGGCAGTGGTCATATCGAATTCGCTCAGATTAGTCCATGTATGATAGTCGTGCAAGCTCGTCTCTTCGTTAGATGGTGTGATCGGAGCAGACGGACGCCTGAACTTTGATAATCCGCCGTTGTTGCTGATGTTGTAGAGCATAGTGATGCTGTAGACGCGTCCTAAGCAAAAACCGATTCCTAGCGAGACTATATGCGGAGTTCCGTCAGATCAAGGGCATGGATAGAAAACTATTAAGGCAGTGATGCCGTACCATTACTTTGCGAATTCACAGTGTAGGAAATGAGGAACGAGGTGGCCAGGAGAGAAGTGACAGCGCCGGTCCTTATCGCGTTCAGAATTAAAGCACGTATCATTCTAAAAGGCAAATAAGATCGGCCCTTTCACCCCCCCAAAGAAACAAGATCCAGGACTAGATACTATCAAGGTCAAACTCACCCATCTGTTCTGCGAAGAGTTGCCATGGTCTTACGCTTGCAAAGCTCTCTCACCAACAACCCCGCTATCAACCAGTCCGTGACCGAGGTAGCACCAAGCCAGACGAGACTTGGAACAAAGACCTTGTTGCGCTCGCTGTATGCGCTGTAACGGATGAGCAACACCCCGATTGCGACTGCTGCGCCAGCCTGGAAAGATAAAGTAAATAGAATCAGTATCGGTTGATGGTGGAACCAAGGAAGTTGGGTGAGGCTATTTGACAAGTGATACGGGGGAGAAGCGAAAGAAGTTACCGAGGAGATAGCAATAGCTGCGAGGAAAGCCGCCGCATAGACGTTCTTCGACCTAATGATCATATTGTAAATATACTGGAAAATCTCCTTTTGCCGACGCGACCTGCAACAGAACGGAACGAGAAGAAGTATACGTACAGAGAATGATAGCGCAAGATGAGGAACATTTGAACCGTGATACCCACCAGACCAGAGCATACAAGTCCAGCTGTTAAGAAACCATCCATTTCCGGGATCAACAAAAGGAGAGGAGAGACCCACCGGTCAAAGGCCTGCGTGATATCGGGATACGGGTTAGAAACCGACAGAAGAGAACCAAAGAAGAGACGAACCAGTTCTGTTCGAGCTTCAAAGAAAGAACCAGCAGGGATCTGTTTAGCACGCGAGTGCTAGTGCAGCGGAAGTGCGGAAAGAGCTGGACGTACTTTATATGCGTGATCACCTAAAGTCGTCTATGAATCAATAACACTGCTAGAGATGTATAGTGTGTGGTAGGATGGGTTATCTTACCCCAGTGAGTAACCGTGTACTAGACGAGTCGTGCAAAACACAGCATATAGTCAGATGGGTACGGAAAGCAACGAGTGCGATGGCTCACTAGATACACGCAAGCGCATTCCATCGCGCTGCAAATCACATCCAGACCGTAGCACCACAGAACGAGCAACCAAGTCCATTTATCTCTGTTCTGAGCCCTCCAGTACTTGAACACCTAGGTCGTTAGTAGGAGGAGATCATCGTCGACTGATACGACCAATACGTTCGAAGAGCCGAGAACCCGGACTCACTTGCTGACTTTCGACCATGAGGAGTATACAATTTATCCAGGTTGCGATGACGAGCGCCCTGTGAGCCGTAAATCGAGGTTGGTGTTCATTATGTTAACAGGACCCCACAAGAGAACTAGATGATTTTGAAAGGTGCATACCCTAGAATAGTGTCATTGCTCATCCTCCTCTACAGGATGGCCCAACAGATACTTCCTTAGCCTGAGAATCTAGTATTCCCACTTCAAAAAAAACAGAACCCCCTCAATTGGTGAACCGATCAAGAGAGCGAGCTGCACAGAGGGAACGAAGAGCAGATCGCGAGGGTCAAGAAAAGAAAGAGAAGGAAGCAGACGGTCTGGCACACGGCCCCAGCTTTATGAACAAGAAAAATAGTCGAGAAGGTGATATAAGGGACGATGGAGTTCAGGTTCAAGTTGCTTTCAGCTGTGGATTATTATGTATAGAAATTCCCTGGCCATTGAATCGAGATCACCTCTGGTCATGAGAATGATCGATTATGTAAAACCTTCCTTTTGCGGATATTGGTCCATGGAAAATGGTGGAAACACCGACAAACACACATTCAAGACAGTACTTTCTGCGCAGACGTGATAGATGAAAAAATACAGGATTTCTTACGGTGTAGCGAGTGAGAAAGATGCATTGGACCAGTCAACGTCGATCACGATAATACTTCCAGGGCATGTCGCGAGAAATCTATTTAACGCGTCTATAGGAAAGGTAGGGAAGAGCAAGCTACATCCAGGGGCTGCTACCGCGAGGATGAAAAGAGCGGTCGTATGGTATATACAGTACGTAAGAACAAGTCGACGGTTCAACGTACAGTACTGATGAAAGTGAAACGACGGAATGCAAGTGGCGTTTGAGTTGATGATAACATTGAATGAGCTCGCGGGTAGAAACGCACAAGAGCGAGCGCGGAATAATAAACTGACAAGAAAAATGATTAAAGACGAGCATGAAGCAAAGTCGGGTCTCGCCTTCTGTGAACTCTCCAGTTATAAAGGAGCTCGAGTTAGAAGATCCGCAAAGTATATGTAATCCAGGAGGCAAGTGGGTCCCTTCCAAAGAACAATGGCAAACGGCGATGAGTAAATTCAATAGGAATTCAGTAAGATAACGTACTATACCTCGTCGTACCGAGCAACAGAGCCAACGGAAACCCACTGTAAGATGTATAGAGATGGCCTCTGTAGACGAGTAATCTGAGAGAGAGAAAAGTAACCGCTACAGAGGTGTACCGTCCGGGAGAAACAAATGCATAAGACTGAGAAGATAGACAGTTAAACATGCAGACTCCGATGAAGACCAGAAGAGCTAACACCAAGGCTAAACCCAGAGAGATAGCCGCGAATCATTGCATCAGATCTCGATGTGTAAAGAGTCGCAGGAGCGACTGCGACACCATTGGCTTAGAACAGAGGACCGCCTTCCTTTAGAGAAGTTGTCAATAATAACGACGGTGGTGGAAGTATTGACTCGAGGAAGCGATGGTCGCACAGCCACACTACACATACACAACTCGGCCGAAGTCGGATTGGGCCGTGTCCGCTCCTTGCTTATTCGCTCCCTGACGGAGTGCACATATTGGTTCTCAGCTTTGAACACGGCGTTTGCGTGTGACGACGTCGAATCCTTTGGCGATCACAGACTGATCAGATAATGGTTCTGCTACTTCCCTCTACAAGTGCTTCAAACAGGATCAACTAATGAAATAGCTCGCCTTCTCGTTGTGTCATGATACCTCTAGAACGTGTGCCTTTGACAGTTGCTACTACTGTAGCGGTGATCCAATCGCGTTTTTCGAATAATACAGGGATCTACTAGGACCATCCCATGTACATGGACGATTATCGTCCATGTGCAACCGATGAATATCAAGGGAAGTCACTGATCATCCACGAATCTTGTTGGCCATTTCCAACCCGGCAGCAAAGTGCGAGAGGCGCGCATCCACGATGAAGCCCTTCTTGTCGTAGTCTGCGCACGTCAACCGGATCAGCTAAACACACTCAGAAGTACCATGTAAGTACACAAACGAACCTTTCAGAGTCTGGTCTAACTGGTCTAGTCTCACAATCCTCCTCTCTATATACTCTCCTTCGTCTAGGTTCTGTTTTGGGAACTCTACCTTATGTGGGTCAGTAGTTGAGGGTGAGGGAACAGAGAGGACGAATAGTTTCATGTTTGCCGTAGTCATCCCTGTTCAATACATCATGGATGTGTTGATTGCGTGTGTCTTAGTGGGATGAATAACAGGAACTTACCTGGATCACAGACGACGATTGGAGTTTCCTCCAATACCTTGTCGGCTTTGAACCCAGTCTCTTCCTCTAGTTCTCGGAATGCGGCGTCTCGAGCTGACTCGGATTCATCAATCAAGCCCGCCGGTAATTCTGAAGTACCAGGTATCATTAGTACGTCCGATCCGCACAACATTGCGTTCAGGTCGATACTCACCGATGCACACGCCACCAGCTGGTGGCCTGAACTGCTCAATCAACACAGTACACCTCGGCTCCGTCTCAATCATCGCAAGAATCGACACTGCATCAATCCCACTGGATTTCGACCTCGTACTCCTCGATGCGGCCTCCCAGGTTCGTTCCTTGCCAGTCTGATCTTTCCACTGGATCTTGTTCAGCTGAAGCCATTTGGCATCGCTTGGAGAAATAGGTTCGGTGGATAGTATCTCAGGCGTCTGTGTGCTGCTTGAGGACATTCTGTGTGCGCTGGTTGTTGAATACTTGGTAAATGTTGTAGCAGAAGGAGAGCAGAAGAGATTGGGTTTATGACGTTTGGTTCTGAGTCGAACTGAGAGACGTGACGAGAATGAGATCATGCCCATTGACTGGTCCAGTTGTGTGAGAAAGAACGGTCCCAGCCGAGGAATCCGAGGCATCATCCTGATGCGTCAATCAAACTGTGACGTGACATCTATCGCCTGATCAAAGTCACGTCCATGCCTGTCACTGTCCCGGTTTCCAAGCTTGCACTGGCCTTTCGCTCTCACAACCAGGCCCAGCGCCCACCATGATCAAGCTCCTCCCTCTTCTCTTCTTCGTCCTTCCTCTAGTCGCATCACAACACTCACATGGAATGGAAATGGACGACACTGAATACGGTGGCATGGACATGTCGATGGACGGACCTATGAATCTCGCAGCTGGGAATATGATCATGTACTTCCACTTCACTCCAGGCGATATACTCTGGTTTTATGGCTGGGTGCCAAAGAGTACCGGTGCGATGGTGGGGACCTGTATTGGATTGGCGTTGCTTGCGGTGATGGAGAGGTGGTTGGGGGCATTAAGAGCGGGCATGGAGAGGTTCTGGATGGGCAGGTCGGTTTATCGTTTGTTCTATGGGCGTTGTACGCTTGAACTAATGAGGATCGTGGCGAATAGATCCCTGCTTAGCCAGACCAACGCTATGAACCGTCTACCCACGGACAAATCAAACAAGTCTGCTACTAAACCAGACGTTCTATCTACCATTCTCATGCGGCGCGTCCCACCGTTCGTGCTTTCTCACGATTTCATGAGAGGTGTACTCCATGCTGGTCAATCTGCGATTGGGTTCGCTTTGATGCTGAGCGTTATGTGAGTCTCTCTTCGTCTTCTAGTTGCCTGTTTCCCGGTTCCGTTGCTGATTGTTCTGGTGATTGCTGTACGTGTAGGACTTTCCAGCTGTCTTTTCTTATCTCAATCGTTGTTGGCCTCGGAATTGGAGAAGCTCTGTTCGGAAGATATATCGCTGCTGGTGGGATGTCTGCTGTCGTAGAAGCTCACTGCTGATTTTTTCAAACTGTTGTAATTATACTGATATCTTTTCGACTCTACTCATCTCCAGCTTTGTCTCTGTTGTGCCCAATATCCTAGAGAGAAGCGAATCATCTCGTGTCCGATGTTCATTCTGACGATACTCCTGAACTGAGATGTACGCGGTCTTCCAATTAGAAGACACAGAAAAGTATAGCGAGCATGTTGGTGGCACATTTCTGTGGATAGGTCTATTTTATTCGCTTCGCTGCACTGGCAAGTCGCCGTTTTGGCTAACTGTAGGACACGGTGCGAAACTCTAACACATGGCATCCTCAGCCTACGGTAATAAGTCCTTGCTTTCCCAGCCGATACCTCTGATAGAGCCAGTGCTTATATGGATGCATCGCAAAAAACAGTTCGCTGTTCATCATATACCTCTGTGCACTTCCATCCAAGATTCAGGAATCAGAGGGATCATAGCCACATTATCTCTGATGCATATCCCATGACCGGCACTGAGGGCTCGAAAGAGTCAGCTCGTCCATATACATGTGCTACTAGGCTCTCAAGAATCCCCTGAGGCGCTATTCCCGTCCCGCATCTTTGAGGGTACGATCAAGCCCCCCGTGAACCAAGGTTCCGCTCCATGCAGAGTCTGCTAAATGGCACGTATGGACAGCCATTCACTGTGATCCAACTGTTCCCTACTATCATATTCAACTCGCATTAGTTTGATGGCCCTTGTCATATAAAAGTGGGTCCCTTTGGTTTTGTTCGGTATTCTTTCACCATGGATCCTTCTACCATGCAGAGTCCACTCATCCCCGCTCCAGATACGATGTTGTAAGCCCTTTGCTTGATTCTAAAGTCGCGAATGTGACGATGAACCCCCTTACTTGGGTAGTACCGGCCCTTTGGTGACTATCCTCTCCTTACTTTTGAGCCCGAAAAATGTATTCAACTCGAACGAACTTCTAGTTTTTCGCTGTCGTCTTCAGCTTTGGCCTTTATGGCATGCTGTGCGTTCAGTTCTGTGAGTCGTCCTCTTCTCCACCTTGTGGTTCTAGGAGACGGCGTGAGCTAAGCAGCTATTGATGTAGTCATGTATAACACCTCTTTCCCCCAAGAATCGATCCGCCTCAAAGTCTACGGTTCGTGTATCATCCAATCGCCTTTATTTCAGTCCAAGGACCACTATCAACGGCGCCCACCTCCTTGGTTTTTTTTCTGGGAACATATGCATATTTTATACCCACGCAGATAACTAACTGTATGACTCAACACAGTGTGGTTCTTGTTCGTTCTGGAATCGGCCATGATAAGCTTGATTCTCATCACAGGGTATGAAGCCTTCGTTCGCCCAGGCTACTGCGATCCAAGGAACCTCGTGTTCGGGGGCCCTTCCTCAGTCGCGCTACTTCCGCTCTCTGCGTCAGTCACGCTGGGGGCGCATGGATTCTATAGCTGGAGGATCGCAAAGTTGACGAAGAAACCCCATGCGCCTGTGATCATCATGACGGTGCGTGTGAGAACAAGTTGCTTGCTTGCATCTTATGTATCGATGATTATGAATCTGATGCTTGGTGATAGTTATCCATCTCTCAGTTCGGGTTATATGTTTATCAAGCCATTTACGTGAGTTGAGCTAGTATTGAGGGCAATGTCTGCAATGTCTGTGGCTAAACTCGATCCTGTAGTATCAACAGCATAACAGATCTGCCACTTCCAGCCTCGGTATCAAGCCTGAGGTTATCGTATGTTGATTCTTCTCATTACTTTCATCCACACTGCGTTTGACTAGTTCCCACCCTCAGGCTTCGATTACCATCTCTGCAACAGCAGATATATTCATCAGCGTTGGTGAGTGCCTCGCTCCTTTTGAGTCGAGATCATTCACTCATGAGTTTGTCAGTCATGATTTGGCTTTTATCGAGTTCAAGGCACAAGATGGTCCACAAGCCTACGGCACGGAAACTTCAGCGGACTATAAGATTCACTGTCGAGACTGGCCTGCTCACAACGAGCGTCGCAATCGGAGAGTTTGTAGCATATGTTGTGACCCCTGATACGAACGTGTACTATCCATTGTGAGTGACCGTTTTTGTTTTATTTCTATCAAACTCGGGCTCTGACCCTATGACTGAAGCTTTTACGCTGTTTCGTTGGTTTATTCGAATACGCTCTTGGCTTCACTAAATTGGAGGATCATTCTGAATCTGAACGAGCCTGGTGGTACCAATGCCACATCCAGCTCGAGTTTCATGTGGAGTGATCGACTGGAAAGGAATTCTAGGGCGGTCAAACATGCACCTAATTATGGGGGGATGGCCATCAATGTGAGTACATCCGTCGTCAGGTCTAGAGATGCCCGTGGGAGCGATCGTGAGCTGGTCTTGATCCCTCAGGTGAGTTGTGTTTTGTTCATTCTGGAACTTGCCGATCTCTGACGGCAGAGAGTAGCAGAGGTGCTCTTCCGTAGACAAACCTCTCCCGGCTCTGCTCTCCGGAGATACCACGAAGTCATCAGGTTGAATGTTAAGGAAACAATATCGAGAACCGGTACTTGTATAGCAGTGCTCCGTCGAGTCATTTGATGGCGTCTTCTATGCACTCTTCACCAGGAAACATATATACACGCCTGATAGTATAGTTGCCACTTCAGAGAGTCGTCGATGTGTTATAGAAGGGGCAACCAAACTTACTTCAAACTTGACATTGTTCTTCTGACATGTGTAGCTAGTGTGCGTACCCTCGAGGCCCATTGTCGGACTTATTTCTCCAATCGTTGGGCAGACTGATTGACGCTGGATCATCAGTTATCTCGCCCTTCGGCACGACGTTGCTGTGTCGTCTCCTGCTACTTTGCTTTCATCGTTCTCCGATCGTCATTTCAGTGACTCCTGAACATATCACACTGTCACTATGCTTGGCTCGCTGCCAGCACCCGGTATCCATGTCCAGTATCCTTTCAATACCTTCTCCCATCACGTCTCCGTTTTCTTCAGTACTAGTCTCAGGCACTTTTTGCGTCAAAGATGAATCCCGGGCTTCTAGATTGATGGGACGGGATGGGTTGGTGTATGACTGGCCCTTTTCGGGTATACCTTCCCCAAGGTCTAGCTGCAAGCCCTTCTCGCGCCTTGGGATCATCATGCTCCGGTCCTTATTTGACGAGATTTTGACTGGAAGAGGGCAGATATCTTGCCGTCACTGATGAATTGTTTCATCTCACCGTCACCGCCTTTAAGATCCAAAGCACAAGGTATAAAGCTCGTCAGCTCTTCGAGTTGCACAGGCACAGTTCCACAATGGACCCCGCTGCACCGATTCCATCTTCCTTCACTCCTGATTCCTTGTTGTGAGTTGACGTTGCCTGACATCGTGGGTTCACGATGAGAATTGGATCACATTTACTCATGACTGACTTACTGAAACGTAGGATAGCACCCCTGGTACGTCTCAGCAATTTAAACTCTCAGTGTCAATAGAAATAGCTCAGCCAACCTGTTATAACTCTAGTACTTTGCCACCATAATCGCCTTTACTCTCTATGGGATACTGTGCATCCAATTTTGTCAGTCCCCGCCCTTTTCGCCAGTTTATCCCAGAGCTACTCACACGTCAATTCAAAAATAGTTCTGTATATCACCTCTTTTCCCAATGACTCCAGATATATGAAACTCTACGGTACGCCCTGATTACCACTTGGCATGCGCGCGTCCGTGCACTCTTCTGGCCGGAAGCGCATATGTCTTCTCATCAAACGTACGTACTCAGCCATTTTTCTTCCTTCTTTTTCAGTATGGCTGCTGGTCTGTCTCGAAACGGTGATGATCATCCTCATCTTAGTCAGTGGGTACGAAGGCTTTGTTCGACCAGGGTACTGCAACCCATTGAGCCTCGCCGTTGGATCTCGTTCTACCGTTGCGACCATTTCCGTTTCTGCTCTGGTCACACTTGTCTTTCACGGGTTTTATAGCTGGAGAATCGCAAAGTTGACCAGCAATATACGTGTATCTCTGATAATCATGCTTGTGAGTACTAATCCTCCTTGTTGTTACTGGTGATAGCCGTGGATCGGTTATCTTGGCTGGCTCTCCGATATTGATGATCTTTGCTAGCTGTCCACATCTCAGTTCTCTCTGTCCATATTTCAAACGGTTCACGTACGTCGTCTTCCACTAGGACTTTCGCAAGATTCAGTTCAAGTCCGAGACTTTTAATAGTACGAGCAACATGGCAGGTTACTCTCCTCCATCTCTGACATGAAACCGGAAGCCAGTGTACGTCTCTTGGTTATGTCTACTTGACTGATGTCTCATGCTTCTTAGGCCGCAATCGCCATTTCTGCAGGGACCGATATTCTCATCAGTATCAGTCAGTACCTTGGTTGAGCCCCTTCTTCTGTACCGCCTCTGTTCTCACCGAACCTCCTTATAAAAAGTCATGATTCGGCTGCTGTCGAAGTCTAGGAAAACCTTGATACACGAACCTATGACACACAAAGTTCAGAAGACAATCAAGTTTACTGTCGAGACCGGTCTAATCACGACCAGTATTGCTATTGGGGAGCTGGTGGCATACCTTGGCAGTCCCGATACGACCTTGTATCTGCCATTGTAAGCAAGACTTCACTTCGCTCTTTGTGTGTGCTCAACTGTAACCTCGTTTTCTTCCTCTTCATCATTGATCTATCTGGGATAACTTGAAGCTTCTACGCTGTCTCATTGATCTACTCAAACACCCTGCTGGCTTCTCTGAATTGGAGGATCATCCTGAACATCGGAGCCCTCGGGAGTGCCAAAGAACAGAGCACTTCCACTTCCACTACTACAGTCGGACTCCCAGCAACCCATAGTCCTATTAACCCATAACTCCCTGTAACCCATAGGTTTTCGGGATCCACGGGGCTTGGACGCAGGGCTAAACCCATAACTCTCCATACCCCATAATCCATACCTGAATTCACGATACAAAACCCATACTTTCTGTAGTTTTCTTCGATTCTGAGCACAGTTACCATCAGAAAAGACATTCGAGCAAGTGCACTTCAGATCAAATGGTCATAGAGTCACTCACGCATGGCTCCCAAGGCTGTTGCGCATTTTTCTCCGTCTGCTCACCTCAGAGAATACGTTAAGATGTCTGCAAAGCTTGCTGCCCTCAAAAAGGGATTTGCAGCTTTCCAAGCCTCAGTCACAGCTCGCAAAAACAAGATAACTGCCGCTCTCAGTGGTTCTCGAGCCAAGGATGTCCCTCAAGAGGACGTTGACTGGCTGGATGGAGCTGGGAACATTGTTGATGAGCAACTTCTCGTGGACAGATTCGATGAGGCGTCAGACTTCAGCAAGGAAGAGGTCAAGCTTACCCCGACAAAGCGAGCAATGCTGGATAAACTTCTCCTTCTTGGAAAGACCAATACAAAGGCCAATACAAAGACAGCGGCCACTCGGACTGAGAAAAAGAGTGCGGAGCTTGCCTATGCTTCTATTGACAGCATCACTGATTTCCTCCCACAGAGCCAGAAGATCGAAAATCAGGCCCTCAGCCAAAGAAGCGAAAGAAGCCTGAGCCCGCCCCTGTTTTCACGCGACGCGAACACTCATTAATCGAGCAGCGAATCGAGATTTTGAACTGGTTTTATGAGAACGGAGAGGACCAGACGAAGACAGCCAAGCACTTTGACCCCATCTACCCAAACCTCAAGCTCAAGCAGCCAAAGGTGCACGATTGGTTGAGTAAAGAGGATGAGACCCGGAAGCAGTGGGCAGCACTAAAAGCGTCAGGAGGCGGTCACAAGGCCAAGCGGCTCCGAGCTGTAGAGCACCCTGAGGTGGATGAGATGCTTGAGCTCTGGGTGGCAAGGGCAATGAGAAGCGGAGTTCATATCAATGGCGAGGTCCTTCGACAGAAGTGGCGGCACTTTGCCAAGTTATCCAAGGTTCCGGAAGACGAGTGGCTGACGTTGAGTAATGGTTGGTTGAGGTCGTTCAAGAAGCACTGTGGTCTCCGTGGTCTCAAGAGACATGGTGAAGCTGCGTCGGCGACTGAGGCAGATGTAGCGCGGGAGCAATTGCGCATGAGGGAGCTCCTTCAAAAGGCGGGGTACTCGCTAAAGGATATCTTTAACATGGATGAGACTGGTTTGTTCTGGGCGTGAGTAGCATCTGTTGTTTGGTGTTGTTTCTTCGAGCTGATCATAACGCTCCCAGAATGCCACCCGATCGTGGATTGATGGATCGAGTGATGTCCGGGGTCAAGGGAAGCAAGAAGCGATTGACGTACGCGTTTACAATGAACGCAGACGGAAGTGAAGTCCTAGAACCCTTCATCATTGGAGAAGCAAAGCGTCCACGGTGTTTCGAGAAGAAACATGGCCACGAGCTGGGCTTTTATTATCGGAACAACAGCACTGCGTGGATGACCATAAATTTTTATCAGGAATGGCTGCTGGATTGGGATGCAAAACTGCGTCGCGAAAACCGGCACATCGTCCTTCTCCAGGATAATTTCAGCGGACATCAACCTCCCGCCAACCTTACCAACATCCAGACGGCCAACTTCACAGCAAATCTCACGGCCCATGTCCAGCCAGCGGATGCAGGCATCATTCGTTGCTTCAAAGCCCATTATCGTCGCCTGTTCATGCAGCGTGCATTGGACCGCTACGATGAAGGGATCACCCCGAGCGATATCTACGACATTAATCAACTGGAAGCGATGCGTCTCGCCGATACGGCATGGAAAGCGGTCGACCAACAAACTATCCAGAACTGCTGGAAGAAGACTAAAATCCTCCCTCGTTCTCTTCCTTCGCAAACTGTGGCCAACCGTCGCGTCCGCTCTGTTTCTCCCATGTCTGATCTGTCTGATCTCGACGAAGCTGATGAAGACGTCGACGCCATCAGCCCTGGTCCCTCCAAGCCAGCCACCAAATCCAACATCTCTGTCCGCATATCCATCCCGCCACCCTTGGAGACTATCGAAGAGGACGGATTGGAGCAAGCTGAGGCTCTGCTCCAGGATGCTTTGACCGGTCTTCAGGAAGTCGGTGTGCTCAAAAAGGCTAACACTGTGGGAATGGGTGATCTCTTAGAACACCCAGACGAGGGACGTCGTCGCATCGATCTTATGGACGACGATGAGATCACTGAGGCCGTGCAGAGAAGGAGAGCTGCTGAGCGCAACTTAGAGATCAACGGAGGTGACGATGGCGATGGCATGGACAATGATACGGCCCCAGTTCCATCTCGACGCGAGGCTTTGGACGCCGCCGCCATCCTTCGTCGGTATGTTGTGCTCCAAAGCGACGACTCGGCCCGTCACCTTGACGCAGCCCTCGCTACCTTTGCTCGCGAAACTCGTCGTGCCGAGCAGAGCACACTTAAGGACACAAAGTTAACCCAGTTCTTTACACGCAAGTAGATTGGTTTAATGGTAAACGATATCATACAGTAATAAAAAATAATTGAATTACTTTTGATAGTACCTCCTAACCCATACCTCCTCATAACCCATACCTCTGGCTGTCCACGGAGGGGTATGGGTTGCTGGGAGTCCGACTGTAATCCCTTGTGGGGTGACCGAACAGAAAAGGGCTTTGCGTCAACCCCGTATAGCCCTAGCTGTGCAGAAATGAGTATCAGAGTGAACAAATCCGTGGTTAGTACAGGATGCGAGAACGATCCTGATTTAGAGATGGTACCAGTAAGTCAAGCTCCATCACTCTTCCTCCAGGTATCGGCAGTCTTCTGATGAAGATGAAATATAGCAGCGTGTCCATGCCATTTTAGATATATCAAGGCCAGCCGTCGCAAATTTCAATGAAAATACGAAAGAAGGGTAGTACTACTGCACCATGTTGCACCCAGGGCACACGATCAAGCAAGACGACCGCATAATCACCCAAACTTTCTTTGCAGTCCCACAGCCGGGCTGTGGTTTTCCCATTGATTCGTATAGCTCGAGGCGGACGTCCCGCTAGTCGGTACACCCTGACTGTACATAATTTTTACTACTAAGAAGTTTCACACTTTGTGCGTTTGCCCCACCCGATTCTTTCTGTCCCGTTACAGAAATTTATGCCCAGACGATGTGCGGAAAAGCCCTCCAAGTCGATTCGGCTCTAGTAAATGATGACCTGCTCGCCGCCCTGAGCAAGACGAATTACTTGTTACGGAGTTCACTAGTAAATATATTTATCGTCTATTCTATTCAAGTCCATGAGTATAACGGAGAAAGCACAAAGACTATAGATATTATATCTGTATTTTAGATGGCACCCCTACTAGATCAGTACCGAACCTCCAACACACCCTAGCATCGTCGCATCCACACTATCTTGCTTTTCCTTGTACAACCACGCGTCCAACTCCTCAAAGAGCACCATCGCATCTCCGCCTTTCTCTTTCTCTGATTTCTTCCCTGGCCACATAGCGGTCTCACGTATACCAGTGAAATCGATGCGGAGGCGGTCTTGCGGCATAGAGGAGGATGAGGTTGGCGGGAGCTTGATGACAAGGTCGAGGTCCCAGGAGTCGGTACCGTAGAAGGAGGCTTCCTTGATGTGATGCCTAGAGTGCTCAGCTGGAGGGTTGTCGTCCAGCGTCCATGAGAGGACATGAGCGTCGAACGCGATGACTGAGGGGGGGATAAGCAAACTCTTCCTTTTACTGATCTATGTTAACGTACCGCTCCAGATGACGCCAGGATGGTTGACGGTCAACTTCAGTGTCCGCGTGCCCTCCTCGGCATTGACAATATCTTGCGTCGCGACCACAGTGAACTCCTGATTGAAAGGAGCGGTAATGACCGTGGGCAGAGACAGCTTGTATGGGGCGAGGACCTACAAAACCGATGAGAACCACAGTCAAAGGGGGCGTAAGGAAGGGAGGAAAGAGGTATACAGCTGAGAACGGATAGAGCGAGTTCCAGTCAGAATTGTATCCGTCCATCTTCACTTTCTCCACATCTCCTTTCCCAAACTTGGCAGAGACTTCTTGTACGAGCTCTGAGAAGCCGGGGGCACCGTCACATGCAGCCATATGAAGACTGTGTTCGTGGGAATGGATCTAGAGGATACAATGCCCGAGCTGATCAGTGAAATAGTTCAATTTCAACGCAAACGGGAGGGTCTCACATCCTCGTAATGTAGAATGAACACCCTCTTCTGGTGCATCGCGTCGTACGGACTCATGCCCGCGAACACTGCCATCACGACAGCTGTCAAGCCCACTAACACACCTATCCATCTCCTCAAAGCTCTCTTGGGGAAACGGGAGGCAAATGCGGGGAGCAGGGGAACCGTAACGCTTCCGACGACGGAAACAATGGTAGCAATGATGTTGTCAGCTGGGATATCGGCTCCCATTCGACCAGTCTATACAGAGGGTACCAATTAGTGATGCACTTGACAATAAAACAAGTGTGAAAACGTACAAGAGGTGCAAAGAACTCGATAACGCCGAGCATGAGTAACGTCCCTGTCGCGACTGGACTAGCAAGCCCGAACGTATACGCCCATAGCGAGACAGTTCCCTTGTTTGCCATGGCCTCGTTCCCGAGCAAAGCAAGGAACACAGGAAGTGAAGTGACGAACAGCAACGCCGCGGAGCCGACATTCAGGAGCTGAATGCTGAAGGCAATAGTGGCTTGAAGGATGATTATGGAGGAGATGAGCGTTTTTTCAGGTACTTGGGGTAGGACGAGCAGCGGGAGTAAAGAACCTGAAAGAGGGTGAAGAGTGTTAATTATGGTGCGATGCGAGACCCAAGGACAAGAATATACCTAGAAGGGCAGGAGGCGCGTAGAGCAGAATGCCGTAGTACTCATTGGAGAACCAGCTCATCCCTTTGCCTAGTCCGTAGCTCATGAGAGCGGCAACGATATTAGCACCGATCAAGGCGCCAAACGCGCTCCCGACAGCCACACCCCAGCCCCTGAACAACATCCTTGATACCCCAGCGCCAGATGCGGTCCTTGAACCAGGAACCGATGAGGCACAAAACGCAAGCACTACAGCGGAGCCAAGTAAGATACCGTAGAGGACCTTGGCAAGAGAAAAGGAATAAACGAAGAAGTGTCCTAGGTGGGAGAAGAAGACGGTGGTTGGAGGTGTATAGTCGGAGGTCAAGGAAGGGAGAGGAGAGGAGGAAGACGACATGTACTTGAGGAGAGCAAGAGTGTTCTCGGCCATGTGCTGGGAATGGACGAAGGATGAGTGCGGTGGAGGGGACATGGAAGGGAGTAGTCTCACCTGGGCTACACCAGGGGCGATATTCTCAACGAGATCCTGAAAGAACGTCTTGTCAGTCTCAGCAGGGGTACAAGGAGGGAGGCAATGCTCACCTTGCGCATATGGTACAGGTAACTATTCCCAACAATAGCCATCTAGTAGAACAGTCATTAGCAGTAGCTTTTCCATGTCGACCCTGAGCACTCACGTCCAATCCAGTGACATTGAGGTACAATTCAAACTGTCTAAAATCGGTACTAGAAAAAAAAATAAAGGTTAGAAAAATGGGGAGGAACTCGGGTGATGCACGCTCAGAAGGCTAAAAGCTTACTCTGACAGCAGGACTCCTGAGCTGAATATATCGTTCGCGAAGATTGTACCAAAGGGTCTAGATTCCAGAATCAGAGTGACCGAAGAACTATATGAGTCAAAATATATGGAACAGACCTTGGAACGTGAGAGTAAGCTTCAATCATTTCTTGTGAGGTTGCTTGGAAGAGTAGCTCGCGTCCAGTCGTCCCAGCGGCTTAAGTAGTAGAGTAGATTCAATGTTTGGCTGCAAAACCCTGAGGAAACGTCGCCTACCTTCGAGATTGATAGCAGCGCGAATCCTATGCAAGAATAACAAAAGGAAAGACAGTAGGGAAAGCCGAGGGCAAATAGGACTGAGAAGGTGGCTCACGTTGACGCGGTCTCGTGCTGAGTAGTGTACAGATGCGACCCGTCTTGTAAAGATTCCTCAGCGTTGTTAAACACTACCATGAAACGTCAGTCGGCTTCCATGAGAAGTGATGAGCACTTGAACTGACGCAAAACGATAGCCCACTCCGGTTCCCACTCCTTGTCCTCCACCAACACTCTCGCACACTCCAACATCACAGCGACGGAAATTGCATCATCCGCAGCGCCAGGACTGGGAAGCGTGCTGTCCAGATGGGCATTAATGAGTACAGCGTGTTCCTTGCCTTGCGGTGTGCCATTAGATATGCGAATTATGACGTTGCTGAGGTTGACGTAGGATTTGTAGACACGTTTTCCCATGATATCGAATCTGTCATCACGGATTAGTGTGACGCCAGCAAGGAGTCTGAACAAAACAAGCAGACCTATGGCTTCCACTGCCTTCTTGCCTCCAAACTTCGCACTCTAGGTTTCTATTCCGGCCCTCCACTTTGGCCTTGCGAACGACTTCCTCGCACAAACTCCTCATCTTCACTGCCTGGTCAAGCATCCACGCATCACCTAAAGCATGTTCCCGGCTTCCAACAGTCCTGTATCCTATGGTCTCCGATAGATACTGAGAGTGATTGAGTATGTTGGACTCAGAAAGCTGAGATAGGCCGGTTTGTGGGTTGTAACTATTTGAAGGTTAGTCACCGTGACCCTAGGCAAGTACGGTTAAATGAGGATGGGTGACGTACGGCTCATGTATTGGACTAGGTAAAGCTAATAGACGTGTAGATGATTAACTATGTTAGCGTCCATGATACCAAGAACACGGTGAATATTGAGGAAAAAGTTGGATCCATGAAGACCGGGCAAGATTGGGGTATGGAGGAGTTCACGAACTGGAGTGTTGAAGATACGCAATATACGAAGATAGGATGAGTCCAGGTAGTATTACAAGTAGGGAGCGAAGTAGACCAGCTTTGGACGTCGCCATGGGCGATGATGAGCTGCTAGCCATGGCTAGAGAGTGAGAGAAAAGGTCGGATACCCCTGGTTGGCGGTTCGGAGGAGAAAGTGAGCCTGAGGAAAACTTGGTCTGCATACAGTCCGTAGCCATCGGCCCTCCATTGATCGCCACGGCCAACATCTCTTCTCCAGTCGAGGCTCAAACCTTTGAGAAATTCATCACATACAGTAGAGGTACGTGCACTACGTCCTTTAGGTATACAATAACATAAGGTACATACATGTATAGCCTGGTACCAGAAAAATAATTTAATACATTTTCAACCCTAAGCTATGCCATCGATCTTGACGGTTTAGAGATGATATCGTCCTCATCTCTTCGCTAAGGAAGGCTCCCCCGTCAGATTAAACACGGAAAATAAGTAAGAAATCTCACAGATGCCAGCTTTAGCTCGACGTTATTATGGTCCGAGACCACTGAAGTATTCACGCTGACGTTGACCCCTCTCCCGAAGTTCGAGGTGTACGAGGTCAGTCCTGATCTGGGGCCGGAATGAGAATCCTTCCACATGTGTGAGCTGTGAGTGATCCCCGTCTCGTTCTCGTTGATCTTCAGCACAGCTCTCCAGTTGAGCGAAGCCAAGAGAGTATTTGAGTACGTGAGTGAGACGGCGTAGAAGCTAGATTCGACATGGTGTGTTGTTCAGAGATCGTAGTAACATACACAGGTGCGAGATAACTCACAAGACGTAGAATAGATATGTATCGGGACTGGCGAGGTATGCCACCAGTTCGGCGATTGCGATGCTCGTGGTGATTAGCCCGGTCTCAACGGTGAACCTGATTGCGCTTTGCATCTTCCGGGCGGTGGGTTCATGGATGAGGGTGCGTTTAGACTTGGATAAGAGACCAATCATGACTAGGGCCACCGTTTTAACGCTCTTCTACGATAGCAAGTTCCAGAGATAACATACCCAGGCTGATCAGAACGTCAGTGCCAGTGGGTATGGCAATGGAGGCCTATAACGAGTGACAAGTCCGTCAGCACGCCGTACTGAGATAGGAAAGAGCAAAAGCACTAGATTTTGACATACAATGACTTCCTTCTTGATCTGCAAGAGTGACGTGTTCAATCGCCCGTGGTTCTGGTACTGCGGGTGGATAAGTCGATAGCCCCCCAAACGCTGCGGAGAGACGAAGCGCACATAGATACCCTGGTATATCATGATGACGAATTGGGCAGTGGATAGCTAAAGCGAAGATGAGGTGAGTTGCTACAGGTTTATACATATTTTTAGACGACACGAACCATAGCGATGAACAGGGGCAACCACAACTTTCTAGTAAGCTTCGCGATTCGCCAGCAATAAAAACCATGGAAAACAAGGGTGACCAGCCCCGAAATCGGTACTTGTGCTGCAGACGAAAAGTGGCCAAATGCAAGATGCGTAGGATCAGCGTATCCGCTACCCAGAGTCCAGTACGTAGCCATTGAGATCAAAACGATCATGACTGTTTCGAGGCAGAAAAGGAACCAGACTGAAAGCGGCGAGGTAAAGTCAGTGACAGGTGGAGGAAGAAAAACGAGCTTAGCGCACCGTAAAGTTTGAGAAAGATGGAGTCGTTAGGAAACAATGTATTGTACATGACTGGAATTCAAGCGCAGTTCAGTCTGGGATAAATTTTGGGTCGCCACAGGAGAGTTTCGCTCACAGAATTGGATGCATAACATCCCGAAGAGCCCATAACTAAACAGGCTGCCAAAGAGCTGTTTGGGAAGACACTGTCAATCTACGGGCCCGGGATGGGTCAATCGGACATTCCAGCGTACCAGAGGACCTGTTCTAAGTTTGCGAGAGGTCGTGTCAGTCTGACGTGTCTGGTCAAGATCCTTGAGAGGTGTGGAACGTACAGAAGGGGCACGTTCGGTGGAAGAAAAGAGGCAATAGAATCCATCTAGCTGCGAGTGAGTACCGAGAACCCTCGAGATCAGGAACTCGGACAAGTGGCTTTATAGAACATATCCAAGCGTCTCCTATCTTTGGCCATTGCGCCCTTTTCCGGCCTGGATACCTGTAAGAACAGTTCATTTCAATCCGTCACATCAAGAGAATTTGCAAATACCATCACCCGTGGGCCAGCACCTGTACCAAGGATAGAGTTATCATAGAAGCCTATTAAAAACCGCCACAAAGACGTTCTTGAAAGTGCCTGCGGAGAACTCTTTGTAAACGGTTTGGTGGGATTTATGTTACGACAACTGCGCAATGAAAACGCACTGCTCTTCTTGCGTGAGCTCTCGATGAAGAAGAGGTTCTGTGGCTTTGATGGCGCTTTACCCAAAGGATGTGGGGTGCGGTGTATTCGATTGTACAGTATGTTCCATGACGTGAAACTTTACGGGGAGCTACCGGATGACCCACCTGGACATAACGGAGCCATGATTGGGAAATAAGACGGAGGCAAAAAGTACGACATGAATTTCTAGTTGCATCGTTACTGCAGCTCACGAGCTCGGATCTGTCCTCAGATAACGTCCAAGGTCGACGAGAAAACGCGAGCATCACGGACTCGGGTTACCACTAGAGCAGAAGGCAGAGACGGCGGCTTCCTTCCACACCGGTTTGTTGGTGGCTGGCGCTCCAGTGGTCTCGACACTAAGTCGACCGATCGCAAAGCCTTGGAACTGCCTGCCATCACGATTGACTCGGACTTGCAGGATCTACGGAGCACGGTTTGTCCTTTGAGGTTTGGTAACGTGGAGCTGGAGCTGAAGGAAGACCTTATCTGTTATCGACACATTGTAGTGCTCCAGTCTCCATAAGCCCGAGTATTTTGCGAAATTGCTTCATGCCTTCATGAGCGATGGCTGCAGCCACGTTTTCTGGTCACGAGTCGCCGACAGCTGTGCCACTGCAACCAAGATGCACCTGAGGCCCCTAGGCACCGATGAGCACGAGAAGAAGTTGTCGACTTGTCCAGTGCTTATAAACTTCAGATGACCCAAGGACACTCCAAGAACCTGGCGACCGGACGCAAATGATGCCCATGGGTCAAGAACTGTGCAGTGATGTTGGAAAAAACGGGCAGGTGGGAACATTGACACTTGGATAACGTCTAACGCAAAAAGGATGATAGGATATCATGCATCAGACTCGGAAGAAGTTCGCTATCGGGTTTCGTCTCTTCTCTTACAACCACCATAATCTATGACGACGTACCTTACCACCTCAAGCGTTTTCACCTTGGTGGCCGGCTTTCTCTTGTGGCGACTGGTACAATCCTGGTTAGCTAGGTTCTCTCGAAACGTCAGCACATTGAATATTACACCCCTGTCTGTTTAAGAACGACTGACTTGTTTGGCGAGATAGTTGGATCACATACCTACCGTAGGGTTATGTACAGCACCGTGGCCTATCAGCAATCTCCTCTGGTATCCAGGTGTAGTCCAATTCACGACGAGATGTCGTTCTCTGGTAGAACAAGGCTACGAACGCGTGAGCTCCATTTGAATGTTCTGTATGCAAATTATCTTGACCATCTCCTATGGCAGTATCGTAGCTACGGAATCTTCAAGCTGCCTACGTTGGACGACTGGATCTGCCTCATCACCGATAAGGACATGATTGAAGAGTTCAGAAAGGCACCTGCCGACGTACTATCCTTCTACGAGGCGATGAATATCGTGAGTTCTTGTCTCGGGTCCAATAGTAGAGAGCGTCCCTGTTTTCCAGAGGGCTGATTCCGCCGGCTGTGGTATCATAGGAGCTCGAAGTTCCTTTCACGCTGGGACGATCAATCACTACAAACCCATATCATCTTCCTGTAGTGCGGAACCAGCTAACAAAGTCCTTGGGAATTCTTCTTCCGGAACTGAGAGAAGAAATCGGTTCTGCTCTCGGTGATTTGATTCCCGCATCCAAGAACGAAGGCAAGTGATCTAGGTTCTTCGCCACTGATCAACCGTTCCTGATGCGCCGACTCATCAGGATGGAAAGAAGTTCATGCATCGAGCGTGCTATCCAGATACATCTGCAGAGCAGTAAACAGGATATTCATCGGTTTGCCCTTGTGTGAGATCGTGATCGACTAGAGCTTCGCCGTTCCTCTCCTAACATAGATTATTCACAGGTCGTGACCCCAATTACGTCGAGCTGAATGTGGAACATACAAACCATGTTGTGCAGACTGCGATGGTTCTCAACCTCTTTCCAGATTTCCTCAAACCGTACGTTTCGCTCCCGGTTGGCCCGTGAGCTTCGCTGACTTGCACTACTTGGTTAGAGTCGTTTCTCTCCTCTTGATGAACGTTTCTCGCAGCATCAAACGTGAGATGAAGCATCTTAGCCCAATAATCGACCAGAGGCGTCAACTTGTTGCTGAGTTGGGAGACGATACCACTGAAAAACCTGTATGAGACTACTTTCACGCACACTCGTCTTTACCTCTCATCATTCCATATGTAGAATGATATGCTCATGTGGCTCATGGACGAAGCAACAGGAGAGGAGGAGAGCCACCGCTTACTCGCCTTGAGAATGCTAACGTTGAACTTCGCCGCTATTCACACAACGAGCATGGTAGGTGTATCATCCAAATACCCACCAGAGCATACTTCCCTAATTCTCAACATCACTTTCTATCTTAGTCCCTCACCCACGCACTGTACTATCTCGCGTCTGACCCCAAGCTGCAGTCCACACTGCGAGCTGAGGTTGAAAGTATAGTTTCCGAAGAAGGGTGGTCAAAGAATTCGCTCAGTAAACTCGTGAAGTTGGATAGTTTTCTGAAGGAATCTCAGAGGGTGAACGGGCTAGGTTGCTGTGAGTGCTACCACCGATGAGAAACTCTGATATCTCTGAACACGATTCTTCACCAGTCCATATGGATCGAGTTGCCCTCAAGCCCTTCACGTTCTCGAATGGAATCCACATCCCAATGGGTACCCATCTCGCTGTCACTGCTCAGGCGATTCACCACGACAAATCCATCTACGGACCGGAACCATATACCTTCGAGCCGTTCCGTTTCTCAAACGAACTCGACACTGAAGGTACAGAGGCACATTCGGCTCGAGCCCCGTTCGTTTCCACAAGCCCCGAGTATCTCGTTTGGGGCCATGGGTCGGCTGCGTGTCCTGGGCGCTTTTTCGCGTCGTTCATGCTCAGAGTGTCGTTGGCTGAGATCTTGCTCAGGTACGATTTGAGGATGCCGGATGGGAAGGAAGGTGTCAGACCGGTGAACTGGAACATTGGAAAGTTCCTCTTGCCTGATCCCAAGGCAAAGGTTCTTTTCAGAAGGAGAGATGGTGACCTTGTAGGAGAGTGATCGTCTCAGTGTATGAGATCGTCACCAGGACTGTATGATTATCAGAACCTGTAGGTAGTAAGATAGGTAGTTAGCATTTCATAGCGATTAATGAGAGAACCAGGTACTGATAACTTTGGAGTATGTCCTGAGAGAATATTTAGAGACGACAACCAGGGTCAAGGCAATCACTTGAAGGCTACCAATCTGAGCAAACCCGTCACCGTAACGGGTTCGTATAAATCTTTCAGTGTCCTCCGACTGACTTCTACCTCTGTTGTTAGGATTAAGAGATCCGCACAGAAAAATGAGAAGGGAAAGAATGAAGCGATGGCCGACTTCTTCTGTGCTACATGAGGTTGAGAGTCTAAATGACGTCTAAACTATATGCACATCAGCTCCGAGGATCCTCCTCTCTGAGTTTACCAGAACATATCACCTGTATATACTCGAATACTCATACAATAGAGCGTCTCTACTATCAAGGATATACTCCCAGAACCAAAGCACAAATGATCTCATTTCCGAATCTCTTCTCCCTCGCATTCCATCGATATCGTACAGGTAGGGGTCTCAGAAGTGCTCACAAACCCATCATAATGGAGGGATAGATCCGTGAAAGGTGCGCCTGTAGTCATCATCCCGGGATCGCTGAAGTCTATCGAGTTGCCGCTACTAGCATGCTTGCCGCCTACGTGACGATGGTGTTCCCTTGTAGTTGATGTTATCTGTGTGGTTTGCTCTGAACAAGAGTCAGACAGTCCGCCGCGGTGATTGATATTGTAGAGCATAGTAATTGTGTAGACGCGGCCGAGACAGAATCCGAAACCGACAGACACTGGTGGGTTGAGAGGGATAGAATCGTGAGTGAAATGAAGGCAGAGAAAACAGACGTGGGCAGACCGTTGTTCTTATCGTCCGCTAACCAGTTAATGAGGAAGACCGTGGCTAGGAAAGACGTGACTGCTCCTGTTCTTATTGAGTTTAACATGAGCCTCTTGATCATCCTATAGAAGAGAGAGATTGGGTGCAAACAACGTCAGTTTTGACTTCCTCGTACTGATCTTCTCCTTTGCAGAGTAATCAGTACTTACCCGTCCGTCCTCCTCAACGTCGCCCTGTTTCTCATCTTTCTTAACTCCCAGAGCAAAGCTCCAGCGATGCACCAGTCGGTCACAGACGTCGCGGAGAGCCACAAGATACTTGGTATTGTGATGTGACTTCGTTCAGTGTATGACTTGTATATAATGATAAGGATGCCAACGGAAACTGCTGCCCCGGTCTAGCAGGCAAAAATCAGAACAGATGAGATTAAAAAGAAAGAGTGAGTACTGGGACGTACGGATGCAAAGGAAAGGGCAACAAGTAAGCTCGAAAGGCACATGTTTCTTGACCTGTAGAGGGATGATGACGGGTGAGAGATTGTTTATCGACATAGGGTGAAAAATCAAACGCACAGCGAAAAGTATCGTAATATTAAAAAGACTTGAACCGTGAGCGCCACGGAGCCTGTCGTTATAAGGTTTACTATTGATACAAGACATGAGCTAAGGAAGAAAAGCGAACTACAGAGCCTAGTCGGAACGCACCAGACATGGGCCTGAAAAGAGTGCAATAGCGATCAGAATGGATGGAAACGTGAACTGGATAACCAAGCGTACCAGTGCTGTTCAATCTGTTAAAAACATAGTCAGCTAAGCACGAAGGCAACATAACAAGCCAAGTAAACTTACACTATACGCTTCGTCACCTAGCAAGTGGCAAGAGAGTCAGGCAACCTTCATACAAGCGAAGAGTCAAGGATTCTCACCCCAATGAGTAACAGTGTACTGAGAACATAAAACAAAGCAAAGCGGCGTGAGCTTAACGACGCAAAAAATTCATATGGTCAGGGAGAGAGCGATCAAACGCACCAGGTAGACACAGGTGCAGTTCCCTGCGCTGCATACCACGTCCAAGATGTAGCACCAGAGGACGAGGTATCTGATAGACAGTCCCTTATTTCGCTGGCTTAAGCAGGTAACAACCTGTTCAGATAGAGTGTTAGTCAACAATATCGGCACGTATATGCGTGTACTCAGAGAGTTAGGCTTACCTGGAGCGTTTCTAACATTAGAAGGATCAAGTTGATCCATGTTGCAATGACCAGTGAACTGGCGAAGGGAGTTATATAGGTCAGTGCTCAGGAAAGGTGGGTATATGCGCGAAAGAACCCCCAGAAAACGTACCCAAAGACACCGTTATTGTCCATCCTTTGGTACGATGCTCCACTCGCTTACTAACATACGCCGTTCCTCCAACTTTATGGGTTCTATTCAGGTATATAAAGCCACCTAGTATGGCAAGAGCTTCTTGAGTTTGGTTCTTGACTAGAGAGAGTCGACTAGTCGAGGAAAGCAAGGGTTTGAAGGGCGCTCTTCGCAACGGGATGGGCCGTGCTTCTCAAGTTGGTTTCGAGCACAGGGTGAAAGCGGGCTGGGCGGTTGATATTACAACCGTTGCAAGGCGCCTTTTCGAGTTCTTGAACCCCTTAGATAGGATTGCGGCGGTGTTGGAATAGATTTCAGTCGTCAGAAGACGACCCCGCTCAGACTAGTTGTAGTTGGGAGTCAGCAACACGATTTCTCTTGCAAGGATCAGCCTTTACTTACTTCTAGCCCAGGCAAACTCTTTATATTAGGAATGGGGTGTCCTATCTGTGCAACTTCAGTGAGCTTGAGTCGTTAGACGAAAGACAGCGTCAAGACTGAGCAGCGTCAAGGCTTCAAAGGGACAACAAGGATGGACGCAAGATATTGGGGGGATACTTCGAAATCAGCGCCGTCGACACGGAACGGGGACCGATCATGATCGGCGAGTGACAGATTCTGTGATCCGGGATGTCACTGTCACTTTTTCTCTGATGTACTTACTTGGTGTCGGTTACTCTTCAGCAGAGTCAAGTCGCATCTCTAGTACAGTGCCAGACAGAGGAATGTACTGGGAAACCGAGTACAGACATCAGGAGGATGTTTTTAGTCCTAAGAAGTTTACTCACGTGCATGTTATCCCGCCGAGTAATGTAATTGCATTAATATTGACGACTGTATTAGTAAAACCTTCAATCATCCAAAACCCACCCAACAGAGAAAGCTAGACTGTATACATCACTATCACCGTATTCTCTCCACAATTACAGGCTCAAATTGGAGTTATGACCCGTCTGGAGCCCGTTCTGGGGGCGAGCATCAAATTGTGACGCTCCCAATCCAAGTTCAGTCTCGACTACATAGCCTGACGAAGGGTAGTCCCCGGACCCAGACAATCGAGTGAACGAGATAATGCTCATCAACAGTCCACCTTCGTTGGCGGCGCCTCGTCGAACTCCCCGTATACGGGGTCCTTGAGACTGATCGGATCCCTCTGAGAGAGTAGAGGTGGCGTTCAAAGACTCCCCAGATGATAAACCGCCTCGGTTGTTGATGTTCAAGAGCATGGTAAGGCTGTAGAGTCGGCCTAGGCAGAAGCCAAAAGCGATAGATACTAGAAGCAGAAGATCAGACGAATAAAAACAAGGTTGTGAGTGGAAAGGCGAGGAAGTCCATGAAGGCAACTTACTGTTGCTCTCCGAGTCAACCATGTACATGATCAGGAAGAGCAGAGCAACACAAGAGGTTGTACTTCCTGTTTGGATCGCACCCAGGATTAACCTCTTTATCACGCTATATATCCAGAGAGAAGGTCGCATCAGCACAACTCGACCAAATTCTCGCCAGAAAAAAGGAGGGCATTCACTTATCCGTCTCTCTCGTCTTTACCCTCCGCCTGATCTTGATCAGCTCCCAGACTAGCGCCCCTGAAATCGCACAATCTGCAACCACCGTCCCTGTGAGCCAGATAATTGTCGGGACCATGAGGGTGCCTCGTTGGGAGTACGAGCTGGCAATGGTGACGAGTGCGCTGAGAGCAAAGGTACCTCCTGCCTGATAGCCGTTATAGGTGAGTAAGGATGAAACGACAGGAAAGAAGGGGCGGGGAGCGTACTGAGAGTAATGAAAAGAGGAAGATAATGATAGAAATGAGTGTGCGTCTAGACCTTGAAACAGGAGTAAGACAAAGTCCAGGATGAAGGTGCACGAAAGTAGTACAGGGAGTGATAGCGGAGGATGAGGTATGTCTGGACCATGAAGGATACAGCTCCTGTACAAGCGAGCCCAACTAGCATGGAGAGAACCACGCATCAATACCAGAGGACGAGCTTGAGACTCAAGATAGATTAGAGGCTTACCGGAAAATGACCTAGATTCATGGAAAGAGAGATTGATAAGGCGCAGTTCAAACACCAGTTAATGATAGGACATACCAGTGTTGCATCATCTGGGAATATCGACCCACCGAAGAGCGACAGAGATGATCTCATTAGTCCACAAGAAACAAGAGAAATCCTCTATCGACTAACCGCGTATGTTTTATCACCTAGTCGAACGGTCATTGATAGAGGATGAGAGATGTCTCAAGGATCCAGAAGCATGAAAGCAGCCTCACCCCAATGCGTGACCGTATACTACGATATCCCAACTCAACTTCAGTAAACGACGATAGTCACTGACGCAAAGATAGAAGCATACCTGATATACTGTACCACATTCTGACCCACTCCCAAGCACATCGAGTACGAAACAAGCCAATACGACGCATCGCAAGGACATGGTCCTGGTATGCCTTCGCATGAACCTGTACACCTGAAGAAGATCCCGAGAATTCAATCCGGCTTCGAGCTTACGACGACATAACATAACGAGAAGAGGACTGACCTGCATGGCTTCGAGAGCGAGGAGCACGGCGTTTACCCATGTCGCTATGATTAGCGGACTGTCAAACGAGGTGTCGAGTAAACTTAAGAAGGGCATCTGAGAGAAGAATGAGACGCATGGAAGGTTTACCCGAAGACAGTGTCTCTATTCCGTGTCATCTTCCGACGTTGAAGGTTAGCAAGTGTAGCGCTTAGATCTTAGTGTTCGACCGTCGCCTCAAGCAGAGGAAAGAATATATCCTGGCTACTTTAGCTCCGTATCGCTGGCAGCGTCTGTACTGCTGCTGTCGGTCTATCGACACTTGGCAAAGGTGTTGGTCGAAGGTCAAATGTCACCTAGAGGAAGAAACAAGAAGAAAAAGAACAAAGGACTGGCCACGTTACCAACCTTGAGTCAATCAACTCCGGGAAAGAAGATTCGTGCCAAATGCTCAATGTCTTCCTCCCCCTGTCAATGGCAGAGCTGTGGCCATCGAGCTGGAGCCTTCTGACAATTGAATATATTTCCAGTTATCTATTGGAAGGACCCCTTCCGGACATACAGAATGGTTAATACTTGATGTGCTTCCCCATCGCGACAGTACATATAGTGATCGAATGGTGGACGAAAGGCGCTTTCGATTCAGATAGATTGTGTTTCAATCTAGCTTGAAGAGGCTTAGGTATCCCTTTTATTCCATGATCGGAGCTCCTAGCCATATCTGGATAACCGTATATGGTTGTAAGTGGGACGAACTGAGTTACTCTGGAGGAGCCAAAGAATGTTGGAGGAGCAAGGAAGTGCGCGAAGGTATCGAAGTTCGTCAGAATTGCGGGCTTGTTGAGAATCCTTAGGATTGATGGCTGTAGCTGATCCGTGGTGATACAGACAATGGGCTTGGGCCGTCGGAGCTCGAATATCCGGCAGCTACGGCATCCTGATTTAGTTATTTAGCCGGCCGGCTACTAGCAAGGACGGGACTTGCCATTTCTCATCACCTGCAGACCAGTGCACTCCGTTACTCTCAGGCCTTTCACAGCTCTGACTGTCATCTCACGACGAGAACATCCAGCGCTCTCTCTTGTTCTGCGCTACCTACTCTGATCTTTCATATTACGGTCATTTCACTCTGAATCTGAGTCCATCAAAAGCTAGGAGAAACATTGACTCAACTAGCTCAGAAGAAGGACCGCTCTGATCAGAGCTAACTTTCGCAAGATGTCGACGGGTACTCCTCCTGTTATCCCAGAGGAGTTTCAGCAATACAAGTCAGTACTTTGCTCCCTTTCACTTGTCATAGGGTCTCCACCAGCGATACGCCATTCGAATTCATATGTTGTGTCGGCTCCAGACTCCTTCCACTGAAACAGGAACTGACAGCCATCACTCTCCTTCTCGTCCAGTTCCTATGTTGAGGATCCGAAATGGCAGCGCAAATTTTCAGCAATCTGGGCGAGCGCTGTCGCTGCACTCATCCTCTACTCTTTGCCTCATCTTCTGAGGTCAATCAAGAACGGAAGAGCTTATGAAGATTTGGCGGGTGTTAGGGAAGCTTGGCCGTGGGAGCGGGCGAACAAGAAGGTTATTTCACAACATGGGAACGCAGCTCCAGCTTCTGCTCACCAAAGGGGAAGGCTGAGCAGGAAAGCGGAGGGATTCTTGAGCGTGCTGGGTAGCATTACCCTATGGTGTGTACCCGGCCTAGGGTTAAACCTTGGACAGAGTGGGTTTCCATTCTTGGACTTGATGTAACGCTCGTTAACCTCAAGGTACCCCATTAGTCTTTGTGGTTATTGTCTACATCGTCGTCGTTATTCTCTGCATCACTCAAAATGCTAATCTCGTTGACAACTCCAACCGCGCAGGTAAGTCCAACTTTCTCTGTTGGTGCTCTTCCCTAACCTGACCGATCCCCAGGCTTCCTTGCCATCGCCCAGCTGCCTGTCGTCTTCCTCTTTGCCACCAAGAACTCTATCCTATCTCTCCTGCTCGGACCAGGAAATGGCTACGAGAAGCTCAACTTCGTACACCGCTGGTCTGGACGTTCGCTATTTGTGTGCGCCCTGATCCATGGGTCGCTTTGGATCAAGAATCATCTGGTCTGGGACCTCCCTATCCTTGGACAGCAGAAGGAGACGAGCGGAGTGTCTTGCTTAGGTCTACTCGGTGTTATCGTGGTGACTTCGGTTCTCCCAGTCAGGAAATGGGGTTATCAATTCTTCTTCATCGTCCAGTAAGATCCCATCTCTTCGTTCCTCACCCAAACTCATACTTCCTCCCGGGTAGTATTTTGGCATACGTGGCGTTCTTTGTGACTGTGTGCTACCACACCATCTACGCTCCTCCTTGGATTTTCCCGCCCTTGGCGTTCTACGGCTTCGATCTTTGCCTTAGAATGTTCAGATACCGCATCAAAGATGCAACTATCGAAGTCGTGGATAACCAGATGACTCTCGTAAGCTCTTCCATGCCATCGCCCCTGCGAACAGCCACCCTAACGCCCTACTTCGTCCACAGATCCGAGTCCCGCACTGCGACTCTGGCTGGATCGCGGGTCAGCACGTCCGCCTCCGCGTCTTCTTCTCTGGAAGGGTTCTAGAGTCCCACCCTTTCACCGTCCTCTCCGCTCCTTCGGACACCACATGTCTAGGAGAAGAAGGTATGGTGTTCGGTGTGAGCACCAAGGGCGACTGGACCCGTGCTCTCAACGAACTTGGGAGTGAACTCGCTTCCGAAGAAGCAGGTCTCCGCTCCATGATCAATGAGAAACAAGGATCGAAGGACGCTCAGCGTGTGCAAACGTATCTCCCAGCTATACAAGTGATGATTGATGGCCCGTACGGAGGCTCATCGATTGACCTAGGGAGGTACACCAACGTCCTTTTGTTTGCCGGGGGTTCTGGAGCGACGTTTACGATTGGGATCCTGGATGACCTCGTGGGGAGGTGTGTGAGGTTGGATAGGAAAGGCGGTGAAGTGACTAGGAACATCGAGTTTGGATGGTGTATCCGCAGTTTCGGTCAGCTCTCTCTCCCCAGTTTCTCTGCTCAGTCTTGTATACTCATGCACCTCGGTTCTGTTTACAGGTTCACTGCAGTGGTTCGCCCCCTTCCTTGCCCGGATCGCACAAACCGCCGCCCTCTCTCCGCCTCTCAAGCTCAGCATCAAAATCTACGTAACGTGTCTCTGCGACCCCGACTCTGTACCCACAGATATTCCAGGTCTCTCCGTCGTGTTGGAGCGACCTAACGCCGCAGGTGTCTTGAAAGATTTCGCCGCTCCCCTACTCGGCGAAATCGATCAGAGTAAAGGAGCAGGGATGGAGATTGATGATGATATGGAGAACGGCGACGGGGCTGTGATTACCAGCGTTACCCAGGCCGACGGAGGGGAGAAGACGATCAGCGTCGATGTCCCTCCCACCTCAGCTGCTTCCAAAGCCAAGCCCGAATCTACCCACACTGAAGCTCATTCGACCGGGGCTCTTGGAGGCGGTTTAGGCGTTTGCGCAGCCGGTCCGGGAGGTCTGACGAGAGACATGTCCAACGCCGTAGCTGGCTTGTCGATGAGGAAGGGTATGCTTCTCGGTGGGGTGGCGTTGCATACTGAGGTTTATGCGATCTAGTGAAATGTGGGAGGACTTGGTTATCTTGTTCTGCTATACTAACGAGAGGGTGGCGGGTGAGAGGAATCGATCATGGCGTAAAGTAGTTTGACTACTGATTGTACAAGTACCCTGATATATAAGATACTGATTTGTATTCTGTTCTCCTCACGTTGAATAGCGTCGCAATTATGCTTGTTCTCATCTACCTATGTGACTTTCAGAGTTCGTGTTACATCACCTCCTTTTGTATCGTCTTTTCTCAAGAGTCAAAGAGTACAGGCGCTAAGATGATTCCTTAGAGAGAGTCAAACTGAGTCCAAATGCATTAATACAGGCGGTAATACCACCAACGTACCCTGTACTCGAGTACCTATGCGCAGTATTAGTACTACTACTAGATCTATCTAATTCCGTGTGTGTATGCTCAAGCGCAGTGTGCGCTTCTATAAATGTTACATTGTGCCCTAAAAGAGAAGCCTCAGCCCATAAAGTGTGCATCCAGCACTCATGATCAGGCAGCTGCCCGATGCGCCCGACGTGCAACCTGAGTATCGTATTTAAAACCTGTAGTAGATGCCCTGCGATTACGCCATGGCACTACTGCAAACTGTAGGCAATTTGGTATAACTAGAGAAGATTGAACGCTGACGCTCGTCGTGATCGACATCAAAGTTTCACGAGAGTGGGCCCGGGCCAAATTCACGGGGGGATAACGCCTCGATTTCACCGGTGGTCGAGCTATGCAAGTGGTGCAGCTCTTTGCTCGGGTCCTGTGGAACAACGACAATGAGATGCACTCTGGAGACTAGCTAACTTGTGAAGAAGATAGGAAAGGAGCAAGAAAAATGGGCTGAAGAAAAAAAAAAAAAAGGTAATCACGTACCGCAGCCTGAGATAGACCATCCTCTAAGCTGGACTGTGATCCAGTCCTCCTCGTTCCAGACCGGCTCCAAGCAAGCTTGGTACTCATAGCACCAGCCCTTCTATTCCTTCTCGAAAGCTGGGGTAAACTCGTTGTCGAAACCCTCCTCGAAGGCTCTTGGAAGAGATTCCGCTGATCCTCTGCAGCCCACAGGAGACTAGATCCTGTATGTTCTACGACCCTCGATGACTCTATCTTGAGGAGAATCCGGGAGTTAAGAGCCGCGAGTACTGTGTTTGAGAATGCTTTCGGGAGTATGTAATAGCTTCACTCAAAGAGAATGGTAAGGATAACAGTAAGTAATTGGAAAACAGAGCCGCTCAGAGGAAGCTTACAATGCAATGTATAGATATGAATGTTTGCTGTTCCGGCCAGCAACGTAGATGATCAAGCTCGTTATCACGGCAAGACTAGTGATCATCCCCGTTTCTGCTGTGAACTTGATTATCTTCTCTAGAGTATGGACCGTGTGGTAAAAAGCGTCCTTTCGAGCTCGCAGTAGTATGAAGAGCATAGCTGTTTGGGCCGGCGTGGAATTTATCATATGTCAATAGAAGGTCGTATGAACAAAATTTTGGAACTTGCGAGACGTACTGGCGGTGATGATGAGGTCGGCGGATGCAGCGCATGTGAGATCTGCCTGAGTTCAAGAGGCCGAGTTAGCCAGAAAAGCCTATCAAGGAAGGGGTACGAAGACCGTACTGAGGATATAGCGTTGAGCCTAGTCAAAGGACCCATAGTCTTCGATTGTTGACTTATCTATTTCGTTAGGGAATTAGCCTTGCAAGGTAGTGCGACAAGCATCAGAGGGGTTCTTTGACTCACGTAAATCGTACTATACAGAGCCAACCCTAGTCCAGTCGCAGAAATCTAAAACACAGAAGCGGGGTAAGTCGCAGGAGACGCGCTAACAACCAGTCGATGCGACCTTACCGCACAAGTGATGGCAGGAACGACGAGTCTCTTCGTCATCATCCAGATCCTCCATGAGTAAAACCCATGCACCAGAGACATCAGAAACGCAGAGAGCGGTAGTTGGGTGACTTGCCCGACAACTTTATATGGTAGCTGCAAGATCCTGCTTGGATCCGAGTAGCCTTGGGCAAATACCCACCAAGCTTCGTAGCTGGCCAGAGCCGTGATAGTGAGTTCGATGGTAAATATCAAGTACACTGGGAGGCGGGATCGGTTGGAGGCCAGGGGAGAGGATCGAAAGTAGACACTTACCAAAGCCCTTCATATACGCCGTATCTTTAGAGAAAGATATGAAGTAGATGACTAGAAACCTGAGGTTGAGTGCGCAGTATCGTACTCGGTGATGAAGAACTGACAAACTTGGACGCAAAGTACTCCAAAGAGAATGAAACTGAAGACATAGCCAAAGACCTGCGAACATACCATTATATCCTGGAGGCTAGTAGCCATATCAAGATAAGACGTACCAGGGGTGCGGCTCTGATTAAAAGGGAGAAAGTCCTCAAGCTCTGAAGTTATAGTGGACGCCAGAGGTAAAACTCACAAGTACGAGAAGTCCGTAGACTCCATGTTGCACCTGAACTCTAGAAGAGATAGTAGGGAAATGTTATCGTGCTCTTTCTGGGGTCCTTTATATATCGTACCTTGTAGTTACGGAGCCAACGCCCGATAGAGCCCGGCATTGGGTGGGTGGTGGTATTGAATTGTCATCATCAGCAAATTGGGAGAAAATTGATCGTAGGAAGATCAGGATAGATCGAGACCTATGATGGACCTGTGCCCCTCAGCGTCACACTAGGGCCAGGAAATATTATGTTTCTGAAATCGAACTCGAAGAATAAGCTGTGTGTTGGGCCTTGGTCAGTCATCGTAGAGACGACTCGGATGTAATTTTGAGGCTCAGCTCTGCAAAAAGGCGGTGGCAAGTGAATAGGTAGACGCTAAGAAGTTGCCGCCATAGACCCTAGACTGCAAAGTGTCTTGGCTTCGCTACATATGCTCTGCAAGGAAAATCATGGCGATACAGATTTACATCGTTCCGAAAAGTCGACAATCACTCCGTGGATGAGGGATTCGTTGTATTTTGCACTCTTCCGCAGCCGCCGGGAGTGGTTTGTGACAGCAACATGAGGAAAGGACGAGAGAAAGTTCAGAGCCCCCGGAGTTGTGTTAACATCCATGCAGACCGAATCGTATGTTCGAGGATTATTTGCAGAGATCAGGTTAGTTTACGAGGAAGAATTGGCCGCTCAAAGGCAAGTGATGGCCGCCGGCCAAAATCCCGTGTCGCGCAAACAGGCGCAAACTCATCGCGTCCTCCTTGAATACGATCGTGCCAGCGTTAAGATTCATTCAACTCGTGCAAAGATGCACAGATGCCTAGAGCTCTTCGACATTCGCCTAATAATCTGCGAAAATGTTATCCAGCCAGTTAAAAAGAAATTTCCACGTCCAGCCATTGGTGATGACGATCCTCCTGCATCCAAACTAGATCGCCACCACCTTCTATCTCTGGCTCTTGTATCTAGAGACTGGTCCGAGCCCGCTTTGATAGTCTTATGGGCTGAGCTTGACCATATAATCCCTATTCTAAAATGTTTACCTGATTCTTTGTGGAAGATTAGGAGAGCGAGGAAATCCAGGGACCTGGAGGAAGAATCAGACTCGGAGGAGGAAGAGGGTGTCGAGCCTCGAGCCCCTAGCGGGAGCAAATACGAAACGTACCTCGAGTTTGTGAGCCATGATATATTTGATTTACCATGTTCGTGCTCACCCATACCGTTCTTTCAGAGATTTGTTGAGTTACCCACTTACGAACAATGGGCGGCCTTACTTCCCAGACGCTCTCGAGTCCAGCGGCTCAACCTCTCGCATCGTCATCAGAACATACAATTACACTCCACAGTATGGGACGATCTTGCTGAAATTCCCAGATACCCAGCTATGTTTCCGAATCTCCTCACTCTGAAGATTACGACAGAACCTCAAGACTCATTCATCGTGCAACTTCTACCGTCTATCCACGGAAACAGACTGTCCACCATCGGAGTCGCTATCTCGAACTCATCGGAAGAAGTGACGATGCATATGACCTTAGAGGTCATTTTCTATCTAGATACTTTCGCCTCCACTACGAAACTCGTCATCGATGGTGTCCCACCTCGTAAGAGGATGAAGTCATACTTGCCTCCGTCACTCGAAACCATATCAAATGGCATTCCTCGTTCCAACAATTTGCGACATTTAGTGGTTCCAACTTTGAACCACGCAGCCTTGCAACATTTATCCATATCCTCCATAGAGACGTTAGAGCTATACGGCCACCTTCCGAACGATCTGTACGAATTCAGCAGTCGCCCACCTTTTCGCCACGGAAAACCAGCTCAGCAATCTTCGCAAACCAAAGCTCGTTCCGCATTCCCTAAACTACGCGTTTTACGTGCGGGCGGGGGTCAGAGACGCATATGCGACGAACTCTTCGATTATCTCCACGATACGCCTTTGGAGTTTGCCAGCATAGATATCGTAGAGTATTGTGATCCTGTCACCCCCCATACGCCTGACGAGACCATCTGGCATGACTTCTCCACCACCCTCGCTAGAGGTGTCCGGCACAATTCACTGACTGGGTTTTCGATTTCCGGTTCAGAAGAGGTGCCCCCTTTCGATCGGAGTGGTATCAGTCCTCTGTTGCAATTCCGAAACCTCGTCTGGGTCTCCATCTCCCTTCCAACGATTGAATTGGATGACGACCTTATTCATGACATCGCTAGCTCTTGGAGGAATCTCCGGCTTTTATTGTTGCAGCCAGACAACCTCACTCAAGTCGATGCTCAGGCCGACGGAAAAGATAGTTATGTTCCAAAAGTCACCGTAGCTTCTCTCTATCCCTTCACCCTCCTCTGCCCGGACCTCAAAGTCTTAGCCATCTGCGTAGATGCCCAGCACCCAGAAAAAACCGAGGAATCACTTCGCAGTCGCTACGGAGACAAACTCGACACACTCCCACCCGCATCAGTTCCCCTCCCAGATGGCGATCCTTTCGTATTCAACCCCTCAAACGGCCCAGCCTCTACAAACCACACAGCACTTGCGAAAGCGATCCTCCGAGTTCTTCCTAATACGCTCTTGATAGATCAATGGACGGAGGTGAATTTACAGGTGCTCAGGACACAGTCACGTCAGTGCACGATGAATGTATCACCGAATATTCCGGCTTCAGCTGGGTTGCTTAGGGCTTTAAGCAGAGCCAATGCGCTTAGGGAGGAACTGATGCATGTGTATCCGGATGTACTAGGCCAGCAGCCGAACGGCAGTCACACGAAGATATGGTAGTCACGGATCCAGGAACGATAGGTACCGTAGGCTCCCTGGAATAATACCTTGGATCTGAATGCACCACTTAATAGAGCCTTTCTTGTAAGGATGAGGAAACTGTGACTAAAGTGATGTACGCGAATGATTAGTAGCGAACACAGTGGCATGCGATTCAGCCTTGCCAAAGAACTGTTCTACCTACGGTTACGGCCTAGCCGCTCGGGCCGTTCTAGCATTTGAGTTACATCGCATTGGGCACGGAAACTTCTCCTTCCTCCACCACTCGAGGGTTCTTTCAAAGATGCACAAATGCTTAGAAGTATTCGATATACAACTTCTCATCTGCGAATACGTCTCGCGACCAACTAAAACTAGGCTGACTTATTATTATGAGCTATCTGGAGACAGCGATGATCAGCGACTTCTTCCTCCACATCTGACGCGGCCAAAGCCAGATCGTCGTCATCTACTCTCTCTTGCGCTCATTTCCAGAGCCTGGTTGCAGCCTGCGCTCATAGTATTATGGGCTGAACTTGATCATATTATCCCTTTGTTCAGATGCTTGAAGGGGTGTTCTTGGATCGTCGAGCCGCCCTGGCCCGACAGCTCGGACTCAGATTCAGATGAGGAGCACCCGGACCCTGATGCACTTGAAGTCAGGAATCTTGAATTCGTACGTGGTTTCAAAATTCTCATTGTTTTGACCTATCTGTTCCCTGAGTTGCTCTAACATGCCCACCTTAGAGATTTGATACTCCACCTACTAACGAAGAATGGGAATCCTTGCCCCAGCGCTCTCGAGTCAAACGGTTCAACCTATCACATGAATACCAAAATATCCGACTGCACTATTCAGTACTTGACGATATCAAAGAATTGCCTTGTTCGGGCCCCATATTTCCCAACCTCCTCAACCTGAAGATCACGACAGAACCTACGGATGTACCCACCATGAACCTTCTCTCCATGATCTCTGGAGATCGACTCGCTACTCTAGGCATTGCTCTCTCGGATTCACCGGATCCTATAGCCACGGGTATCATGTTGGACAGTGTTTGCTACACGGATAGTATCCGATCCCTCACGAGACTCGTCATTGACGCGGCCACACCCCGCAGGACAATAGAAACGGACTTGCCTCCAGGATCGCTCTTACACTTATCACAAGTCATCCTTCATACCAGATCTCTGCGACACCTCGTCGTACCAACCTTGAATGATGCCGCTCTCAGACATCTTTCAAGTTCTCCTCTGGAGACACTAGATATCTTCGGCCACCACCCTTCCGTCTTGTATTCTTTTAACCAAGACCCGGATTTCTGTCATGGCGACCCTCCACCTCGCCATACGCTGACTGGTCCCACATTCCCCGCACTAAGCGTTTTACGCGCAGGCGGAAGCCAGCGCCGTTTGTGCGACAACCTACTGGATTACTTCCACGAGACACCTCTGGAGTTCGCGAGCTTCGAGCTCAAGGAAGTCCTTAGGGCCAGAGCTATTCGGAACCCTGACAAATCCATCTGGCACGACTTCTCCAGTTCCTTTTCTAGAGGTGTCCGCCACAGCACGTTGATAACCCTCACGATGCACGGCATGGAGAGCGTACAACCTTTTGGACGGAGTGGCATCACACCACTGTTGTTGTTCAAGAAACTCGTCTGGGTTTCCATCATCTTACCCAAGATCGAGCTGGATAACGCCCTCATCCTGGAAATGGCCGATTCGTGGAGAAACATCCGTTCGTTGGCGCTTCATCCCAATTACTCGGAGTTCCTCCCACAAATCAAAGAGGAGAATTTCGTCATCCCAAAGATCACCGTAGCGTCACTCTTTCCTTTCTCCTTACTATGTCCGCACCTCAGGAGTTTATCTATCTCTGTCGACGCTCGGCACCCTGAAAATAGCGCCGCCACACTCCGTAAATTGCACGGCGACGACTTTGCCACGCTCACGCGCGCAGCGCCTCCACTCCCGGAGGGCGATCCTCTCTTTTTCAACCCCGTCTACTCCCCAGCTTCTCCAGACAGTGACGCCCTCGTAGAAGCCTTGATCCTGACGCTCCCCAATACTCTCCTCGTAGATAGATGGCCAGACGTCAACAACTTATTGATACTGGCTCATACTCGTCATTACGCTCTTGCTGGACCAGAAGACGGAAACTGCCCGAGTGATGGGTTGTTAAAGGCGTTGAATAAGGTGCAGAAGTTCAAAGATGAGTTGTCGGAGATTTTCCCGGATGCGTTAGCTCAACAGCTGAGTATCAATAAATCGAAGATGTGGTAGGAAGGGTGAATACGGTACACGGTAAAATACTAGTTTTACTTGTGATTATATCAACTTCAACAAACAACAAACAAGTACATAGCTCTCAGTCAAACTCCCAATATACTAGCCGCTTGTTTTTAGAGAGGAAAACCTCCAGAACCTAAACTGGAAATACCTGGCAGAGTCACATCCGATGAGGGAGAAAATACTACCATTCACTCAGGTTCGTGTGACCGTTGAGCCGAATGTACGCTACTCAGGAACGACATATTGACCATATCTTCACGGATCTGGCGCAGAGATTCCCGAGCGTTCAACCTGGGGAAAACAAAGTAGTTATAGATCAGATACTGATGAGAGAGATAGAGCATTGGAGGACATACGAAGCCAAGAGGGAGTTTGAGAAAACTAGATTAAACGTCGGTAGAGTTGCAGTAAGTAAGGGAGACTTGACCACGGCGAGTTAGAGACAAGTATGATTGGACTTACTGCGGCTCATGCATACGAAGATTCCTAGCCATATTACTGAGGACGAGTGGCAGGTATTCAGCCGCAAGTAGAGGTCAGAAGAGTAGCGGAGTATTAGGCTCACAGTTGTTGGGCATTTTGTGGAACTATAAGAACGAGAAGAGAGATACCATGAGTGAATCAAGACAGGAAAATTCAATGATGATGGATAGGCACGAGAGAAGACTGGAAAGGGCTAGCACTCACACAGATAAGCATTGCGATCCCCGATAAACTGGATTCGATCGAAGGAAGGAGTCAGCGCTGTGCTCTGCTTGCTTCAGAGGAATGATAACATGATACACACCTCGTAATAATACCAGTCTCAACCGTCCACGTAACCAGTTTATCGATTATCTTCGTCGTCCTAATGAATCAAGAAAATATTATATTCAACATCCTCCTTTCCATCGCAAGCTCTGACCACAAAAAGAAGCAACTCACGACTCAAACGTCCCTCCACTCCCCCTCTCCTTTAACAAATAATACGAGAGCGAAAGAGCGATGAGCACATCGTTCGCTGCGCCAAGTACCAAAGCCAACGCAGGGAGCCAGCTGTATTCGCGTATCAGCTTGACGAAACCGTCCTTATAGTTGATCATCCGTGCGGAGGTGGCGATTCCGGCTATGAATCGGAGGAACGATAGGATGAAGCACAGGGCTGGGAGGGTGAGTTGACGCCTGGTAGTCTTGATGAGTTTTTGAAGAACAGTGGGCATAGGTGCAGAAATAAGACGTACGAGATCAAGCGGATTCGGTTGGCGAAGAATGCTTGTACTAGTCAAATGGTAATCAGTGAGCGCACGATAGGGTGATATCCTTCATACCTAGAGGAAGTATGAAAGCGGAAAACAGAATCGCTATTGCGATAGACGTAGGAACAGCTTCGAGAGCATCGATATTACCATACTCCGTGACAGTAAACTCGTACAGGGCGTAGCACACTGCGATTGCATGACCGTATTCGCAAGCCCTAGGAACGAGCCCGTGCCTCAGAGTCAGCCCAATCGACGAGAGTTCAACAAACCAAAGGAAGAGATAGGTACATGACAACTCCCACGAGCCACTGCGTCGCTTTCTTATCGCTTGAACATCCCTTGTAATAGCGATAGGATTGTGCAGTGGCCAGACCTAATAAGAGCAAGGATAGTAGGACACCGATCTGCGCTGCACCTAAATGAGCCAGGGGTCGTTGAGGTTCAGAAAAACAGCAAAGGATATCAGCCAAGGGAAATATACGAACCGAGGGTACCATCCCGGTCGAAGCTTGCTAAAGCTGAGCCTATATCCTCGCCCTGAGCCAATGTTGTAGCAAGCGAGACGCGCCCTGCGGCTCTCGAGGCGAACTTGTGCAGAATCATAGACGAAAACTTGTCTGGGACTGATGCATTTGGTTCTGACAGTCGTATAGGTAGTGTTAGTTCCCGCAAAGGGCAATAGGCGGTGGTGGTAGTTCCGATTCAAGGGTAGATTAGGCTGCATGTGTCATGGAACGAGAAATATGGCGAAGAAGGCGACATGGTCACCACGGTGCACATGTGTGCGACTGTCAACAACGGCGAGGGGTGAAAATTGAAATTCAGAGTGGGGTGTGCTCGGCCACGACGGTGAGCACAGAACAAGTCAAATGAACAGACACTCCACAAAAAATCTGTAGGAGAGGAGAGTTTTCATCTGTGAAAACTAGCAGGAACTTCCAATACTAGCTTGATCTATCGCGGATCGTACTACAACATTCTCTGTTCAAATTGGAGAAAATCATGCTGCGCACTGGGAGTTTGCGCGTTTCGGCAGTAATCTACTGCACTTGATAGGAAATAAACCCTAAAAGTTGGTGAGACGGGAGTATGAACTAAGAAGATTCAGAGTATGCCAAATCGGACATCTTTAAAATTCAGTGATCCACAAAGTAAAGGAGGTGAATAAGATGTATTGCAGCAGCCCAGGCGTAAAACTACGAAAACAAGGACGCTACAGTAAGAAATCCATCAGAACAGCGCTCTACTCGCTGGGTTCTCTCAAGCAAGCCTCATACGAGAACGAGCCCAAGAAAACCCATACGTCCTCGAGACTCTTTCCCCCCAAAAGGGGAGGAAAAGAGCCATGTTCTCAGTAGAACGAGTGAGCGTGGAGTTCATCGAGTGGATTTGAAGGTTGTGGCATGAGTAAACATGCAAGACTCGAGTTAGTTTCTATAAAATAGATCCTAGCTGAGTATGTTCTAAGGAATCTACGAATGGAGGGGAAAGGATTATATACGACCTAGGGTGGTCCGTGCGTTGCAGCGTTTTCATTGGCTGATCGGCAATCAAACTGGCCATGTGGACCTGCGTCCGACTATTCCCGATGTTTTTCTTACGATCCTCCAGTCTTCTCAACGCCATGAAGTACAGAGCGTACAGAGATGTAAACGGTGAAAGCATCAAATTCATAGTATCATAGACAGAAAGCAATCCCATATACAGCACTGTACAGGCGAACCAGCGAACACAATCCCAGACTACGCTGGTCTACCGACAAGTAGAATCCTCCTATGCCTCAACCACTTCTGCAACCTTGGAGTTCTCCACAGCTTCGTCCGCTTTGCCTAACTTCATCTCCTCTGTGGTGACTTCAGCAACACCTTCGTCCGCGCTAGGAGTAGGGGCAGCGGTAGCCTCAGAAGAAGAAGACGTCTCCTCAGCAGGAGCCGCACTGGTAGCAGCTTCGACAGTGGGCTCAATAGAGGTGGTGGGAGCTGGCTCGTCCGCACTGGGTAATTCAGCATCTACGGTCGACGCAGCGGAATCAACAGTAGATGCAGAGGGCTGGTCAACGGTAGAGCTAGCTGCTTCGTCTGTCTGTGGAGGAGGAGGAGCCGATTCGGTGGTTTCTGGTGCGGATGACGATTCTGGCTTAGCCTCTGCTGAGGACTCCGGAATATTCGAGAACTCAGGAAGCGAAGTCGTCTCTGTAAAAACAGAGGTAGAGAGCTCCGTAGAACTAGAGGCTGCTGCTGCCTCAGGCGCAACCTCCTCTGCCTCCTGAGCAGCGACATGTACAGGCGCTTCACTCTGAGCCTCCTCAACTAGAGTCGTTTCCGTGCTGACAGATCCTGACTCCGTTTCCGTTACAGAAGCGACATCGTCTGCCGGTGCAGCAGGTGCTTCGCCTTCAGCAGAGTTAGCAGAGGCTGTTAGGACGTCTTGCTCGTCTATGACTGCCGCTGGAAGAACGGCTGAAGGGGAGGTTTCCTCGAGCCCAGGTTCAGAGGGAGTTTCGTCTGGGTTCTGCGACTCGCTAGGCTTGTCTTCTTGAGCCGTCAGCTGAGGGGCTTCAGGTTCAGCCTCCGGCTTCGCTGCATCCGGCTCGTCCACCTTCTGTTCCTCTTTACTCTCTTCCGCCTTGACTTTCTCAGCCTCCTGTTCGCCCAAACGCTCCCTATGCTCCGTCCTCTCAAGCGGAGAATCAGGAATCATACTGTCCCCTTCAAAGTAATGCCCATTGCTCGTCATCGACAACTGGTTCTCCATATCCTCATCGTCCTCGTCCTCTGCGTTGTACACGCCTGAGGGGTCTGATCCCCTGGTTGCAGTGAGGATAGGAGAGGAAGACGACGCGTCTATGTGTGAGGACGCAGATACATCGGCTTCGTTGCTCGAATTGTCGGTATCGTTTGAGGAGGAGGAGGTCGCTTTGGCGAGTTCCTCAGCGACGTTGAAAGCCTCGCTGTACACCATAGTATCTGTACGGCTTCGTCCTCCTTTCCTGGGACTTGCACCTCTGGAGCCTGACGCCCCGTTAGGACTCGTCGATCCAGACAGCCCGGGCGGACTACGACCATGATGGACTTCGAGCATGTCCGACGACTCAGAATTTTCTCCAGGTCCCGAATGGCCACCGCGGGGGATGTACGACCCATCGATCGACGCACCCAGCAGTTTCGGCATCTGCACCTCTCTCCAGCCTCCTCGAAGCCCACCAGCACCAGCGCTGGAAGAAGAGCCTGAAGCTCCAGAGGAGGAAGAGGAGGAAGGATCAGAAGTGTGCTCGTCGTCGTGCTCTGGCATCATTCTAGGTGGGATGACGAGGAATTCGGCAGGCACGAGGTCGAATTTGGAGGTGAGGGCTAAAAATCTGGCATAGAGAGACGATTCGACTTCGGCTTGTTCGAAGGCTTCGCGGTGGTGGAAGTAGGCGTGAGCGAATATGCGGCCCAGACGACGGGCGAGAGAGGAGAAATGGCGGTGAGAGGTTACGGGGATTTGAAGCCTGTGGAGCGGGGCTGAGGATGGGATATGTGAAGAACAGAAGTGGACTGAGGCTTACCGAGAAGGGAAGGCGCGAGGTGAGTTAAGGAGAGCAGTTGCGCTATCGAGAGTGTGGAGAATGTAGTCGATTGCACAACATTGCTAAAGGCAATACGTCGTCAGAAATCGGTTCTCTCGTGGTATATCAGCAGAAGAACGAATTGAAGGGAAACAAGGGCAAACACGCAGGAAAGAAAAATAGCGACAGGTACTAGTGCATCCTTATGACGAAACCAGGACTGCGGGAATGTGAATGTGCCCTGCTCTACAGTGTCCTGATTTAAACCAGAGCGGAGTGTGTGCTCTGTGTTGGACTTTGCAGCGTTCTGAGATAACAGGGCTTCAAAACACCAGCTGCCGTGCGACCCTGATGCACACAACACCAAGAAGCGAACTAGAAACCCAGGAGAAATTTGAGCTCACCTCCATTGCACCGTCATTTCCATGAGCGACACAGAGGTAAAGCCACTCGCCAGCTTTCATCTCCGGACACGTCGCTCTGGTACACTCTTGCTGCAGCATCGTGATCAAAGGATGCGAGAGATCCTGTGCGAGCCTCCTATTTACCAACACAACCATAAAAAAGTGGGTCAGAATAACAACTTTGGTGCATAAGAGTGTCAGAACCATACCGAAGTTGCTCATAAATCCAACAAGACTCGTCCACGGTAACGTCTCTCCTGCTATCGTCTTTGAATGAGTCTCCATCTTGGTCGCTTTTGCTGTCCTGCTTGTGACCTCCAGCGTTGTCTTTTTCAAGATTACTTTTGGCATTTGGGCTGTCTGGAATAGAGACTATTGCGTCTACGTCGTGCACGTCGCGTCGGATCAGAAGAGAGACGTATTCTTGTAGTTGGAACGCGCTGTCTAGAGAAGCGAGGGCTGGAAGGGTTTTGACGGGGTAGAAGGAGGAGATTCGTGAGCCTCGAAGAGGACGAGTTTGGAGGACGTCGGCGGTGGCCATTATGGTACAGAGCAGGATGGCGTGGGAAAATTCGATCACACCGTGGACGACTGGGAGAGGTGATCCCCTCAAAAGCTGGCACTGCAAACACTGAAAGTACAGTATACACCAGACTCGTAAACAATTACGGTTTTCAGGAAGCTTCGTGTGAGTTTGAGGGACGCGAGAAATTGACTTGACATGCTCAAAGCCCAAAGGTTGTGTTCATTGATAATGTTTTTACACGAGAAGCCTAGACTACATTGACGCTCAAATAATAGTAGTAAATATATACAGAAAGTATGCCTAACATCACACTCTTTGATCACCCACAACCGGATTCGCAGATGAAATACTTAGCAGTTATAATCTCTGTGAATCTGAAGACCCATGCAAGCGTAGTTGTCAGCATTCCTCTTCTTGTCGGCAACAGAAAGAGTCTTCGACGCGTTGCAACCGTATCTAACATCAGCAGTTCCGCCAACTGCGTGAGAGAGCTGCAGGTAGAGGCGACAGTAGTCAGAGCAGTGATATTAAATCAAGATGAGATGAGCAACGAACCTCGTGAAGCATGATGTAGCCTCGAGTTAACTCCCAGGTCGCACCAGAGCAGATGTTGTGAGTGGGAGAAGTGTTGATGTAGCCATCGCAGAAGTAGATCTGAAAGAGCCAGTTTCAGAGACGGTCAGAGCAGAGTGAGGGATTCAGGAAGACTTACATCACTTCCGATGATCTGGCCGCCACTGGTCACGACAACTGTGTAGGCAGCCACGCCAGGAGAAGAGCATAGACCTCCTGCTTTGTCGTGGCAGTACAAGCTGAACAGGAAGTTATTCAGAGTGAGCTTCAAGAATGAGAAGAATTTGATAGTTTAACATACTTTCGTTCGCCAGAAGATGCCAAGTCTCCTGCAATCCTATCGAAGATGTACCACACGTCACCCGTAGGGTTGTTCCCGAAGAAGGTGCTATACTGGCTCGACGAAGGATGGCTCTGAATATCGGTAGCAGCACCACCAGCAAGTGCTCTGGCCTCCGTCAACGCAGCGGCGATGAAATTCTTCTTGTTCGCGTCGTCATTGCACACAGGGTGGGACAACCGACGCAAGAGTCCTTCCTCGGCTGTGAAAATCTCCCTCTTAGCGACGTCGGAGGTTATCTCGACCTCGACGGCGCTTGCTTCGAGAGTAGCAACATCACCAGACTTGGTTTGGAAGACGTTGGGGGAGGTGAATGTATATGTCCCAGTACCTGAAGACTCGAAGTCGTAGAGGGCACCAACAGTGTGGTTCGTGGCATGAGACCCTCCAGCGGGTATTGTGATGAAAGCCTCGTCTGAAGCGACATTTGGTGAGATCTAGTAAAAGTTGGTCTTTGAGCGTATGGTCTCATCATGCAAGCATAACACGAACCTGAACACCAGTGAAAAGCACTTTGTTTTCGCCTTTCGACACGCGGAACGTGTTGGTTGGTAGGTCGTCCAAGATTGTGCCGAATCTGAGTACCGTCACGTCCTCAGTGGTTGGGTTGGATACCACAGCCGTGAGGAGAAGGTCGTCGACTGATGCTACACTCGCAGAAGACGCGGTGAGCTTAACCTGGAGCTCCTCGGCAGCAAAGCCCAGCGCCAAGGAGAAGAGACTGAGGATGACAGCAGAGCGAAGCATAGTGATAACGGGACCGAAGAAATCTAGTGGGATGAAGAGGAACAAGGGAACCTTGGGTTACACCCATCCTGCAGGATGTATTCCTTTTATTCCTCACCAGGTCGGTAGATCCGTCTGCATTGAAGATGTCTTGGACGAGCTTGAGAGGAAGGACCGCGTGTAAACAGGACTTAATGGTGGGTCGGAATCGCCGACTTTGAACGAGGAAGAATGGTACTAGGTTTGAACGGGTTCCTGTGCGTTCCTACTACGATCACAGGGTAATGTATTCGAGCTGGGAGGAAGGCAGGCAACTGCGGTATGCAGCCGGGAATCACTGGTTGATGGATGATAGTGATAGAGAATCGATCGAGCGAGACGCCTGAGGGAAAGTCTTGGCGTTCGGGATAAGAATATGCTGAACGACTACAAAACACCGGGACCTGAGAAGATGGATGATTCGATGAGGGTGCTAAGCTGACCTGCAATTTGACTTCGGTAGCACAATACGTATAGATCCACTGTATACTGCAACTCTTGCCTTAGCCATAGCTAAAATTCTGCACATAGGTGTGCATTGATGATTACAGCTTGTCTTAAAGTGTAGAGGCAGTCCAGCCTCTAGGCACAATTCGCGGCGATTGCTAGCGTCTGATGTAATTGGTATGAGCGTCGGAGATCTGCTTCCCACTGAGAAAACGGTACTTGCATCTGCGCAGCCCCCTGAGCTCTCGCCGCCGCTCTATGAAGCCTAGAATGCGAGGCGATAGTTGAGACCATGGGCCCGGTCATAGTCAAGCAGCTCGGGCCCTCAGGCCTCAGGCTCAAGAGCGGTCGCTGTCTATCTGGCAAGGCCAGCGCTAACGTTCCTGTACCCAAGGGGCTCTTTGATCAAGAAAACTGTTGTGACACTACTTGTCAAAAAAACAGGATGAGAGGAGTAAGATATGGAACCAAGAAGAATCATTATACTTGCCTCCTATCAGAAACGGTTTGCCTGTACGGTCTGCTGGCTGTGAAAGCGATGAGGATTGGTGCTCGAGATAGTTTTGTCATTACATATGAATGTTATGATACATAGGTGCGCATTTATTCAGTCATTTTATCGCGCTTCGAAGCTGAATACCATTGTAAGTCTAGGAGGAACAGGACGAAGAAACATGCTTGAGGCAAAGACCAGCTGCTGCCAGGTCATGAAGGAGGAGAGTCGCGCACATGTGATCAAACACGTCCAGTGCTTCTTGCTTCCTGCTTACCAGCTATATTCAAGTTCCGCTCAGAGCGCAGCGGAAGTAGCAAGTCTGAGGTACCAGCGCACGCTGGTTGAACGTGAACAAGAATCGAGACTATATACTGGAGTTTGTCGAGTCTGATAATTTATTCCATTCTTTTTTTGCTTGTACAACACAGAAGAATTCCCTATGAATAGTAATGGATATGAAATGTAGAGGTCGCCCGCTAACTTTGCTCCCAGGATTTAGCAGTTGTAAGCCTTGAGGATCTCCTCGCTGAAGCAAGCGTAATTGTCAGCGTTGTTCTTCTTGTCACCGTCGCCGAGGGCCTTAGAGCCATCACAACCGTAGACGGTATCCTTGCTGCCGAAGACCGCGTGGGTGAGCTGTAAAGAGTTGTCGTTAGTCTTCTCGCAGGGGTCATGAACTCAAGTTGGGGCACTGACCTCATGGATCATGACGTTTCCACGGGTGGAAGAGAAGGCGGCACCAGAGCAGATGTCGTGGGTAGCACGCATGCCGAAGAAGTTGTCGCAGAAGTAGATCTATAGAACATAGGCGGTTAGTCATGAGTGCTAGGGAGATTAGAAGATGACACCAACATCACTGCCGACAATCGATCCACCGCTGGTGACGACGAGGGTGTAAGCAACGACACCACCGCTGGAGCAAGAGCCTCCTGCACGATCCTTGCAGTACAAGCTACGCAAAGGAAACCAGTCAGCGTCGAACTTGATCTCTATGGCTCCTCAGAACGTACCTGCGAGTACCAGCAGAAGCAAGATCTCCGGCGATTCTGTCGAAGTTGTACCAGACATCGTCGGTGTTGCTGCTACCGAAGTAAGCCTTGTACTGGCTGGAAGCGGGGTGGCTCCTGACATCAGCGGCAGCACCACCGGCGAGGGACCTACCCTCAGTGAGGGCAGCAGCGATGAAGCTCTTCCTGTTGGCGTCGTCGCAAACGGGGGTAGAAAGTGCCGGAGCACGGGGGAAGACCTCCCTGCGGGCAACATCCTTGGTGATCTCGACGTCTACGGAGGAGTTGGGGATGGCGAGAAGGGTACTGGTGGAGTCATCAAAGACCTGGAAGTTGGAGGGGGTAGAGAAGGTGTAGGTTCCGGCACCATTGGTGGCGAAGTCGTAGAGAGCAGCAACAGTGTGGTTGACTGCGAGGGATCCACCAGCTGGGATAGTCACGTAGGCGGCCTTATCGGCAAGATCGGGGACGACCTATAAAAGACGGCGCAGTGAGTCAATCGTCTGTGACGAGCCGCGATAGCTTGATTGATTGAAATATTTACCTCGATACCGTGGAAGAGGACATCAGCATCGCCCTTCTTCACCTGGAATGACTTCGTTGGGAGCTCATCCAAGACGGTGCCGAACTTGAGAACTTTGATATCCTCGGTGGTGGGGTTGGAGACGACGGCGGTCAAGATGACATCGTCAACGGAGGAGACGGAAGGAGAGACAGCAGTAAGCTTGACGGTCAAGTCACCAGTGGCACGGCCAAGAACCAATGCAGAGAGACTGAGGAAGACGGCAGAGCGAAGCATGTCGGTTATGGAGGGATTAGGAAGGGGATTATCTGGGGCGAAGAGCGACCTGAGCCATGCACTCTGAAGGCAAGCAACTTTTATACGTCTCCAGAGAGAGTAATCGATACAGGAACCCGCGTTCAGGCGGTCGTTTGCCTCCTTGTGATGCAGAGCCTCGGATCCCACTTGTCGAGATATGAGAGCGGTAACTTGTAGTAGTTTTTGATGACTACAATTGAGCACACAAAAGTGCACACGGCGCAATCAAATAGTTCCCCGTTGTAGATCTGATTGCCTTCCCATCGTCCAGAAAGTCTACTTCGGTGCTTGTGACCTCCCACATGGAAATGGCAGTATCGGCGTTGCACTGGCTGAGCGGTTGTAATGTGAAGGCAAGAGCGTCTTGTCTATGGCCTGCATAGGGAATCCGGATTGTTCAAGCTAGATCCTGGAGGAGTGCGGAAAACGACACGAGTGGACTCAAGTCGAGGAAACGGATGATGATGATGACCATGAAGGGAGACGAGGTTACCATGTGAACTTCTAGAGCACGTATGTCCACATATGGAAATTATTTGTCATGGGGACACAGGTCCTTCAATGGTGAACTCCACTCATCCATGTTGCTTCAGGGTGCAGTGCTCAGTTGTGCCCTCAGAACGGGGCGTGTTCCTGTTAGTATACATGGTGATCCATTCGTTGTCAAGAAGAGGGCTTTCAGTCTGGACCCCTCAAAGCCCCCCTGTTACAGACACCTCAGTCATTGTGATGACAACACAGGTTTTCGGATGCCAGTGACCCCTGCGAGCGGTGGGCGTTAGCGCTCTAGATCAGCTTGAATCTCCGGGAATTGCGGTTCGTACCCAGAAAGTAGCGTTGTCCGTGGTACTTGATGCAGAAAGTGAACAATTCGGGTGAGCTGCCAGTGGGGCCCTCGATCCCTGTGAGTAGCAATCCGACCAGCCCGAGCTCAACAGGTCCCGACAGTGTCCCGACGAGTGTCTCGAGTATGGCACCGCCAAAGACAATGCCCAATACATACAACAGCGTGGTATGCGTCCATAACATGCTGTTCCCTGTGCATTCGGCAAGTGATCGGCTCGAACAACGGAATTTCGAAGTAGGGAGGTTTGAGAAGGTTTGACGTCACGGTACCACCGAAGAGGCTCCGTTTTATGGGGTTTGGGATGCGGAATCGAAAACTCTGGAGAAGGTTCAGGGTATGATGTAGTATTCCCTCTAGCTGCGAGGATAAGTGACCATGAGCTCGATATTGTGTGGAAGCGAGATTCGGGTGAAAGAAGGGCCTTGTGTGCTCAGTGCCGATGGTCACGCTTACGGATGAATATGCGATATCTGTACATACAAGAAGGTTAATCTGCAGGGCGTCTTGACTGCATCATATTACGGGTACGGTACACCAGCTTCCTTCATAAGGTCTTCTACTTCGACATCTGTAAAGTACAGGACTTCGTGAGCATGCTCCAAGCGTGTGGACGAGGAAGAAGTGACATACGATCCTCGGTATTCTCCATTCGAGAAGCATACAAACATTTCTTATCTAGAAGCCCAACATCAGCATCAAACTTTCATGGAGAAAAGAGGGGGCGGTCAGTACTGACCTTGACCAAAGATGTAATCCCCGCCGAGCTGAGCAATATGCCCTTGCTTCCCGAGCACAGCCGGATTCATCAGTGCACGCTAGAAAGAGGCTTAGACATAAGAAGGACGAGTAGATCGACGTGCTATACCCATGTGCTGCGAAGAGCGCCGAGGAATGGCCCGTCGCTCAGGTAGCTCTTCCGTTTCTGGCCAGCTGGAGCTAGAGTCAAACTGACTTTGGTGTTGAACGCCTTGAAGAGCTCGCGTGTTGGATTGGCGTATATATGATCCGCGGGGAATCCAGTGGTTTCTTCAAAAGAAATCAATGCCAGCGATATGCAAGACGGAAGTCTGACTGACCAGAGTAAAACTGGATAGGATTCCAATCCCCGCAACCGATGACGATTACACGGACATTCGATTCTTTCAAGGAGTCAGACTTAACCCCAGAGAGTTGCTTCACATATTCCTGGAGATATAGTGGGTTAAGTAAGCGTACTCCAAGCAGAACACAGCGGATATTTACCTGACAAAGCTGAGCACAGGTCAATAAGAGTCTTGTTAGCAACAGCTGTAAGTGAAAAGTCTCGTACACCGCAGAGGAAATGGCCTTGGGTTTAGAGCGCTAATTAGTAGGTCTGAGCATCCTAAATTGGGGGGGTTCAACATACGTATCAGAACGACCACAGTCTTTGTTTGAGGACCCTCCAAGAGATCTCCAAAGGTCGTTTTCCCACCTTTCAGGTCAAACAGGGTGATATCGCAAGCCTTTTTCACGGTTTCTTCATCCAGTAACGCTTTCGGCTCAATAGACATGGTGGTCAGAAGCAAGGGGAACTCCCGAACTAGGAGTCATCGTTGGCGGCATGGGAAGTGGTGTGAGAGCGGACCCAAACCAAGTCTGGATTGATGTCATTTGGGTGGGAGAGCAAGATTATGATAGCCGCGGCAAAGGTCATTCTGTTCTCGACCTCTACTTGCCCAAGCCTCAGTTTTTCTATCCTCTCATCTCGGATATTATAGTACTCGAGTACAGCTAGCAGAGATAGCAGAGATAATTCCTGAAAACGCACGCTACAAATCTTATCTATTGTGCCCAATTATCGCCTTTCCCCAACAAACTTCCCACTTAAATATGCGCGTGCTTTGACTCGCATGAGATCGAAAGAGTTCAAATCCACGACTGCTTTGGTGCGCTTCTTCGTGTTTCTTTAGCCATTGCACCCAATATCTCTCAGTTATATCTATTTGGGGTCCTCTACTGCTGAAGAAAGAAGGAAAAAATCGTTTCTTGTGAAATGTGCCATAACTACCTCACGGCGGGGGGCATACCCATAAGGATTTCTCTGTTTCTCTTTAGGCCCCAAGCTTAAGTGTTCTTGGATATATCTCTGCCCTATCTCTGAGCCGTGTGATGTGCAATATTCTCGCCTAGCATCCTTGATCGATCCCTAGTTCACTTACTATCTTCAACGAGTTGTCACCACCACTCTTTTAACTCGAGCTATTGTCAACAAAGCTCATACAGTATCATATATGTACGAGATTCATTTATTATGCACAAGCTGCTAGTGTATAGTTACAGTATAAACCGAGAAGAATAGCGCGATTATAGTATGTACTATTCTCCAAGGTACGATCCGGCGCCGGCTATAGTGTAAATCCGACTCCGAGGTCAAGTCCTCGACTATGCTTAGCCGCGGCAAACCAAGGCAAACCACCAACTCGAATGTTGACCACCGTCAACTCGATTTTCAGAAGACGCTCTCTTGCTTTATGCCGTCATTACGCATCCGAGGCAGCACCTACCGTCAACGAGGTTGTAAAGCGTCCTGTAGGAAGGCCTCGTATTAAACCACTTAACCCTCCAAAGCCTCGTCCACCGAAGTCTCCAAAACCGGTCACTGTTGGCGAGCCTGGATCGACTGAGCCAAAACGACGAGGAAGACCACCGAAACCCAAACCAGAGAAAGAACCAGAGCCTGAACCTGAACCCGAGCGACCACCTATCCAGCTGCCACCAATTCGTAGACTTCCACCCTCTGCGCTTGATAAAGGCCCAGGCTCGGTGGAACTACCGCCGCACTTGCTCTGGAGAGAACACTTCAGCTGTGTGTCGCCAATGACCAGGAACCGAGTGTCTCTTTCTAATCCAGAGACGGCGAGGCTGCTGGCTGAGAAATTCGTTCCTCAGAAGAGTAAGGACAAAGTGATAGTTGAGGCGTATCCAGGTAAACAGGTCGTTTGCTCGTATTTTGTCAGTCTGACTGAGTCGCTTCTGGTTTGATTTCATAGGACCCGGGGCTCTGACGAGGGCACTCATGGAGCTACCGAGGGAGAGGATAAGGAAGATCATAGTAATGGAGGACCACGAGCCGTATTTGGCTTACCTGCGTGTCCGTTTTCCCCACTGATCCTGGTAGCGTGTCGTATTCTAACCTCGTTTGCAGCCGCTCGCTGAAGTTGACGACCGGGTGCATATAATAGAGAAATCTGCCTGGTCTTGGGACTCCTATACCGAGCTGGAAGCTCGTGGACTTCTGAACGATGTTGAGAAGATATCGTGGGACGGCGGATGTTTGCAAGTTTCATCTAATATCTCAGTTGTCTATGCTAAAACATACGTTTAGTGCATCCTCAGCTCCAATTCATTTCTCACTTACCCCTTGACATTCTTGGAGAGCAACTTGCCTCTCAGCTGCTCCGGAGTATACCAGACCAGCAGTGGCTGTTCCAATATGGACGCGTCCCCATGCAGTTCATTCTCAGTGATTGGGTATGGCAGGTACGTGTTTTTCGTGCATACATCTATAGTCTCCAAGGCACTGTAAATTGACTTTATGCTTTTCATGCAGCGAATCACTGCGGAGAAGCCGAACCTCGTGTGTAAACTGAGCATCATCGCTCAGGCCGTGTCTTCTTGTTCTCTGGTCGTTCCTCATTACGAACTCACGCCCTACAACAACCACTTCCATCCGGTCGCTATTCATGCGGAAGCGGCTTCCTCTGGTGTCGATGCCGAGAGAGCTGCAGAGCTCATGAAGAACCGTAAGGTTGGTTATCCATTCCAGGTCATGAGTGTCATCCCCAGGGGAGAGACGACGGAGGATGGCGGTAAGGACGGAGCCAGGATCGTTCTACGTGGGATGATGGATACGTGGGATTTTGTGCTCAGGAGACTTTTTGTGCTCAGGGCCAGTCCATTGAAGAAGGTCATGCCGTGAGTTCTGAGCTCTATGTTGTTGGATACGTGGACTCACAGTGATGGACGTACAGTTCTCTCGCTCCAGGGGCTTCTGTACTCCTAAAGCGGCTATCAGGTCCTGACATCCCCAAGTCACAGAGAGTATCCATAGATTCGCCCATCCGATCTCTCAAACCGAAGGACTGGGCTTTGATTGTCAAAGCCTTCCATGAGTGGCCTTTCGCTCCAGAGGTATGGGATCGTCATGTGTCATATTTTGCGTTGCTGATCTTCTCGTCTCTTCCTCTCGTCATACTTAGGACCTTATGATAACGGATAACTTGAACAGGGATCGATACGATAGAAACGCTGAGCGGAAATGAGATGTTTGCCCATCTTTCAGAACGATAGAGTAACATCTTCTCCCCTCACAACCCACTAGCTACTTACACTCCTGCTCTGGTTTACTGTTTGTACATCTTCCATGATCAGGAAGGACATAATCTTTGTAAATTCACTCCTCATCCCACCTGGATAACCCTTAAAAACTGGAGGTACTACAGTACCTAACGCTCAGCACTTGTACAGACTCACTCGTCGGATCGAAACGGCCCGCTAAACCTTACTAGGTAACCGTGACACTTGCGAGCTTCGTTGTCCCATCTTACAATCGGTCCAACTTTTCTCTTTATATTCTTACCATGCATCAGTGTCTTGAGATTCCAGAGATACAGCGGCTAATATTCCAAGCACTACTCGCCACAGAGACCCAATCTTCTGCAGATCAAACTAATCGTGCATCACAAACTTTGGATCGATCTTCCCTGGTGGCCGTTGCGCTATCTTGTCACGCCCTCTCAGATGCCGCACTAGAGGTACTATGGACGGATCTACCTAGCTTTGTTCCTGTAATGAGACTGCTAGGTGAAGAGGTCTGGGAGGAGATCGAGGTACCTGAGAACCACCCGATCCCCGGATTTGATGGCGAAGACGTCCTGTTTTCTCTGGCCATGGCGGATGAGGCTGAGGAAAGCGATCAAGAAACAGAAGAAGGATCAAGCGTAGAGGGCGAAGCTAACGAAATACTTCATATTGGAGAGGAGGAAGGCGACCACGACTACCAAGAAACAGAGGATGAAGAGGAGACGGACGAAGAAGAGCGAGACGAAGAAGAGCAAGACGAAGAAGAGCAGGAGCATGAAGAAGGTGGAGCAGACATTGAGAGTACTAACTCTGGGACCATCAGCGAGGATAGCGAGGACAGCTCTGAGTACAGCGAGGACCACACCTCTGCTTCAGGTGTCATTTGCACAAAGGTCATGTTGGTCAGTCACATCTTCAGTTCCGTAAGGACCTTCAAGACGAATACAATATGTTGTTTGCTTTGTCTTTTCCTTCAAATTCAAAAATTTCGAGTATTCTTACTGACCTGTTCCCGTTCGTCTGTATGTAGAGAATTCTTCGCCCACCTACCCCGTCTGAGTGGCAGCTATCAGCTCTCCGTCGATCTCAGATCAGACACCTCCGATTCTCACATCGTTTCCGACACAAAAGGGTGTGTTTGCCCTCAGACTCTATTCAACTTCTCCTCAATTCGGTGCCAACCCCTCTCTTTCCTCATCTTTTGAGCTTTTGCCTTGTCGCAGAGCACACTAGACCCACGATGTATGATCTGATTCCTTCTTTCCTTGGGCCTCAAACTCGTACAATTGAAATCATCTCGGACCATCTCCTCTTCGATTTTTCAATACTAAAGGATTTGAAATGCGCCCTTCCTACCCTTACATCGCTATCCATCGACTCCACTCGTCGAAATGAGTTTTATTCCCCACTACAGTCTTCGAAAATCCTCTTTTTCGGAGTCCAGGAGCCCGCCGTCTCCGAAGCTGTCCTTGGCTGTAAAGCTCTCACAAGTCTTGTTGTGCCTGCCCTTTCCGCACCAGCAGTCAAACATCTAGGTACTCTCCCCTTGACAAAGCTCGACATCTTCGAATTCCGCTCAGATCCTGAACTGGATCCCAACTCCAATCAGGGCCCCGAGCCCGATGCGAGCAAAGACGATACTGCTCATGATAGCTCCTCCGCTCGGATCGCAGCTTTGTCGGATGACCGATCGGATACCTCCCTCCATCGACCGTACAACACCCTCCGTTTTCTACACACCACTAACACGCTGTCTAGTGCTCGGAGGGATATCCTCAAACACATGCGAGATGCTCCAGTTGAGCTTGCGGTCTTTTACCCCTTCACCCATTTAAAAGAAGAACGCTCCCCTCGTTTCTGGCACGAGTTCACGGAGAGTCTTGCGACTAGCATTTCTGCTTCGACTCTGCAAATCCTTCAGTTTTTCTGGGAATCTCCAGAGTCTCCAAGACTTGCAGAAGCAGTTGAACCGTGGCTAGATGTTGTTGCTATCAGTCCCTTACTCAAGTTCCATAACCTCGCGTACGTTTGGATTGGGGTCGATGGTGTAAAAGTTGATGATGACATCGTCTCGAGCATGGCTCAGTCATGGCCTAATCTCAGAGTATTGGGAATGGCCCCTCGTCGAATGAGAGGTGACGGTTCTACATATAGCTTCCCTACGCCGGGGATCACCCTTGCTTCCCTCTTCCCGTTCTCGATTCATTGTCCGAAATTGATCATACTCACCATACGCGTGGACACATCCCACTTGGAAGGTACCATTACTATACTTCAGACGAGATACGGGGAAGATTTCCAACGCCTTGTCCCAGGATTCCCTCACTCAGTACAGCAAAATGAACCCTTCGAATTCGATCCAGTAGATTCCCAGTTACCACCGAACCCACCGTACGACTCCGCGACGTTGGCGGTCATACTTCTCTCTGTCTTTCCAAAATTGAGTGCAGTCAACATCGGTCTGTTAAAATGGGACCAAGTCTTGAATGAACTGATGATCAACCGATATAAAGCTGCCATGGAGGAATATAGACTCATGGGAATGGACGAGACGTTGGTGGAACACCTTCCTTTGGAGCACGCAAGCAAATCCCTCAAAGAACGAATGCGGCAATTAGAGTTGTTGGATCACCCGATGGATGCTCTCCGCGAGCTGAGGCTCTGATTTATATCCAGGCTTTCCTATTTGTTTTTAGTGGTACAGTGCATGTATATATGCGTGTTGTGCTAGATTTCGTTTACTCCACACCAGCTAGGAGTAGCTGTATTTTTGAGACACAAGTATACTACACGATGCGTACCTATATGTCACGTATATGTTCGTGTATCACACTGGCGGGCTGCACGGAACCAACACCCTTGAGTACATGACCCTTCAGAATTGAGATTCGGCGGTCTAGTCTCACCAAGCCAACCTGTAGTTCTAGAAATCTATCGTGATGATAAATCGATCACGCATAGAAATGCCAGTGGTCCAACGGCCCTCCTGCAGTCCGCGCTCTGGCAAAGCACACGTGACCGCGACAATCTGTCTATCCCCCCAAATTCTTGGCTGAGAGCTCCCTTTGTAGAATGCTTCCGAGTCTGTACTTCTTAAATCTCAAGCCCGCAGGCTTCAGATCAACTCGAACCTCAGATTTTCTGGAGTTTAGCTTTTAGCTTGATCCTACTGGGCACCACCCGACATGATCAGGAACTACGAAAACCTCCGTTTTAGCTGACCTATTTCTCTCGCCCTGACCTAGGCCTTCAAACTTGACTGAATACTCTCGGACCTTTGTCTCGGGGTAAGAGCCCTGGACCGTACTGTGGCTTGACCCGTGAAAACCTCGGACTCCTACAGCTGGTTAGTCTAAACTTTCTCCTTTGAATCTAGCCTTTTGGTTAACGAAGGTTGTTTGACCTCTGTCCAGTACGGGGTGGGCTACTAGTATTTAGTGTGATTGAGATTATCACCGAAGTGTCGACCGTGTCGACCGTATATCCGACAAGTGTGTATCTGCTACTCATACTTCCGTCAGAGCGAGGAGACTTCCGCATCAAGCAAGCCTGGTTAAATAGGTTGCTTAATGGCATCACGACTGAACCCCACTGGCTGGTCCTCATGACAATAGAGGATGGAGGCAGACCGTGCACCCCGACTGGTCTATGGGAGAGTAAATCCAACTCTTCCGGTGTCCGCCTGCCTACGTCAGCGTCTTCACGTCGCGAAATGTTGCGTCCGACGACTCAGGATCTACTCGGACCAGGTCAGTACGGTCTTCCAAAGTTTAACAGCCAAGCCACTGACAATCCTTGTGATCTAGGAACAGCCCCCGATCGAGAACCTTTGACCAGTGTTCTCCCCACGGGACAAGGGCCATCAATAATCTCCATTGGTTGCCTTTTAGGGAAATGTAGAACGTAGCCCATTGACGCTGAGGCGTCGAGGGAGAGGGCGCCTCAGCACCTAGGCTTGTTGGGACAGCCTGCGAAATCTCGTTCCAGTACGTATGCCGTATGATTTCTGCCTGTGTCTTTAATATGAGATCGCAGGAATCGGCCGCTCCCGGGCCTTCATGGGGGTATCTAGGCTCACGTTTCAGGAACATGCGACCTTTGGGCCGACCTACCTTAGATAGACTGATGGGAGTCTCTCCAATTCTTCAGCGATTTTCAGCGTGTTCCCAAGCACTTAAGCCTAGCTACACCACTCGTACGACCTTTCATTCTCACCGTTCTCGGCCAAATCATAGCAAGGTACAAACTGAAACTCTTTCCCAGACCTATATCAGGTTCTGCTGACCTTCCCGGGCGGTATAGGGTCTGACGGGGTTTAGGATTGACCAGACGCCTTCCTGTGCTAACCGCTTAGACCATATACGTACCTGATTTGGACAAAGACACGACGCTGGCAGTCATTTGGACGTACGTGCCACAAGGAGTTTAACAGGATCACCCTTGCCCAGCCTCCTTATTCAACGCAGGAATATCGTCAGCAACCCAGAGCTTTGGTATTTGTCTACTGCCTACGCACGACCCTAGACCTTGGTTCTGTGAGGTATAAAAGGGGGAGAGAAACAACCAATTTTTCTTCAGCTCAAGTTCGATACTCGAATTCAAGCCCTCTCTCTCAAACAAGCATCCTCTTCTCTCAGAAACAACCAGTATGCGCTTCTCTATCACCACCGCTGTCGCCGTTCTCTTCGCCGGTGCTTCACTCGTTGCTGGTGCTGCTATGCCTGAGCTCGAGGCGAGAGCTGTAGGTCTTTTTTCCTCAATCATACCATCGAGGATGTTGCTAACGACGATTCTTCTCACCGTAGACCGACTTGACTCCCAAGGTCACTGCTTCCAGCGTACGCACCTTCCCCTTCCCCACACTCACTCAGAGCTCAAGCTAACAACCTTCTCCTCATCTAGGCCAAGGTCGTCGACGCAGCTGCCGGCCAGAGTGCCAAGTCCGTTGCCAAAGGCACTTTCTCCAACGCCAAGTCCAACGCTGTCGGCGTGAACTACGACGTCCTCTACGGCTGCGACGGATACAACTTCTCTGGTGCCTGCTGGTACATCGGCGTTTCCAACTTTGGAGGCTGCTTCAACATCCCTTACCCGGTCGATAACACCCTGAGCAGCCTCCTCGGGTTGTACACCAACGTTGGATGCTACGTCTTTACGTGGGTGTTTTCTTCTTTTCACTGCTGGGTTCTGTTGCTGATTCTGGCGTTTGTTGAATATAGTGAATCTGGGTGTGGTGGAACCGTTGGATACCTCGACTACAACAGCGGTGCTATCGGTGTCCTCGGCTACCCCTTCGACAACAACATCTCTTCCATCCAATGCTACATCCTCTACTAAGCAGCACTTTGTCACTGTCCATCCTAACCTTCAGTATGCGCTGATGGAGGACGGGTCACGGCAGACATCCCAGGGAATTTTTATCGGTATTTCGGTCTTTGGTCCTAGGTACAACTTGTGTCGCTCTTAGAGCGATTACAGCTGGCTTCCTTTTCTGGTACTGTTTCGATTTGGGCTTTTCGGTTTTCTTTCTGTTTCATGGGATAAAAGTGGGGCGTTCGAAAAGCATATATGTGAATTCAAGTGGCTTGTAATGGTGTTTTGTACGAATCTTCAATAGTGTTAACAATTTTGGTTGATTATATTGTGCATTGTGTTGCGAATCAGGCATGAGAATGCAAGCCAAGCGAACATTTGAGCTGAGGTCAGTATGACCCATCATGATGGATGAGGTCGTACACAATTGGAGATAGTTTTCAGGCCGTGGGCCTACGGAGAGCGGGTTGATGTCAATAGCATAAGGGAAGCATAGGGGAAATAAAGGGGTGCATGCTACCGAGGAGGCATATTCAACAACCAAAGTTGATCTCGAAGGGGGCTAAAGAGGAAATATCAAGTGCCTCGAGGGTAGGAGGAACAGAATGCATAGGAGAAAATTGAAGCGAAGCCCGAAATATATACAGTTGAAAAGTTAAAAGAACATGGGGAGGAAGGAACGGAAAAAAGAAGGGACTAGAGTGAAACAGGGAACACAACAACTCGGACGAAGATGGTGTAAAATACGGAAAATAGAATAAGGACAAGGACGGGGATAGCTGACGCAGAGGAAGGAGGAAGGAGGAGGGTGGAGGAAAGCGAGGAAGTATAGTATTATCAACAAGATCAAGATCAGATAGGACGGCCTACAAAGAGAGCATGGAGTTTTTTTTTTCTTGTTTTACACAATACACGACACCGGGGGATAGGAGGTTACACGAGCGTTCAAGGGGATGTGGCGACTGGAGCCATACAAGGGATAGCGAGGATTCACAGTTTCAATCAAGTGTTCATATCGTCGACGAACTATCACTGTTCGATGGAGCAAGATCGCAGTCAGAATGAATTGCCAGGTAAAAAATACTTGGAGATGCACTTACCGCAGCAACAGCTGGTTCTTCTGTGGTCGCAGTAGCTTCGGCAGCGGCGGCCTCCGCTTCTGGCTCTTCAGCGATAGTAGCCTCGGCGGCGGCTTTCGCAACCTCAGTAGACTCCGCACCAGCCTAGAAAACGATTTCAGGTCAGTTAATGGGTTCAAAAAAGAAGGCCCCAGTCCACGAGAGGAAGAGTATGGATGGCCCCAGTGCGGAAGAACGAACCTTGGACGCAGGCTTCCTTGATCCGGCCCTTGAGGCTGGCTTCTTGGTGGTGGAAGGAGGCTTATTGGAAGCCTTGGAGTCTGGTTTGGTTGAAGTCGCCTTGGAGGCTGGCTTGGCTGCGGCGGTCTTAGATGCTGGTTTGGTGGTCGTGGCAGCAGCTTTGGAAGAAGGCTTCGCGGCCTTGGACGCTGGCTTCGCAGCAGCAGCTTTAGAAGCGGGCTTAGCCTAGAGACGAAGGAAACAGAAGAAAAACGCGTGTTGAGATCATGGCGCGTAGATAACAAGACACAAGCGACGATGAAGCAGCACGTACCTTTTTCGCGGCAGGCGCGTCGGCCTCTGCATCAGCACCATTGGTAGGAGCATCTGTAGCAGTATCGTCGCCCTCAGGCGACTTTCTCTTCTTCCCGCGAGTCGACTTGGGTTTCTCAGTCTTGGGGGCGTCTTCAGCTCCCGCTGCGCCCTCAGCAGCAGTAGAAGCCTCGCCGTTATCGGCAGCAGGTGCCTTCTTCTTGGTACTTCTTGGTTTCTTGGTTTCGACTGGAGCTGGCTTCGGCTGCTCCTTGATGCGCGATGAACGACGAGGTTCAACAGGCGTCGAGTCTGCGGCGTCTCCAGATGAGTTGGCGGCTTTGCGAGGCATTTAGAGCAAGTAGATGGTTGAGTAAAGAGACGGCGAAGACGAGGAGATGATGACGGTAAGAACCAAGGAGGAGATGTGGGCAGGAGGTGTCAAGATGGTTGAAGAGACCCAAGCGGGGGGTTCGTGTTTTGTTTCTTGCAGTTCAACAAGTGAATAATCGAGCCAAACAGGCGTAAATATTGCTCCACGTGAAGGTAAACAATCTTATCTGACCCATCACATTATTTTCTGATCGTAATGTGATCGCTGGTCACTGATCTCCCCGACATCAGATCGGACTTGCTCGTTGTCAGGAACGACGACGAGACCATTTTCTCCGATAATGCACGCTCAATGCGCTGAAAAATTGGGCATTCCTAAGGACACTAGTGAGGAGGTCCATACTTTGTCTATTTCCCATAGTATAGCTCACGTCTTGACTTATAACTACACATTCACTCATGTAGGACTTGAGCAACGGCATCACCGCCCTCGTTCTCTCTGCTCTGAACGACGACGAGCCCAGTCTCAACTTGCTGGAGATAGCTCACAGCCTGGACTATGATCGATCTGCTAGCATTATTGTGAGTTCACTGGTCGATGAGTGCTTTATCGTTTGTCTAATATCGCTTGATGCAGGACTCAATGACCGTTTTACCCCCGATTTTACAATCCTACAACGCTCAAGCGGACGATTTATTGACGATTATTGGAAAATATGCATCTGCAAAGGAGATTGCTATTGCTGCTCAAGAGGTTCTTGCGCTTGTAATAGAGAACCAAGAGAGCTGCGAAGACGACTACCGACGGGCTCGCGATGCAACTCAAGTACTTCGTGCGCTCAGCATATATGCGTCTTGTGAGCTGCTTTTCTGTTTGAGCTTCCCCTCCTATTTCTTCCTATCAATCTAACTAACTCATGTAATAGCAATACCGAGACTTAGTTTGAGGAAGAAAACACCAATCGACACGTTATCGCCGCTCTTCAACCAGCTCCTTACCTGCATCAGTTTCGTCGCCCCTGATGCAGAGAGCTCAGAGCTGAGCGAAATTCTTACTCGAACGTGTCTCTTGATCGAGCGAATGAACCTGTGGGTGGAAGAGACTCTGCAGCTGAAAGCCGAGAGCGAGGAAGTTAGTCGATGTAAGGTTTGTGACTACTGTCTTCTCTTGGACAACGATGATGCTAACGATGCTTTCAGGAGCTTGGAATCAAGTTACTCGATGGTGTGCTTACGACCTGTTACGACTCTCTGTCGACCAATATTGCGCAGGAGACTTTCCAAGTCCTTTTACCGCGTTTTGTGGTCCCACAAAACTCTTCTGCTGAACCAGCCAGCAGCGCGCCTCAAGAACGAAATTTGATGCAAGACGTGTTGGTTAGTCGACTCAGTCTTTTCCATCTATTTTTTATATGCTTAGCCGGCTTCTTCAAAGGCTGCATACGATGCGCTAGGTCTGAGCAAACAAGATCCCGGCTCGAGACACAGCACCGGGGCTGATGCAGAGAGCACAACAGCGTCTCTCATATGCCTTGCTCATTCCAAACCAACTACTTCTGAAGCTAGGGATATTGTGCAGAAACATCTCCCCGCCCTGCTGGCATCCCTCAGAAGCACCGTTGCCCTGAACGCATCCCTCTCCCTCCTCTTGAGAGCGTTCATCACCAGCCCCTCATCTTCCTCAGCTACACCTATTCCTGCTCCATCTACAGCGCCCATCCTCTCTCCAGAGCTATCATACCCCCTCATCCACACCCTCTCCCAACTCTCCAGCTCCCACCCGGATCCAAGCATCCGCCATATCTCCTTCCGTCTGCTTTCTTCCCTCCTCTCACAGTCTCCTGACCCCGTCAGGCTAGACATCCTCAAAGAGCTGACGAGCGGAGAGGACGAGACGCCCCAGATGAGGATTGCCGCGGTTGGGCTAGTGAAAGATGCCGTACTGGAGGGCCTTGCGATTGCCTCTGCTGCTCCTGCTGAGACAAAGACTACCAGCAGTTTGTTCGCGTCGCCGGTGCTGTTACAGACCCTCGCTCCGGTACTGTTCAGACCGCATCCCGTGGATTTGTTCGAGAAGATCCTTTCTCCTTCGGCTTCTCACAGTACTTATTTGACTGGTGGAGGAACTGGGGAGAAGGATGCCTTGAAGCTTGATAACGCCCGACTGAAGGAATTCGTGGAGTCTCCTGAGCTGGCGAGGCTGACACAAGTGCTCTCAATGTATTATGTGGTTCTTATGAGGGACGCTAAGAATCTGGTAGGTCTTTTTAGTCCTCTCCACCTTCTCCCTTCTATTTATTTTTTCAGCAATGCTGACCATGCTCCCTTCGTAGACCGGGATAAGGGATAGAGACAACATGTCCAACATGAGGAAGACGTTATTCGATCCTCTCCGAGAAATCATCATGCGCTGCAAGGCTGATTCCAACGAAGGTAGCTGTTTCATACACTTCTATATGCGCTCCTCATCTCTTCAGACTCCCCCCTCGCCCTGATTTTCGTCAATGCTAACCCGTACCTCTCGCCTCTAAGGTCACTCCGCAATCGGCATGCTTCTCGTTTCCCTCAGTGTGAACTTAGAGAGGATAGAAACAGCATGGAAACAACTGCCATCATAAGAGTCGCAACAACCATGAGGAGGGGATTCGTCGTAGTGTAGATTCGTTATATTCGTTTGGTCATATGTATATATGAATGCATGTATGTACAATATGGAGGGAACATGATAAGGGGTGTAATGTGGTCTACAGATGGATATGCATGTACCGTGAGGACATTGAAGATGAGGTGAAGATGGAGGACGAAACAAGCAGAAAAAGAAGTGTGACGAAGACATGCAAAAGCAAAGAAAGCAGGGAGAGAACGAAACAGGAAGAGAACAAATATTGAAATAAAAGAGACAAGGGGTGTTTATGGGCGTCAGTGGTGCTTCACGCTCGCTCCGTTCGGTGCACTCTGGTACACTGGCATAGAGTCCCAGATGAACGCGTCCTCGTCATCGTCGGACTCGTCATCGTCGTAACTAGTATCAGCACCAGTCCCATCGTTTTCATCCTCATCCGAGTCATCCATTCCATCCACCTTGAATACGTCGACGAATGGAGTAGATGGAATATCCGAGAAGCCGTGAGGGTCAGCTGTGGACTTAGCTAGAATCGCAGCCACACGAGCTTCGATACGGGTGCTAGGTGCAGATGGGCCGATGCTTGCAGCCATAGATAAGCCCTTCATGTGTGGATGACGAGTAGGATGGCGGTCCCTCTCTGTTGGGTGCCCTTCTTGGAAGAAGCTGGTCAGTTCGTGAAGGTTCTGAACCAGTCCCCCGAGATCTTCATCCCGACGAGGACGAGGTCGCTTTGGGTCCTGATCCTCCGGCTGATGTTCATGAAGCGACTGGTGATGCCCTTGGAATGGAATGTCCGAGAGCATCTCCACTTCTGGCTCGAAGCGGATCTGAGACGGGCGAGAGGGCATGGAGCACGTATCGAATACCGCCATGACGTTGTTCCGACAGCTGCTGAGCAGCGAGGTGGTGTTGGGGACGCACCACCCTGACTCCTGAGGCACACCGAACACATCGGTTTCTGAAGCAGGATTCTGAGGCATGAGTGAATGCGTATGCATACTCATACGAAGAACGTGTTTGGCGGCAGGTCCACCTGAAATCGTGAGGGGTTCTTCAAGGACGTCCAAAGCCTCTGCAGCGAGATCGGTCTCCAGGAGACGCAGTAGGGGCATCAAGTGCACCGAGGCCAGGTTATCCATCTTCGTCTTAGGACCTCGCTGCTGAAACAGTACCTTGAGAAGCTGCATCACATTGGACCTGAGCCACTTGTGGCTATTGAGCACCAGACCAAGAAGCAGAGTGGTAACCTCTGACCATCCATCACCCGAGTAGTGCTCTCGAAGACTAGAGATAGATTGCCGTAGGAAATCCTCCTTCGTCCTGAAAGCGGACTTGGACAACGAGACCATGATCTTGCTGATGCTGTCGCGGCCCTCTTTCTTCGCAAGACGCGCGATGTTCTCCGCGAACGTATGAAGGCCAGTGTCAGGTAAATCCTCAGTCATGACCCGTAGACACCAAGGAAGGGAGATAGTGTACAAATCTCTCACGCGACCTGCGCTGGGATCTATGAGGCGGTCGTCAGCGATGGATGCCAGTTGTCGAAGGATGTTAAGAGTGGAGAGAGCGGTGACAGAGGACCGTAATCCTTTGATGAGGAGGGGTTGTAGGGCGTCGGTGCCAGACCAATTCCGAGGACGGTTTGTGAGGATGTGATTAGCGGTAGCAGGGTCATCCAGATCTATGCGAGCTAGGATCGTCTCCAGCAGAATCAACGACTGTCTGAACTCTTCTTCAATTGGTGTACCTAGGCAGGCGCAAGTGCACCAGAAGAACTGAGAGAGCTGGGATTTCTCGAGCTCGCTCCTCGTGGCGAGGGAGGTAAAAGTGAGTAAAATTTCCGACGTGAAACGTTGTATGTTGGGATCTGGATCAGCGATGGTATTTGACAATCGGCCGAGGAGGAGTGCGAGATCTGACTGGGAAGCACGAGAGGCGAGAGCTCGAAAGATCTGAAGAGATCGACATGCCGTAGCCCTGATGGAGCAGGATGTACCCCATAGTAAGGCCAGAGAGCCCCATCGTTCTGCCAACTTGGGGGAGAGTGGGCAGAGGAAAGAAAGGATTTCCTTGCACACCCAGCCCATCCTCTTCGGTCCTACTCCTTGTGTACCCTCATCTTCCTTCCAGTAACCATCCGTCGTCTCCTTCTCAAATGCTGATAGCACACCTTTGAGCAAAACCCGGTTCGGAAAGTTGGCTCGATCAGCCAAGTCATCGTACCCAGGTATACAAGAACGGAGGACCTGCAGTAGCATCCGCTGAGCTTGCTGGCGAATGTAGGGTATCCGATGATCGACATGGGTCAGTAGAGCGTGAAGGAGGACCGGAAGCTCGTTTCGTAGCTCCCACGGCCGTTGAAGCATGACTTCAGCCAGTAGAAGCCACGCAAACTGCGCAGCCCCAAGAGGCGGCCATCGAGCCTCATCGTTGAATAACATCCCTAGGTCAGACCAGAGCTCGAGGTCGTCTTCCTCCGGGAATGCCAACTTGTGCTCAATAACTGGTATCATACGGTCGGGCTCGATAACGCTGCATAGCTCCTCGTAAACCATTTTTCCAACAGCAGTTTGGCACAAGCAAGCCACGATATTTGCAGCGCAGCTAATATACGGGGCATTTGCTACCTTGTGAGCCTGTTCGAGTAGGAATCGCACGGTCGCAATTGCATTAACCTGGTTTGGGGGCTCTACAAGCTTCGTCCACAGGGCCATAATTTGCTCCGTATGCTGTTCACCGAAACGCACGGTGAGAGACATCAGGTTAGCAAGCACTGTTGTTCCCTCCTTAGACAGCCCCCGGCTCATATCCTCTTCCATGAGTTGTACATTCATGATCCAGCACTCCAAGCTCTGCAGCAGCATGAGGAGGACCTGCTTGTTGGCGTTGGCAGTAGAGAGATGGGGAAGGAAGAGGCTGAGCTGGATGAGGAAGCCAGGGCCCTGGTGAGGATGCTCCCCTGCCAGGAAATCGGATATTAACCGATGCGTGTGGCCGTAAGCTGTGGGAGCCAAGCTCAGGACACCCGGCTCGAACTGGGTCATGGAGAGGAGACCACCGGACTGATAGTGAATTCGCTCAAGGACATTGAAAGCTGAGTGACGAATAGTGGTGGAGGAATGGCAGAGGTTTACGAGCCCCAACCAGACAACTTGAGCAAAGGAAAACCCATGGCTCTCACCAGAGCAGATGATGTCAACGACCACCTCAAAGAAGCGGCCAGTGCTGGTGTCCGTTAGCTCAGAGACAACAGCAGCCCGCCTGAGGGATTCTACCAGTAGACTAGGATCTTCAGTGTTGGTAGTAAGGAGGAACCGAAGCGCTTTCCTAGAGAAGAGATCAATACTCCTAACCAAATTCAGTGGTAACCGTGTACTCACTTTCCCTTGGCCTGCAAATGCGGTTTGATAGAGGAAAGTATCGCACACAGCCTCTCTAACACATTGTTGACACTGAGAGGCCTGATCTGATCTGAGTGACGCTCCAGAGGTGAACCACTGGATGAGTCTGGAGGAGAGAAGGCCTTTTGCTGAAGAGAACAAGTAAGCCTCTCCTAGACTAGAAAAAATAAACAAAAATGAAAATACGCACACAAAGCGAGGACAGCGCTCCAACAGCTGCATCCGATAGAGCCAAAGTCTCCTGCTGAAACCTCTCAATAGGATCTCCACCGAACTCGTTCGGCGCTGAATTAGCAGCTCGTTGCATAATCACAAGACGCTGCCTCACGCTCTCCTGATGTGGTCCAAGTTGGCACCACTCCTCACACAGACGGTACAGCATGAGATGCATGTTAGGGGAGATGAACCGATCCGTATCCTTCAAGCTGGCAAGACAGTCAAACAATCTCTCAACGGTACCACAAAAATACCGTCGAAGGAGCTGCCACTGGTGTTTATCCCGGATCTCTGAGCTAGTGAGGAAACTCTGGGTGTTGCGCACGAACTTGAGGACATGTGTCAAGGCGGTCTGGCGGCTAAGCGAGCGCTGCTGCTCAAGGAGGGGCGCAGTGAGGAAATAAATCCGGGCGACGGCTGAATGAAGTCGTTCGTGTCGTCGTGTTCCTTTCGACCGAGGGTCGTCATAGAACTGTCTCCCCGCAAGTAAACTGAGGTCCTCCAAGAGCTGCGGGTAAGACCCAGATGGGAAACTGCAGACACACAGAACCGCCGCGTCACGAAACATGAGGTAATCCGAATCCAAGAACGGGGTGAGATACCGGAAGAGGCCCCTCGTCGTCGAAAGCCTCTCTTTCTCGAAATTCGCATCCGAAGGAGCGCGCGAGTGCTCCCTCCCAGATTGAGCTGGCCTCGACTCCTGAAGAATGGCGGTGGAGCAGAGGATCTTGATCCACGCGTACCATTGTCCTACAGATAGTGTATTCTCTTGTAAGAGACGGTTTCCGTCTGCGCCAGGAAGTCGCGTCGGGAGACCTGCTGGTACCCTGGTACTGAGACCGGCGAGGTGAGCGATGAGCGGAATATATTTCGTCGCTGCAGCGACGATAGTCTCTCGCAGGGCGAGAAGAGGAGGCGTCATGGGGTCCATTTGGAGCTGGAGGAAACGGGGATACAGGTGTCGCCAAAGGAGCCTATCAGCTTCCTCTGAGCTCTCGGCAATTTGGAGCAAAGCGTGGGGATTCTTGAGGGCTAGGATCTGCTCCGTGCGTTCGAGGAGATCCTTGGACTCAAGGACCTCCAGCTGCTCCTCGATCCAGTGCCACTGCATCCCTTTACCATGCAACAGCTCGACTATACGCAGCGGTAAAGGTTCCACTGTGATCATGGGGGTTTCGCTAGGATCTGGGGTAAGGAAGGGGGCAAGTAAGCCGAGGGCGCGTATAACCTTGGTTCCTGCTCTGCGAATCGAAATGCTCTGGTGAGAGAGGAGGAACAGAGCACCGGATTCCACCTCATTAAGCCGAGCATACAAGGACTTGGCATCCATATCCTTGAACGGCGAAGAGCCAGCGGCGGGCTGTACGCCAGTGTCTGCTTGCTCCACAAGACGATTTGCCCAGTCCTCAATGAGGGTGGACCACAGGTCGAGGAGCGGAGAGCCTTCTACCATGAGGCGGATCCCCGAGCATTCCCGAGCAATTCGCATCGGACTGAAAAGAAACGAGCTGAACCGCGTCAACACGGTCAAAACCGTTTTGGCAGAACCCGACGCTATCGAGGTGGAACCCGAAGCAGGCGCAGACGCAGCGAGAGCATTGGCGGGCGGAGTCGCACCCGAAGGAGTCTCCTTCACGAAGCGCAGTAAAGCGTCCGTTGCTGTGCTGGCCAAAGACGGCTCTACATGCATGACGCAGCGAATGAGCATGTCCAAGGCATCACCGAAGGGAAGGCTAGAGTGTAGGCACCGTGGCCACGACATGAAGCAGGACTGGAGTAGATGGATCTGGGGCACCAGGTGAGTGGGATAAGCTACTACAGCCTCCACGTGCCTGCGGACGATGTAGTTGTGCGCGGCCTCTTCGAACGAAGGGCCCACGCGCGTGAGTGCCCACTGCTCGTCAAAGATGGACATCTTGGCGACAATGTTCCCAGCTGATGCAGCTGATGCAGTGAGGAGAGGACCACAGCGATCGAAGAACTGCTGGATGCTAGGTTTGGACGATAACGAAGGGGGGAGGTATTCCGCAGAGATGGGATAGTCCTCGGCAGAGGGCGGGACCGAAAAATCTGTGTTGGCTGGCCATGATGGTTTGAGTTCCTCTCGTTCTTGTACGTGGACAGAAAGAAGGATAGCCTGCACAGCGATGGAGGTTCTCTCAGGAGAGATGGTGTCCTTCGAGTTTCCACTACTGTTCCCACCGTCTTGAATAAGCTCCATGCACAGCTCTCTCCCGAACTCCGGGTGCCGAGAGAGGATGAAGTGCACGATGTAGACGAGCATGGGGAGGCACTCCTCATTTGAGGGGTGGACGGAGGGACGATTCAAGGGGAAGAAATACTTCATCGTCGTCTCGAGCTTCGAGGTCGTGGTAGACCCGCTCTCTTGACAGCGATACAGATAAGTCCAGATAAGACGCATGATCCCGTTCATCACCATAACTCGGCTGGGCTTCTCCTAAGGAGACGATGAGAACTCGTCATCACATCGAGAGGGAAAAAAAATCTAACCGACCTTGAGCTTCGCGAGGGCAGACTCAAGACATGCTCCCCAGTTCTTCAAGAAAAAATCCTGCGGCGCTACACAGAGACTAGTGATCACTAGCGGGAACGCCGAGCTCCAGTATCGTGGTTTCGAAGCCATCTCCTTCGCCTTAGGATAGATGAGTTCTATGGCTTTCCGCCAGACTGGATCGTTGGTCTCCACTTGCGCCGTCTAAAGAAAAAAAAAACATCAATGAGCTATTCTTTTCCCAGAGGTAGTAAGCATATATTCACCTTCCCGATGGGATGCAGAACCTTGACCAGCGTCTCTGCGAAAGTGATCTTCAACCTCTGCCCATGCGCGTTCGCGAACGATTTGGACAGCGACTCCATGAATTCAGCCCCCTCATCAAAAGCCTCCGTGGGCCACACCTGCATTACTATCAGCTCATCGTTCTTGTCTTTGAAAGGAGAGTGGTAGAAAAAAATTGACCTTGATCTTGATATGTTCGAGCCCTTTCACTAGATGCTCGTACTTCATATCGAGATCCTTAGGGACCTGCCCCGAGGCCACCGGCCCAAGTTCCTTCAAAAACATATCCGTCACACTAACAAACCTAGATAAAAAGGAGAAAAAAAAAAAAAAAAAAACAGTGAGCATAGAATCAAAAACCCAGCCAAAATAACAAATGCCCCTACCTCAACCCAGCAATCCATCCCAAAAGCTCCGCATACAGTTCAGAGTTAACCCTATGATTCCTCGAAACCGCCAGCAGTTTCAAGTTCGGCTTCCGGAACTGGTCAAACGTCCTCTTCTCCAGCTCATTACCCATCACCTCCCCGAGCGAGTCCTTCGATATCGGCGGTTTAAGAATCTCAATAAGAGACCTGCACATCACGTATATCGACGCCAATGACTTGCGCTCGTTCAGGACCGCGGGCACGTCGTGCGGGAGCCCGACGCGTACGGAGGAAGAAGGCAGGGACTGAGGAGGGGAGGTACGCGTCATGTGGAATTGCACGATGTCGCCGCCGACGTTGTCGTTCTGCGACGTCCTCCATCGCAGGACGGAGTCGATCACGGATTTGGCGTGGCGTTGGGCTATTTTTCCCAGCGACTGTATTGTGTCGTCGAGGTCGGGGTAGATCCCTGGCCCGAGATAGTCAGGGAGATACGGGTCGGAATCCTATGAAGACGATGTGAGACTCTAGACGTGGCGAGCTAAAGAATAAAAATAAAATAGAAAACATACCAAAGGGTGCTTGAGGAACTCTGTAATCCCATTCTCCGCAGCGGTAGCGAACCTCATAAACACAGCATGGAGAGCGAAATCCGAAGGCGTCTTAGGATCCATGACCACCTTATCTTCGTCATAATCAGACGTCTCGCTACGAGCGTGCTGACCAAACAATCTGTTCGGCATCCGCGGGACGGGTGGTGGAGACGAGGACGACGAAGGGTGGCCAAAGTTGAACCCATAGTCGCTGCCCGCATCCGAGAAATGGAATATCGAGCCGTTCTGCGAATGCTGAGACTTCACTGTCGAATGTCCCTTCTTCGAGGTGTTGAAGCGGGATGAACTGGGGGTTTGCGGTCGAACTGAGGAAGGACTAGGTGCCGAGGGGAGGTTATGTCGACCCAAAGAAGACGTAGAGCGATTGAAGGGGTTCTTCAGAGCTGGATATCCCTGATGGAATTCTGAGATAGTAGGGACTGGAGGTGGTTCCGGCTGCTGGTGCTGCTTGTTACTGCTCTTGAACGCGTTCCTTAACGAAGCGAACGACGACTTCTTGGCGAACGGGGACGTGCCAGATGAGAAGGAGGCGTTGGCAGTGGTAGTCGTTGCTGCCCCAAGCGACGATTGAGACGCATTGAATGCGGATTTAGACCCTATCCCTACACCTGCGTAGCGTCCCGTCCCTCCTAAGGAGATGGCAGAGTCTTCTGATGCGACAGAGTCACCTCTCGAGTGCGACTGAAAGTAAGACCTATCGTTCCCTTGCCCAAACGGTATCGGTGTTGATGCAGTCGGTGAATCTGGAGCAGCTCTAGAGCCGAAACCAAAAGGACTTCGCCCAAAGGAAACCGGTGTACTGTTAAGATCTCCATCATCCAGGTCTGTAAACCACAAATGTGAGCAAAACTCAGATAATACTGAAATATTCCACGTACCAGGTATCGTGATTTGTATTCCTGCCCCACTAGACATCGACATTGCTTCCAAACTGGGTCTTCTTTCGACCGACTGGAGATACTGGTTTGAGAGTCCAGACTGCTCTGAGTGAAACGACTAAGAGAAGTAAATTGACGTTTGCGTCAAGTCAATTGTCGATTACTGATGCACTTTCACCAAAATTAATGGGATCGTGCAATCAGAGAAAGGTGTTGTGGTCGTTGCGGTCGCAGAAGGAGCAAACTGAAGGCAGTCGTGGAAGTGGTTGAGGAGAAGGAGCTTGGCCGCGGCCATCTCTGGGGGTCCTCCTCTGTTGCAATTTCCCCGCACAATTTGTTCAGACCTATTGGTCTGCCAACTTGCACTCCTTCTGTAAACATTTATTATATGTTCTCACAGCACTCATAGACACCAAAAGTAACACTGATTTTTATTATTATTTATTATTATCATTATTTTTACTTACAGCTAAACGTCGTATGTTGTACTCTACAGTCTACGGCGAACTGTCACTGACATCTGAGCCGGTCCGTGAATACACACTCCGCGCGCCTGGGTATCCCCTATACAATGCGCAAACGACTGGACTTTTTGCACACAGAATACGCCCTTCCGCTTCCGTTCTAGAGCATTTAGTCTCGTTCAAGGCGTCTCTGTGACCCCTTCATCCTCCTAAAATCCTTCATGGCTAGCGAGACTCAGCAGGTCGGCCTGGAGAAGAGCGCCATTGATGCGGAAAAGCAAAATGGACTCGGAGATCACGATTCTTTAGTCGAGCAGACGCTGAATCTGCAAACGGGACAGGATGGAAGGCTGTCAAAAAGGCTTCTTCGGTATGGGATAGAGACTAGAGGTGCTGTAACAGATGCTTCGCATCGCTGCTACTTGTACTGAGAAAAGGTTCTTTGTGTGAAGGTATACATCCAGTGCCAATTGAGCAGAGAACGGATCCACAGTTCAGCAAAATCTTCTTCATCTGGTTTACAGCCAATTTCAATATTCTCTCGTGAGCCAATCCATGTTCACTTACACATACATATCTTATTGTCTCTACTACGACATTATAGATTCTCTGCTGGAACGCTAGGCCCAGTCGTTTTTGGTCTGAGTCTCCGGAATTCTTGTCTTGTCATCCTGTTCTTCAACCTCCTCTGTGCGATACCTCCATCATATTTGTACGCATTATTCTTCGCAACCCTCTCCCTACTTGGGATAACATCGTTTGATCCTCTGCCAGTACGACATGGGGACCAAAACTCGGTTTGCGACAGATGGTTCAGGCACGATATACGTTCGGGTACGTCCTTCGGTTCGCTTTCCACCATCTTTCATTTGCCTGATACATTCCCTAGCTACTACGGTGTCATAGTTCCCTGCATCTTCAATCTCATCGGGATGACAGGGTTCTGCATCCTCAACTCTATCTTGGGTGGTCAAACACTAGCCAGCGTTAGAACCCAAGGAGACCTGTCCTGGTCGTGAGTCATCCTCCAACCAGTCCTCTGCCACCCACGCCTGAAGCCGTATTCCAGATTAGGAATCGTCATCATCGTGGTTATATCCCTCCTGGTACCTATGTCCCCCTTAACTCCCTGCGTTTTTCGCCAGTACTAACTCCCTGATTAGCTCTCATTCTGTGGCTACAAAGTCCTCAATCTGTACGAACGCATCGCGTGGATCCCAGTGTGCATCACGTTCATCATTGCTCTGGGAGTGGGCGGCAAACACCTCTTCAACGCCCCAGCCGCCGAACCAGCGACAGCCCCATTGGTCTTATCTTTCGCGTCGGTGATAGCTGGGTTCGTCATCACGTACTCTCCACTAGCATCAGATTTCACGAGTTACATGAGACCGGACGCACCCAGGTCAGTATATTACCCCCATACGTTGTGTTCTTCCACCAAGCACTGACGATACGATACGATCTGGTATCCTTCCCCCTCTTATTCATACAATCTATCAACATCAGCTGGCGTATCTTCTTATACTCCTACCTCGGCTTCCTCATCCCCATCGTCGTACTGCAATGTCTCGGCGCAACCTTCTCCGCCTGCGCCATGTTCATCCCAGAATGGGAAGCAGGCTACGAGAACGGCAACATCGGCGGCTTGTTGAACGCCGTCCTGAGCCCCGTAGGCGGGTTCGGGAAATTCCTAGTCGTATTGTTAAGTCTGAGCGTGACAGGGAACATCGCGATGACGTTCTACAGCATCTCTCTCAATATACAAGTCTTCGTCCCTATGCTGGTGGTAGTACCCCGCTACGTGTTCTCCATTCTCGCAGCAGCGATGTGAGTTTCTTCTTGATCGATCCTAATTATAATCAACCTGTATCCGAAACACAACCTAATCAACGCCCTATCTCCCTTACAGTGTCATCCCGCTCGGCATCGTGGGTTCACACAGGTTCTACGACACCCTCACTAACTTCCTCAGTCTCATTGGCTACTGGGCCTCCGCCTTCGTTTCCATTCTCCTAGTGGAGCACTTCCTCTTCCACCGCAACAGCTTGGCATCATACGACCTCTCCCACTGGAACCAGCCCTCGAAACTGCCCACGGGAATAACAGCGCTCGCCGCTGCACTTCTGTCGTTCGGGGTGGTCGTGCCTTGTATCGATCAGGTGTGGTTCGTGGGCCCGATTGCGGAGAAGACGGGGGATATAGGGTTCGAGATGGCGTTTGCGGTCAGCGGGGTTTTGTATGTTCCTTTGAGAATGTTAGAGAAGAGGTTCTTCCTTAGGAGGAGTGGATTGGAGGGTGTTTGAGAGGTCAAAGTGACTCTGCACTTTGCATAGAATTCTCTGTGGAAGATAGGAAGCCCTACGCACTTGTTGTCTATGTATCTTCTGTCATTAATTTTGTTCTAGGATTCATCCCCCTACACTAAGTTCTAACGTCAAAGGTACATACATAAATAACATGGCCATCTCCGTAGTCTACAAAGGTAGCTATACAAACATATATATACATGCATAAAAAGGGGAATAAAAATAATACATGGGCAATCTACGAGAAGGGAAAGTGTGATTCAGAATTTAGAGATGCTTCTTGAACCACTCGCGATCAGCACGAGAGCCACTCGGGTCGTCTGATGACGACGACGACTCGGAAGCGCCTCTCTGGGGAAACCGTGAGCTACCACCACCTCGAGGAGGAGCAGGCTCCTCGATCCTAACATCTCTCTCAATGTCCCAGGGACAGGCCTTCGTCGTTGTCGGAGCAGGGTCAACGTGGTCTCCGTCCCGCTTGGAGGATGGTGACCATACCTCTCCAGCACCGTTGTCTCCAGCACCGTTAGATTTGCGATCCACAAGATGAAGGGCCGGAGTTAGATCGGTAGGTCCATCACTAATCGTAGACAGCTCGACTTCGACGAAGACGGGATCTCCTAGACGGTGTTCCCGCTTCTTCCTGATGAATGGTTCCTTGTTTCTAGTAATGCCACCGATTCGAAGGCTGGTAAGCAGGGCTTTGATGCCGCGGAGAAGGGCCTACAGAGAATTAGATATTCAACAAACTAAGCATCCAAAGAGAGAATTTTCAAATCTCACCGGGTCCGTAGCAGCCAGCAAGGCATACACGGCGGGTCGAAAACCGTACAAGAAGTCACCTGTCAAATCGAATCGTCAAAACCACATCTAGATTGTTTGCATCATTCAGGCTAGGGTACGAACTCAGGAGCAATACATTGTAGTCCTGTGGGGAGCGTTTCAGCGATAGGGCACGACTGGACGTATTTAGCGCAGACTTACAACGCGGTCTTGGATACCATCAGAAAGAGTAGAGTGCAAAATGGTGGCTACACTGAGGAAGTTGATCAAGCACGATACGAGAGGGTATAAACCTGGGAGAGAGCACTACGTTAGGAAATGATCTGAAGTAGCATATGAAGAAGCAATACCGATTCGTATGATGATGCCTCTGTATTTCTGCGCGTAGATGACTTGGGTTGACATCCGGGGAGGTGCGGCGGGAGCACGTTTCGTAGCAGTAGGCTGACTGGCTGGCGTCTGGCTGTGTGTTAGATTGTACGTATTGTTACTCGTATCCCCAGACGATTGAGCTTGACCGAAAAACCGCCTAAATCTCAACTAAGAATGTACGATGAGACAAACTCGATGAATGTGCGGTATACTGAGGACATACGTGGTATCGAGCCATGTATACCAAGACACTGATAGCGGCGAACAGCTCTGCAAAGACGATAAGGGACGTCCAGACTACCTGAGTGGCGATCTATCAGAATCTTGAATCAGTATTGACGTCATGAGGAGTGAACTCTATAAATCGCACCTGCCATGCTAAACGGTCATTCTTCTCAGTGCTGGTATACCAGCAGTCTCGTTCCAAATCATCCCAGCTGCAGGGTAATTAATTATGGAGCCTCAAAAGTCTGGAAAGCGTCACTGACCCGTATTGACCAGTAGCGTAGGGAGGGACGGTAATGACCAAAGGAAGAAGAACTGAACTGACGATGTAGATTTTTTCCATCCATGGACTAGTAATACCATGAACGAGAACAAGCCTACTAGGGATGTAAGAAATGGAACAAACAAAGAATACGAGTAACGAACTGTAGGTTTAGAGCAATGAAGTAGAGCATGAGAGTGGACATCTGGAGCGTCAACTGAGGGAATAGTCAGCGTGGAACATCGTCAGAACAGTACGATTAGGAACCTGAAGAGCGAACACCGAGAAACTACAAGCATTGCTTGGACCCTTTGACATTCCTCCGACAGTACTGAATATGCCGAAAAACATGCTAAAGTACAATGTTCGGTGAGTTAGGTGGGAGATCAACGAGGCTCAGGTCGAACGTACTTGCATATGAGAGCAGCAGCAACCAGACGGAAGCTGACTCTGTCAAGATGCTTGCGTGATCTTGGGTGGATCCAAACAGCGGCAATGACCAGTAGAACTAGAAAGCAAAGACCGGCACCAGCGGCAGAGGTAGCAGCCCACAATAAGTTCCTGGTACCGATAACAAAGCAGTGTCAGTGAATGTGACTGTGACTAGGCGTGAAGTCCGGAAAACTTACGATTGAAGGGCACGGTCCACAGTCAGGAAGGGTGATGGAGACGATGACGGTGAGGAAGAAGGGAGAGTAGAAGAGGTAGTGTTGTCCATTTCGCGAAACGGTCAAAGAGAGTGAAACCCTTGGTGAGGGTAGAGAGTCAAGGTACGGTGCAAGCTATACCAAAAGCGCCTACTCCAGGCGGCTTCTTTATACACAACGTTGGAAATTTGTGCCATGACGGAAGACTGAAGGTGGAAGACCAACCACTAACAGACTGATCCGCTCGTTCTCCCGCATTGCGTACATTCTTGATACGCCTCGTTGATGGGGGGCACGACGACATGATGTTGGTTGCATACTCTGATAGTTCGTGAGAGGAATCACGACCGCGTCAGGAGCTGACCCTATAGTAAGACTACCCACGGAATCAGATGCAGTGGGATCAACAGAAAAAGGCCCCAAGGCTTACCAGATCATCTTTTTCATGGCGTTTAAGGACAAGCCCCAGCGTCTGTTCGCTCCAACGTTTGCATTGCCTCCAACCTTGTCGGAGCAGGGGTAAGCATCAACCAGAGGTACCCATCCGTTTGTGATCAAGGTCGTTCTTTACTGTTGGACAAGGCCATTCTAGCAGGCAAGATAACCAGAAACCGGAGAGAAGGCAAAATCTCGACCCCAATATGTCGGTGGTAGAGGTTCAGAGGCTTTGGAGAGCATGATGACTAAGCACTTCTACCAGCTCAACCACCGTCGCATCTCAGCTGATACCTAAACCTAAGCTGCGACGGGCATAGGACCACTGCTGTCGCAGGTGAGTTTTCAAGCTTTCAGACACAAGGTCTATCTCTCACGGGAGAGCGAACTATCAAGAGTAAATCATCTCTAGGGACGGCGTCCTCGGCGTTACTACAACCTGGGATGTAGTACATATGCATATTGGCATGAAAGGGCGCCCTCCGTAAACATGGGCGAACAACTTCTACAGATAGTGCCACACTTGGAGGCGTGAGGTATATTGTTGGTATGTACATACAATTACGCAGATTACTTCTTGGATATATCATCGTCAACAATCTATCCTCAGATTCGATGCGACCCGGGATGTATTTGTGTGGTATCAGTTATCGATGTCGATCCCCCTACTTCAGTCATTATATCTGCATCATGAGATTATCTTCCCGAACTGACGGTCTCCTTGAACCACCCACTGGGCGTGCTCCCGGATTCGGAGGAAAATTCGCTTGCTGTGAAATATCAAAGACCTGCGAATGCCCACTGCGCCCCTCTTCAAGGTCAAAGGTGTCACGATCATTGAGCAGTGAACTCGACAGAATAGATGGTCTAGGAACTGATTGGGGTGCCGAAGTAAGCATAGAGTCCTCTGTGGGAGTGACCTTGAAGCTGAGACTTCTTGGCTTGGGTTCGATATTAGCTGGTGATTGGTTTACCCAAGGAAAGAGTCCATATTCTGCGAGCAGAGCCCTGATCCCGTTTATTAAGGACTGCGGAGAAAGGGATGAGAGGTATTGAACGTGATCGAGGGCTAAAGATACACCTACAGGATCGGTGGCCGCGAGAATAGCATACACAATGGGACGACCACCATACAGAAGGTCACCTAGGGAAAAATTCAAGTCGATATGCTTGCTTCAGCAAAAACACTGTCTAAACGGCTCACTGAGCAGCAGCACGTTATAATCCTACAAGAGAAAAAAATCAGAAAAATGGATAACTGAGAACACACAGTGGACGCTTTCACTCTAGTACCTTCTGGTCGTGTATGCCGTGACTAATGGTCGAGTGAAGGGCAGTTGCAGCGCTTAGAAGATTGATGAAGCAAGAAACTGTTGGGTATATAGCTACGGATTGTGAGTCGTAGGTTAAAGGAAGCGATCGCAGTATAATGGGTACTCACCTACTCGCAGTATAATTTTATTATACCGATGAGCATACGGTACATTCCCTCGCGATCTAGCGAGCCGTAACTTCCATTTCCCGACGACTGTTCTACCGCCCTCAGCTTGAGAGCTCATGAGATCTTTCGTATCGTTCATCGAAAGCTGTGCATCAGCTAAAGCTTGCTTAGTAGTCAACTGGAGCACATTGCTTTAATCAGCTTGATTTGAGTAAGTATACGGTGGAGATGAATCTCGTACATGATGACGAAGGATGAATACCAGAACCGTCGCAGTGGCGATCAGTTCAGCAAAGACGATAACAGCCGTCCAGACTATTTGGGTGGCAATCTAGAAGGTCAACATGACTGTCCATATCGCAGTGTATCACAAACTATGAGAAGCCTCACGACGTACCTGCCAAGCGATTCGATGCGTCTTAGAAGCGCTTGAATACCAGCAATCATGCGTTAGAGGATCTGGTCTATGAACCTCTTTGTCTTAGGAGACTTCAAGTGAATGCTAAGAAAGTACGCACCCATACTGCCCTGCAGCATAAGCAGGTATAGTCATAGCTAAAGATATGAGGAGAGATCCAATGACATAGTATTTCTCCCATTTCAGAGAGTTGACTCGAAGTACAACGACCAGTCTGTAAGGTGGTCGAATCAGGGATGAGCAGAATCTATGTACGAAAGCGAGAGCCGGAGCTGAGATACTCACAACAAATTGAGGGCGATGGCGAAAAGTATAAGTGTTGATGTTTGGATCGTTGTCTGTCGAACTGAGCTGGGCTTCATGCAGAAGGTGACAGTCTGGGGTGGTAGCTCACCTGGAGGATGAACACAGAGAATCCACATAGCCACTCATTATCGGAGCCTGGGTGTATGATACCTCCAACGGCACTGGCAATCCCACAAAACATGCTATATGTCGATGTCAGTCTATGAGAAGACCACCGAAGATAGGGGCGAGGGGGTGGGGTATGTCGGACTTGAGAGAATTAGGAAATCAAGCGAACGTACTTGAAGACCAGAGCATAGGTGACCAAGCGAAAACTGAGTCTGTCTAGTTCTCGACGGCTTCGTGGGTGAAGCCACACGATAGCAGTTATGATGAGCACGAAGAAGCAAAGCCCGGCTCCGATGGCTGATGGTATCGCCCAAAGTAAGTTTCTGGGGAAGCGTGCAATCAGCACAGTGATCTCCCAGGTTGAGAGGAATAACGTGAACACTCACGATTTGCGTATACGTTCTTCTGTGAATTTAAAGGACATCTGTAGAATCTGCAGCTGGTAACCCACCGGATGTGGGATGGACTAGTAGAATGAAGGAAGACTGAGCTGCAGCTGTTCTCGGAGCCCATGGGTGTTTTAAACCAAGTACGGTCCAGCTATACAAGTGAGACATCCTGAGTTCGGACTACCGACCGGCTATTCCGAACTTGGAACAGCTGCCACGCCTGACATACCAAGGTGGTGGACGAATGTCAGAAAAAAAAAGTGCTACCAGTAAGACCACATGTGGTTGGTATATATTGGCGTCTAATACCAGAATTTCTCCATCTTAAGCAGAGTTTCTCTTGCCCACGCCCAGAATCTTCATAGAGCAAGAGATGACGTGTTCTCATTCGTTGAAGGTGACGAGATTGGACAAGGCAGAGGAAGTGAATCAAGGTCGAGATGACGGGGAAAGTTATCCACCGGTGTTGGCGCTGTTTGTCCATGTTTGGTTGCAACCTCCCCGAGGATGGCCGACATGACCGACACCAAGGGCAGCTCCTGATCATGACAGCGTACCATGACCAACTATCTGAACTTGTTCAAACAATGATCCAAAATTCCCGAAGTTCACCTTGCTTTGAGAGAACTGCACAGTTCTAACTCAGAGCGCTCCATTCCGTATACCCTCTTCAACGCTGCAAAAGCGGTCTACTACATGTAAGTGGCAACTCTAAAAATCAATGAAAACTTGGCTGGATCTAACACAGCTTCATAGATTGAGAGGTTTGCTTTGACCGTTTTAAATTCCTTCCACAATCAAAGGACTGTGATACTCAAGTCGCTCGATATCAGCATGAATTACATGCCACTCACTACGTTTTTTCGCTATCTTCTTCATCAGACTTTACTCCACCTCTACCTGGGTTGGTGGACTATCATCATGTGGCCCATATTCATACCTCGTAAATGAACCAGGGACATTCAGGAACACTCGTTCCCACAAGAGGAGATCTCCAGTCTTGGTCCTTCCTGAATCTAACTGGCCCTCGCAATGAATGACTCCGCGGTCTTCATGCTGGGATAGATCGAGACATAATACCGGCAAGCAAGCGACTCATGAGCTACTGCGACCTCTGGAACAAGCCACTTGGGGTACTGTGACTTCCTTCTCCACCATCAGACAAGCCTGGGCCACAAAGCCTCGTGTTCTCATCGCCTTCATCATTGTGCGCCACGACGATTCGAGTTTACAGATAACAATGGCAGTTACTGGAGGAGTCACCCAGGTAAATCCATTGTCAACTTGAAGGTCGATCGTGCGTAGCGCGTATCTCTCCCCAATGCTAGCAGAAAACCACGCAACGCTTCCAGACAATGGATCTACAGAGCCACTGGGTTCGAAGAGCAGCCACCAAGCTCAATGGACTCCACTGTCTAAGAGAGAAGACAATGGTCTTTGACCAGAGGTATAAAAGGACGGTCAAGTAAGCTCTGAGTCGTCCCACACCTTTGACAACGCCCACTTTTTCTTTCATCTACACATTCACGTCTTGAGACAGTATCTACAACGGTAAGATGTTCTTTGGATTGGATTTCTCACCTTTCACTCAAAGGCTGGTTTTGTATCCCTCAACATAGACAACTATGATTAACGCAGAATTAATTGACGGAAATCCTGGCGAACTTCTGAGCGTCCTGCTCTGGGAGGACGGTACTTTCGTCGAAGTTCGCGTATCTGGAAACGGCTACGGGAAGCATACTCGCTTCATTGACGACGACGACGAAAATTTCGGTGTCGGCCCTTGGGCAGCCTGCGCCAAATCCGACAGACTCTTAGAGGAAGAAGAAGTGGCTCGTCAGCTCCTTATACCCTCCCCGGCCAACAAGTCCGAGTCTAACGTTGCGGAGCTCTCTCGCATCATCGAGGAAACTACTGAAGGGCAAGACGAGGGCGATAGTGTTGTACTATCCTGCGGTGGTCCTCAGCGGGATCAGATGCGAGAACTCTTGGAGAACAAGATATCGTCTAACGAGAATGCGAAGCAGACATCTGCGCTGGCTAGGAGGCAGAGTATCTCGGTGGTCACCGTTTCGGATTGTGCGTCGACGGTCCAGCTGTCGACACCAGAACCGCAGAAACCCTATCCTGAGAGAGTGAGGAGAACTTTTCCGAAGGAATGGCTGCGATATGCTAGGGCAGTGAAGAACCTTCCGACGTTGGAGCGCATCGAAGGCAACTAGTCGAGATGACAGTGGTTTATCCTTATGTGCGTTTGTAGTTCATATCTAGAGTCACCCACTCATCTTTCTAACGTCAGTCTCGTAGATTCCTTCTCTTACGTATCCTCTAATATGGTTTTGTACTACCTGACGACCAGTACGGTCTAGGGAAGTTGCAGTACAATGATGTCGAGCGGCCTGTATCTAGAGCTCTGTTGATTTTTGGTACAATAATGTTTGCTTATGTATACATAGTTTGTATATTGACCCAATGTGTTTGCGAATACGAACTCAAGGTGCTCTTGAATTTGGTTCAGTTTAACGAAAATGCTCAACTTCTCTTCACCAGCCACTTCCGGTGCAAAGGAAGGGAAACAGTAACCCCTCTCTCCTTTAGCACTGACCGAATTTGTCTCGAATCACCGGTGCACCGCACGTCTTTTCGCCATTCCTCGTCACTCTGTCGCTCATACCTAAACCCACCATTTGCAAAGTCGATTACAACTCCTCGCATCGGCTTAAGAGGAGGAGTAAAGATAACGTTGGTCCAGTTGACATCCGTGTGTAGAATGCCGTAGTCGTAGAAGCTATCAACGAGATGCAGGACTGGTTCATAGAGAGAAGCAACGAGTAAGTCGGAGGGAATATGTTTCAGCGTCTGTCCGGGAATGTATTCGATCGCGATTGCGAAGGGCTCGAATGCTCTATCCTCTCTAGGAACGTAGGTGCCCCAATGGTAAAGTCGAGGAATCGATTTTCCCTGCACATCCTTTAATCTGGTGTAAGCCTCGAGCTCCGTTTTCCAGTTACCCTGAAGGAGGCGGAAGTAGTACTCCTCCCAGAGGGTAGCTATAAGAGCAGGATCCGCGTCGTCTGGTTCGTCCTGAAACGGCAGATTCCTGTCGAATGTGTCCTCTAGATCGCCTCTCCCTACTGCGGCGCGAGTCTCCGCTGCTGCCGTTTCGGCGGCTAGAGTCCAAGGCCTGGACGGTATCAGGTCTGGGTAGTCGCTGATGCGCTCGTCAAAATAACGGGGGTCGAATATTTTGAGCACTAAAGGAGACGAATCTGGTTCTTGACCCTGTACGAGAAGAACAGCGGCCTTGGTGAATGGCTCGAACGTTTTGAGAACCGTATAATGGATGAGTCCTGAGGAAGTCCTGAGAGTGACAATTTGACCGACAGAGAAGGTCATGATTAGACTCGAGTGCAGGTGTCATCGACAGGCCTAGGCTTGCCATTGCCGCGGCAAGTTGCTGTACCTGATCATCATGATGGGATCAACGGTAAGTATACTTGTACTACCAGCACCATCATCCCGTCCAGTTTCCTGCGCAACCTCTACAGCCCCCTTCTTGTGCAACTACTTCTATTCCGACCTCTTTTATACCGCAGGTTGGCCCCCTGCAGGTCCACATTCTCAGTCTAGTCTGGAATTTGCAGTCTTCGCAACATGTTATTTCGCAGGAGCCCATTCCTCAGGGATATCCTCCGTCTAGGCATCTTAGTCGTGGTCATCTACTACGCCGCAGCATGTTTCTTTGTAGGATACAAGGAAGCTACTTCTCTCCTCTTAGATCAATTCCTTGGCTTCTGCACAGGCATAGGGATGATCCTGGCCCCAGCCCTCGCTGCTCTCACAGGCTTGTTCCTGTTTTTCTCGTCCTCTATGGGACCATGGACATCATCTACCGCTCGGGATTACCTAGTGATGCACCCCGCCCAACCAAATCGCACTACCTTCACCTAGTCGCGGGTATCATCATCACCTTCCTAGCATCCTTCGCAAAAATACTCCAGGAAAACACCTCTCCGGAGAAGCTGTCAGCTAAATCGCTCCTTGCCGCTCTCGGGCTCTTCAAATCATACGCTATACAGGGACTCAAGGCAGATCTTTGGGTCTGGATTTGGATCATCCTGTTCTGGCTTCTGGTATTGAAGCTCGCCCATACGACACTACTCGTTGTGATCATCGTGATACGTGGTTGCTTCCGTAGTTGTGGTCTATGTGGCCGTCGGAGGGTTCCTAACGAGGATAGGGAAACAGACGAGGAGCAGGGTGGCGCGGGTATCAAGAATACTAGAAGAGACGGTTCCAGGGAACATAGTCCCCTTCCTGTCATTACTGAGGAATTCGAGCCACCATCTACCCCCAGCCCTCATCTTCATAAGCTAGCTATAGCTCCGTAACTTTCTCTCAGCGCTGCGTTCTCTCGCTGTATATTTATGGTTATAATTGTGTTGGTATTTCTGTGTTTCCTTCTTGTCATTCGCTTGTGCTATCTGTTTATCTTCTGTGTCATCTTCTATTCTTTTCTTGGGCTTCCTCTCTCTACATACTAACCCTCTTCGACCACCAGCAGGTGGTAGGAGGAACTTTTTCGGTGTCATGTCAGTATATGTAGTTAAAAGTTGTACGACAGTAAAAGATGTATCATCATCATAGGATCTACTGCTCTTTACTATTAGGATTCCAGACGAATATGCTCCAGAATTATTGGCACTTCTGAAGCCAAGTTTCTTTTGCCAAAACGTCAACAGCTCATTCACCAGATTTCCGGCCCGGTTTTTGGTGACGGTGATGTTGCTGGCTCACGTTGGACGTTTATCTCGATTCTCCTCTTCTTCTTCACGAAATACCAAAATTCGTCCATTGACGGTATTAGAGGGACATGGCAGCCAATGACATTAGTCCATACTGGCTTACCGTGGTCGGTGTGGCAAAATCGCTGCTCAATCAGTCTGCTCTCTAATTTTCTCTCGCCTTGCACTTCTTTGCCAGGCGGCCTACGACGCTGCTAAATTTCTTGATCCTGCAGCAGGAAGGAGGCAATGGGCCTTGAGTGCATTGGCGGTGTTTTGGAAAAGTGTCCGTGAAGGACAACTAAACGATAACGAAGCTAGAGCAGTAAGTAATCGTGTTCGATCCACGCGACAGCCTTTTGTAAATCTTCTCATCCAGGATACGTCTCGCGATTCAGATTTTCTGGACGACATCACGATTAAGGATGAGGAGTCCTTGGGTATCGTGGTGAGGACTGACTTTTCCAATGATGAGGCATGGAATCAGTTCGTTGCAAAGTTGAAGGACGCGGAGAACGACATGCGGGCATCGTTGATGGCTCCTAGCGAAGCTGGAGAACCTTCCAATGACAATACTCAATCCAATGGTGATGTGGATATGGATGACCAGAACGCAGAAGGTGCTGAAGAGGACGACAACGAATCCTCAGAGGATGAAGACGATGCTGATTCGTTGCCCAGTATCATCCGTGTTTTCGACCCCTCTACCTTAGATCCATCACTCCAGGCAAAATTTACCAACATATCGAACCTCGCAGCATTACGTCTCCTGAATGACGTCAACGTTCGTCCAGCGCCACCACCACCGAAAGGTACTGCTCGCGATAATAGACAGAGCCCGCTCATCGATCTGGCTGGTTGGCAAGAGTTCTACGAAGGCAAAGATCTGTGGATATACGACTCGAAATCCAACGAGAACATGAGTGTACGGGTTGTAAGCGGACGGAGTGAGGATAACGTGTATGGTAGTGCAACGTACGTTCTTCTCAGCTCTGCTTGTGTTGTGTCGGAGAGAGACTAATTTGGTTGCGTGCCGTCGTTCCAGTGGTGATAGCTGGCGAGCTAGAGTTGGCCATATATACGACCTTCAGTACAATATGCGCGTTGGAGGGATGAAGGTAGATTTCGGGGGGCTCGATAAGTGGGATTACCCGGAGAGACTACGGAACCTGCAGGAAGCTGGCCTCTCCCCATGATTCCTGAATTGGAGGGTCATGTAAAATGGGTGAGCCTAGCCTACTACTATCTATCTCGTATTCATAGCCATCTCTAAGCAACACTCCCAGGCGTCTGCATATTGTACTTAGCATATCTGTGTGCTCGTACGGACATCTGCAGTGTCTTAGTGAAACCCAGTGATTTGAACTGCCTCTGTTCGTGGTACCGGGCTGGCAATAATGAATCACTTTGTCAAGGCAAAGCCGTTATTCTTAGCTCCGCTCCCGTTTCCATCGACGCAGTCGATGATGCTCACTACAATAACCATCAAGCTTTCGGCCACATCGAGTTGATGCACCACAAAACCGCCTTCTTCTTCTGAGAATCACACTGACAACAACGGGGTATTCTCAGTCAGTATACCTCCACCCCGTGCTCTCTTCATCAGAGATGCAAAGTTCGTGTTTCCGGTGTGTGAGCGATCTGAGCTCTTCTGTTTGATGTGCTTGTAGGAACTGACGTTTTCCCTCTTATATAAGACTTCTGTCCCAGATGGTTCCATTATCCTGGGTGCTCCTCACCTTCCTCTACATCTAGACTAGGACCTCCGGACTCTTAGCAGCTATCCGACAGTGCGTTCTAACCTTCTGGGACGGTTCTTGAGAAACTATGCCGATTGACAGCCATAGCAGATACCCCCCGCCCTGAACCGGAACCTACACTATCGACAGATAACGACATATGCGGGTTCTACCTGGAACTATGGGCGATGGGGAGCAACGATATCTCAGCTGCACTCATGCTTTAGCCACGGCAAGCTTCCCTTCCAAATTTCCCACATCTCCGAGTTTATTCCCATGAACTCTAATATTCCTACCAACAGGGATTCACACAAGACCCGTGTTCAAGATTGAGGTGTGCTTCGCGATCGATCTGGACGCCTGGTGAATCTAGGTTCCTTACACACTTCGCTTCCGACTCGTGGGTGACAGGCAACCTGGGGCTCTTTGAATTCCAACGTTCGATCGCCTACCAGACCCAAAAAGCTTACACTCTCCATTCTAAAAAGTGCACGCACCTAGAATATGGGTTAAGTGGCACCACTCGCTCCGCCTTGGTGCCGTTTGTTCCAATTCTGTTATTATACCCATGGTACCAATTCACAAACATGCTAAAGTGGGCTCGCTTTCCCAGGTTCCTCCTTTTCCCTGTTCGGGATCCGGAACCTACTCATTCTTCACTGTTAGACGCTGCCAAACCTCCAGAACAACCTTGATCTGGCACATTTACCGAATGGCCTGCCTAAAATACCTCTTCAAACCCGTCTACGCTGTAGCTGCGGCGGACGATATATCATCCACAACATCACCATCACCTTCCAGTGGTGATATCTCCCCCTCTGCATCTCCTTCTGCAGGGGCCATTGGTGGCAGTGACAGCAGAATTTCCACGCCAGTGATCATCGTGATCTCCATCCTAGCTTTCCTCATCGTGCTGGTGTTCGCGTTCATCCTTCTACGTAAACGAGGACGATTGTACCCTCGCAGGTCGCCCTATTCTGCTCGAGAAGAGCATTCCATACTAGAAGAGCTTTCAAACCCGCAGAATCGTTCCCGAAGATATGACCCACCGGGAACAGATTCAAGTGGGGTCGCGACGGGGAATACGATGTTGGATTCTGCGGCTTTCAACACGACTCGGAGTGTATCTTAGGTGGTTGCTAACTATCATCGAATTTAGCCTGGCTTTCCCTTGACTTGGATTGCGCTACCCGTGCACTACCTTCATCACTAGCATCACTCAGAATTGTTCCCAAGTGAATGGTGATACCCTCAGGATAGTATTGACCGAACGTGGTTGACTTGTCTGCTTGCCGACCTGCACTCATACTAGCAATCTACTAAGTATGTCGCTGATTCTTGATGCTCATATCAACAGGAACCGTCGTGAAATCATGGATAAGGATGTTCATCACTTCGGGACTCTTGGCCAGAGGTTGAGTTAAAACTCACGTTTGCTCAGGGACTTACGGGCATTTCTCCTCTCCTTTCCTCTTTCTCCTCTAAGGGCTATCCTCAGCTTCCGTTATTCTCTCTTTGACCACTACACTCCTTCAGTCTTCTTTGCGCTAACATCTCAGATTCTGTTCATTTTTCCGACATCCTACAATCTCATGAGGCGGTGGCTCTTCCTCCTCCTTGCATTCCTACATGCATTTTTTTGTGTACACGCAGCTCTCAGAAGCGTTACCATTGATGACGAGGGAGGGGACCCTGTCACGTTCAACCAATTCTCATATCTCCCTCCCCGTGGGTGGATCTCAAACTGCGGGCAATGCAACCAACGGCCTGATCTTAGTAGACTGTATAAGGTTTGTTCGTTCGTTTTGCATCATTTTGCTGGCCCAACCGACAACCGACACCCTTATCTTACAGAATACCTGGCACGATATGAGCACCCGTGCTGATAATCCAGAGATACATAGTGCTTCTGTGATTTTCAAGGGTATTCATTCCCATTCTTTCGCTTTCTTATCAACGACTGAGGGTTCTGGGCCGACTAGGGACCGCAGTATACGTCAAATGCGCACTCCCCAACGATGGTGTCGATTTCGACTTCTTATTCTTCATAGACGGTGTCCAAGTCGATCGCTTCAGACGGGCACCGAGCGGCAGCGATTACCAGTACAACGTCACGGTGTTCTCGAAGACCGAACTTCCCTTCACGAACCACAAGCTTACGATCCAAGTGGGAGAGTATCAAGCCATCGATACTGCGATAATTCTGGACTCTGTAATCTACACGTTTGTTTTTCACTCTTCTATTTTCTGGTATAATGAGCTGAAAGAGCAGAATATAGGTGGGATGATGGAGTCACTGTTTCTCCGAGCCCAGGGTCATCGGGAGGGGGCGGTACACCCAGCGGGGACGCACAAAACAGTGGCAACAACTCCGGGGGAGATACTACCAGTAACGGAAGTACCAAAGATGATGACAATCCAGATAGCAGCAGTCGCCGAGACAGTACTGATGGAGTCGCCCATTCAACCATCCTCAGCAAATCTACTCTCATCGTGAGCGGTTCGGGCATTTCTCCCAGTACATTGATCACAACTGCCACCTCAGTTGTTGATGAACCGATATCCTCTTCTTCAAGTTCCTCTGATCCCTCTAGTCCCTTTAGTCCCTCTGGGATATCCCATGACGAAACCCCCGCACCAGGTCCCTCGGCTTCTGAATCCTCTAAATTATCCAAGGGTATTATTGCTGCCATCGCCAGTCTCTCAGTCATCGTGCTTTTAGGAGTACTCACAACCATCTTGTGCTACATTCATCGCCGGCGACGACGTAACCGAGCAAATCACTCTCAGTTACACACCACTACCCCATTCAGAGCTCTCTCCAGAACCGAAGGCTCACAAATGGAGCTCTTGCCATCGTCAACAGATAATAAGACTTCGGACGCTTCCGGTCGCTCACCTATCGAGACCACACCTACTGAGCTCTCTTCAACACCGGGCTGGCCTGAGCCTGAGGAAGAGGTAAACAGAAGAGCTTTCACGACTTCTTGGGCACTCAGCAGCTCCGACGAGCCTCCGCCTGAGTACCGTAGGACTCCTCTGCCAGGGACGACACACTTTCCGCCCATATGATTTCCGGCTGGGTAGACCATAAATCCCCCTCTACTCATGTACTCCCTCTGGCGCGAGTGGCTGCTCTAATATGGCGTCGGTGACAACTCTAGCTGTATTTACTTTATAAAATGTATGTCACCGGACTCTATAGGGAAACCGTGGTCACTCTTTGATTCAGGGTGTCTGCAGAACGGTGGGTCATCGCAGGCCCATGGCAGAGCTCGATCTCGACTAGACCAACCTATTATATTGGTGGCTCACGGTACTGGCGAGTATCTCTAGGACATTCGGTAGGAGGCTTGGGATCAGCCATCAACCATTAGATGCGTGACTGATGCTCCCGACGAAGCTAGGCTGTGCCTGTTTACGATGTTCTAATGACGTTGACGATCTCGTCTTATTGGTCGATTTCTCACAGTTTCTCACTCTCGTCTGTGTTACTCTGTGCCCTCGACGAGGATCTGGGAGTCTGGACGATTCAGAGTGAGTGAACCTCACTCGTAAATTTCACGCTCATTCATGCTACGAGGTCTCCATGTGGGACGTTGAAGCATCGAAATCTGCAGTGAACTTCTTGGATGATCCCCCCGAATTCTGAGGCAGTTGGATCTATTGAACGCTACGCTTTATATTGCGCCGTGTGGACCTCTCTGCGCACAGCTCCCTGCCAAGCCCGCTTTCATACATGAGCAACCGTTAGAATTTTGAGGCTCTGCATCATAAGAAATCAAATAGCGGGCTGAACGCGGGTTCCTGCACTCGTCGATTTCTACCTCTAGCCTGAGAGATGGAATCAATACACCATCGTAGATTGAGGGTCATTCCTAGAAGTACCGAAGACGTATAAAAGTTGCTCGCCATCGTATTGCTTTGCTTCGCCGCTCCTCGCCCCGAACATCTCCCTTCCTAATCTCTATCACTAGACATGCTTCGCTCTGCCGTCTTCCTCAGTCTCTCTGCATTGGTTCTTGGCCGTGCTACCGGTGACTTGACCGTCAAGCTTACTGCTGTCTCTCCCTCCGTCTCCTCGGTCGAGGATGTCGTCTTGACTGCCGTCGTCTCCAACCCCACCACTGAGGATATCAAAGTTCTCAAGTTTGGCACTGTCTTGGATGAGCTCCCAACGAACTCCTTCAATGTCAAGAAGGGCGATGCTGATGTCCTCTTCACCGGTATTGAGGTAAGAAATCTGATCAATCTACGTACCACAGCTCGCTACAGATGATAAACTCACTGCACCGTCCTTCATAGGTCATCCCCGATCTTGCTGACAGTGCAGCCTACGTGACTATCCCAGCTGGTGGATCCCTCGCAGTCAACCACACCGTTGCTGCTCTCTACGATTTCGCCACCTCCGGTGCCGGAACCTACACCTTCTCTACCCCCTCCAACTTCCAGGTCTTTGATGACTCCACAGGCACCCTCCTCGCCATTCCCGAGTCGTCCGTAGAAATTGAGATTACAAGCGATGTTGCTCGCAGGGAGATCTACCCCGGTCACCTAGACCGTCGTGCTCCGGCTCTCTCCACCCCTTCTTGCAGCGATGCCAACAGGAAGAACTTCATCGCTGCTGCCCTCACTGAGGGAAGAGCCCTCGCAGGTGGTGCTGCTGCCGACGTCAAGAGCCACCCCGCTTCCAGCCAGTACAAAGCTTACTTCGGTACCAACAGCAATAATGATGTCTGGTACAACTTCGACAGAATCGCCGGAGATCTCGCTTCTGCTGGTAAACGCAGGTATGTCCCCAATGTGTTTTAGGGAGAGATAGAATTAACACACTGATCTATGATTTTCCTCTGTGTAGCTTGTACTGCAAGGACCGTGCAGGAGGCTCTTGCTCTAGTGGTGGTGTCGTTGCCTACACCCTCGTCGTCACCAGCGGTGGTTCGATCGTCGGCAGTGACGTTGGTACCATCTTCTGAGCTCCTTGACACTCACGACTAACCCCCTACCTGTTGTTATAGATCTACTTCTGCAATAACTTCTTCAGCATGCGTCCTACAAAAGACATCTGCTCCGGTGCTGCTTTCTCTTCCACTCGTGGAAACGTCATGATTCACGAGGTTAGTACAAATAAGGATCATACCTCATTCAAATCGACTGAGAATGCTTTTCTTCGTAGCTCACCCACGCCGTTTTTGGGAGCAAAGATGTCGTGTACGGCTGTGATGGCTCCAAGGGTCTCAGCCTCGCTAACAAGAAGGTGAACGCTGACAACTATGCTTGCTACAGCCAGCAGATTAAGAAGGATTACAACTGCTAGAGTTGCGGGTGAATTCAATTTTGGATGGCCTCTTTGTAGTATTTGATACCCTTTACTACGTATACCACCCTTGGGGAGCTTTTGGTGTTGTACTCGAGTACAAGTAGAACGAGCGGATTAATTTATCAAACATAACCGACTTCGCGTTCTTTCCTAGGTCTGTTCACACTGCGTCGTTTGTCCTGAGGAAGCTCAAAGTGTTCTAGCTATTGGCTATGGTGGCTTTCAAAATAGATAATCGAGGTGCAGCCGAAATGAGGTAGACCTTCGGCGGATTATCTAAGCTGTCTAAGTATGGTCCAGCCTGATCCCATGGACCTATATCCCGGACCTGTAAACGTCATGATCCCTGGACTCCCGGCGCTCCTTCGGGTTGCTTCAAACCACTTTCGATTCTGAGCTAACGGCCGCCATGGCTCAACCTAGCTCCCCTCGTACCCACGGTGCCAACTGCAATATCTTACAAAGCTAGCCAGCGAGAAGTTACAGTGACACTTTGTTTCCCTCTCCCAATTACTCTTCTCGCACACATCTATTCGATTTTGTTGGGGTACGTTCTACTGTCTACTGTAACCACCAATTCCTTAGCAGCTGATGATATGTCGTTCTGTGCAACAGGTTTATCTCTAATGTCTATTCCTATTCGAGGTTCTACACGCCTGAGAAAATTACTTGAGGATCCAAACCATCTGGTTGTCGCACCAGGTGTGTTCGATGGTTTGTCGACCAGGAGCGCTTTGGCTGTAGGATTCGAGGCTCTTTATATGGTGAGTCTTCCTATTCTGCCTTTGTATCGACACAAACTGATCTTCTATATATCTGATCTTGATGCTAGACTGGTGCGGGAACTTCCATGTCGCGATTAGGCTGGGCAGATCTTGGGCTAGCCACGCTCAACGATATGAAGCAGAACGCCGAGATGATTGCTGGTTTGGATCCCAGTATCCCAGTTATTGCTGATGCAGATACAGGCTACGGCGGTCAGTAATACTTTCCCATCTACAATTCATGCATAGTTCCCTCATCTGACTTTGTCCTAGGCCCAGTCATGGTCGCTCGTACCGTACAAGCTTATGCTCAAGCCGGCATCGCCGCATTGCATATCGAAGACCAAGTTCAAACCAAACGCTGCGGCCACCTCCTGGGCAAACAGCTCGTCGATAAAGAAACCTTCGTCACACGTATCCGAGCCGCTGTAGCCGCCCGTGAACGTATCGGGTCGGATATTCTCATCATCGCTCGGACTGACGCTCGACAAGGGCTAGGATTCGACGAGGCTGCGGCTAGGTTGGTAGCAGCTGTTGAGCACGGTGCAGATATCGCATTCCTTGAAGGCTTTCAGACCATCGAAGAAGGGCGAAAAATCGTGGAGATCATGGGAAAGACTCCAGTGCTAGTCAATATCGTCCCTGGAGGGGCCACTCCAGATATCTCTGTGGAGCAAGCTAAGGAGATGGGATTCAGGATCATGATCCATCCTGGTTTGCTCTTTGGGGTGGTTCTCAGGTCTTGTACGGATGCGCTCGAGAGTTTGAAGAAGACAGGAAAGCAACCAGAAGGACTGATGGGCGTTAGAGAGGTGTTCGAGCGGTGTGGCCTGAACGAGTGCTTGGAGTTGGATAAGCAAGCTGGCGGGACTGCCTACTCCTCTGTGTAGCCTATCCTTCCCAATGTAAATTCATGAAGATGGTACAATAAGTATTGACCTATGCCAACGAAGAAACCAATTTCTACCTAAATCTTTGACCTCGGTGATCTGTGGTGGAGGCCGATGAGGAAGACCGAGGACTTATCCTGAGCGGAGTTTGTATTTTATGATCCGATCATCAATCGGTGATCGACGTCAGCGATCTTGGGCATCAGATGAGCCCCGCAAGTTACCCAACGCAAATCTTCAGCAACGACCAAATGCAGAGCCGTCGTGTCTTATTCTCATACCTACTTGTTCCTGCGAACTCATCGCAACTGGAATCGACCTTGAACTTAACGAATTCTGTACAGCAGAAGCAATCTTTGGCCGCTGGTTGTCAGAAATCAATCGACTTTGTCAGCTGTAAAGGTGAGTTTGAGCTTAGAACAGATAGAGATGCACCTCGAGTATGAACGCACACCCTTTTCAACTAGAGTACTACCGGGCGATATGACAATCGACTCAGCCTCTGAACTACAGGCAAACACAACGGAAGTCCACGCTGAAGAGCATTCTCCAACGCACAGACTACCTTCCGAATTACTTGGCCCCATATTCTTCCAAGCCTGCTGTACAACCTCCGGAGGTGTGTTCGCCAGTGACGACTACGACCGTCTTATGAACGTTAGTTTGGTGTGCCGACAATGGCACGGAGTCATCTTCGATACGCCCATCTTGTGGAACCGCCTCAACTGTTCCCATCCAGGTCGTGCTACTCGTGCTTTGGAGAGGACGAGGGGTAGGGTGCCCATCTCACTCGAATTCATGGGCAGCGAAGGATTAGAGGAGCGCTCAGAGGCAGAAGAAGCTGCGAAGTTGATAGCTTCTGTAAACCCAACACTCATCCAACGCCTTCACATCCACGCAGACGCCAAATTCCTAGAGACAGCCCTACACGTGCTCAGGAATCCCACCCCTCTAATGGAATCACTTGTGATTTCACGAAATCGGTTAGATTACCAGCAGCGGTCCTACAATCTTCCAAAGGAGCTCTTTACCCATCCTTTGCCTCACCTACGCCGTCTCTATCTGTCGTCATGTATAGTGACCTGGCCAGATCCAGGTAGTACGGTTTTCGCCAGCCTGACAGAACTGTCTTTGAAACGCGTCAATATACTAGACACAACCCTACAGAACATGCCCCACCTCCGATCCCTCTCCCTCCTCGCTGTGTACCTAGGAGCGCCGCCCCCTGATTCCTCCTTATCTCCACGCCCCATAGTAAACCTACCACAACTGGAGACTTTCGAACTTGGAGAACCATTCTGGCTCTCTATCTCGTTTCTCGGTTTCCTATCATTTCCTAAGGCTACTACGCAGATCTTGCTTCGAAGCGATTATTACTCTATGAAAGGAGAGCTGAAGATGATGATCAAGTACCTGAAGAGAAGAGAGTATAACTGGGAAGTTGACGCGGAATCCAATGAGAAGATGGTATGAGGACCGAGTATCCATGCTGTACCATTGGCTTCTGTTACTAGGTGCCTTTGCTACAGACGAAAGCGGAAGCACGATGGCGGGGTAACACACAGTGATATACAGTAGCCTTTCAGAGAATAAACGATATCATTACACAAGTTCTATATTGGTACAACCTAAATCGGCATCGACCAGTCCTACTTCCCAGTTCGATTGGTATTACTCATCGATCCATACCCACCCGAACCACTACCAGATACCCCGGGTAATATATTCACCACGTACGACCTTCTCATAGCGTGCCCTGGACTAGGGGTCAACGGTATATCCTCAGACCACAACACATCCTCCATCTTTCCCTCCCTTTCAGTTCCTCTCGAACCTGACGAAGCTCGTGGCCGCGAGCCTTTCTTACTTGGCACCACAATGGCGTTGTTCTCTCGCCAGACGTACCCTGACTTGCGTCTAGGCGAGTCGTCCGAGTCCAGGTCGAGCATGGCCATTTCGGAATCCAGGGGATCGTTGGATATGGTCGCATATCCCCTATGCCGTGAGAAGAGACCGCCGTATAGGGATCTTATGGCTTCTATTGATGAGTGTAAAGTTGTGCTTGACTTGAGGCGCGGTATTATGGAGGTGGTGGGTCGGATGTGCAAGCGTCGGAAGAGCGGGGGTAGAAGCAGGTACCTTGTACATATCAATCAAGAGAATGAGTATAAAGGAAGAATAGGAAGAATCAGAGCACATACAAACATAGAAGAACTGGTATCGCTGTCAGGATGATCTCCCCTGGCCGAGATCTAAAAACATGCTCTGGGCTGGGATTCGGAGGGTTGAGCGTGTGATCGTCTTCTTCCTCCTTGCCTCCTTCTTCATCGGGTGGAGGTTTCTGATTATCATCGTCGTCTGGAGGTTGTTTCGACTCCTCATCGTTTCGACCGGATGCAGGAGAGATCGTAGCGCAAGCGTGTCTAGTCTTCCACTCGAACGCATGTGTGCCATTGAACGACCAGTCAAACTCTGGTGAAGACCCTCGGTCACCCTATAGGCGGATCTTATGAGTCATCGCTGGGACTGACATGAGATGAGGTGGAAAGGGTATAGATGCGCTTACATCGGAAGCTGTTTGCGAGTCGGTATCGCAGATGTACTTGAAGACGGCTTTCTGGCGGAGGTCGGTGTAGTACCCGCCATGTAGAGTGACGGATAGTGAGTAATGCGAGGCTATGGAGAAAGTGTCGATGTAAATAAGCAGGTTGTACCATCTCTGTAAATGAAGAAGGATTGTGCCTACTATCATGTTCACGATGATCATCCGAGCTCGGATGAACGTTTAGATCAAGTCGGCTCGTTACGTCGAGCTCAGGATGCTTAGGGTCCAGGCGTATGTTCCCGGCAATAGGTACTACTTGGAGAACTCTCGTCGGCTCGGAGGGGTGTGAAGGTCGTGAATTAGTGACTAATGGTTACTCGAGTCAGTTAGCCTTCTGACAGGACTCACTCTCGTGCTCACCAGTAAGACATATCCATGTGCCCTCTGGACACTACACAGAGGAAGATGCATTAGTCAACTTCCGCCTATAGATCTGATAGAATGGTATCCAGCGAAACTCACCTGGAGCTCGTCCGTCAACGTGCCATCTCTCTTCAGACCCTTCCCCCGTGGGCTGAGCGCCATTTCGTACACCTTGTCAGTCCTCGTCGGAGGTGTATCCTCATGAAGCTTCACTCTCAAAGGATGCTCGGCAGTGATCTTCTCAAACAACGGACAAAGATCGAAGCTATAGATGAAAGAAGCAGAAGTGCCACTCGGCGAGTCGCCGTCATCGTGAACGGTGTGGTTGAATATGCATGGCGATATAGAGCCCTTCGACGCTAGATTCAGAGGTACATGAGGATAGCCAGTTGGAATGGCTAACGAGGACATTGGAAGCTGGTTAGTGTGGTGGATTCAGCGAACATGGGAACCAGGCTGCATTTGGATCTGCCAGTGCAATGGCGGTGATCATGGTCATTGTTCACGAGGTTTGCCGGTAGCCAGTTCGGCCCGGTCCAACTAGTGCTGGATGTGCGGCGCTGCGGCAGGAGGGATATTGCGTTCAAGCAGCGCTAGGAACAGGGAACAGCAATTGAAGTTTTCGACATCCTAGAGAAACCATTACTTAAAGTCCATATGCCAGTATGTATGAATATGTCTACATAATACGAGTCCGACGGGAAGCACAACAAACAAAATAAAGAACCAATAAAAAGAGAGAAAAACACAGTGTAAGTATTGCGCACAGACAACAACAAAGCCAGCGGTACGAGCAAGGTAAACTATCATGTCCAACGTCCACTTCACAAATGAGCAATGTTACATGTTTACTCTTGAGGAGTACGCTCTAAGTTAAGAGGGGGGAAGCACGGGAGGGTTTCTGTCCATATGCAGATAACAACAGATCGAGTGGAGATCAAGTGAAGGGAGAAGGGGGTTTTCAGCGCCTTCCTCGTAGAATTGTGAATCCGGAAAGGAAAATAATCATGAACGTGGTTAAGAGCGCGATGACCATTGGGTGTGCAGCATTGCGCAAGCTAGGAGCACCATTACAGCCAGAGCATGTCCAGCCTATAAACAAGCGAAGAAAGACCAAATATATCAGCCCAAAACCCGAAAAGAAGGATAAAAGAAGCGCACCGCTGGCAAGAGGGGTATACGGCTGAGGGGTATAAAAAGCGAACTTGAGCCCATTGTAGGGCTGCATGAACCCTGCTCTCCTCGGTGCATTGTTCCCTCTGTCGTCCCAGATCTCCAAAGAGTAAGTAGCCTGGGCCAACTTCAACGTCGGATTCGCCTGATTCCACCCGTAAGGATCCCAAACGACCGATGTGTCGGTTCCAGGTATGATACCGTCGGTGGGGCCGACTGCGTAGGTATTACCGTTGTCTGCGACCGCCTGTATGGTAAGAGAGGTGGGTGTCGCAATGACATCGGAAAGAGACCAAGCGAATGTGACTAGTTCGCCTGATGCGATTTTGAAAAATGCAGTGGATGTAGGAGCAGGCGAGGTGACAGAGAGTGCGCCAGCCGGTGCGGTAGCTGGGATATCGAGAGACGTAGAAGAGGAATTCGATCCGCTTGGCCCTGCGGTGTTGCTGTTAGTGGCTGAAGCCGAGTTGGAGTTAGAGGACATGGTGCTCGACGAGAAGGACGATGAGCTCAAGAGGAGGTTGACTTGAAAGATTGGTGGAGCTCTCTGTCGTTGCTGCCAAGGAGTGTGACGACCGGTTTCGGTTGCATCATGGCTATTCGCCGCGGTCAATGATGTTCGCCGTGGCCATCATAGTTAGCCACAATCTCCCTACCAGTTCAAACGCTCGTTGAGGGGGGACACAGATCGTGGTATGACAGCGACATATTTTAGCGTAAATTCTGAGACTACAGGAGGAGGAGTAATCTATCCAGATAGTACTAGCAGAATTGATTGCAGGGTATTCAAAAAACATGAAGGGGTAGTAGTGGAACGAAGGGCGAGGATTAAAAAGGGGAGAGGTAAAGAAATAGTTGTGCTAGCAACACTGGTGTCACTGGATATTCATTATAACGCTCTTCCACGTACAAGTTCATCCTGAGAACATTCACTGTATCGAGGAAGGTAGGTTCCTGTCGCATCCGACATAATTGTTGACGCGGTGTCGCTGGCTGGTATGGGTTGTCCTAAAGCCGTTACATAGAGTGGGGCGGAAAAAAATCGACCAGTTATAGTAGCAGTACGCGGTTCGATCGTCTCAGGATTGTTGGCTCGACTTGATGTATCTCGGTTGCTGAATGGATATAAACGTCTCCACCAAGCAACGCTTTCAGCTCTCCTCCCTCCTCGCATCCTGATCAGCAGCACAAGAAGGACTACGAGGAGAGCCACGACGCCAACAATAATCCCTACGATTAATCCTATCACGCTATGAGAGTGTCTATCTGCCGTTGTATCCGAATTTGTAGGAGTGGGGGAAGGAAATGATGATAATGGAATCTTCGAGCTAATGGAAGAGATAGGGTCAACCGATGATGAAGTTGGATCGATGGATTCAGAGATCGTTGAGCTCTGCTGTGTGGAATCAGGGGATGAAAGATCAGATTGAGACTGAGATGTCGAGGTGAGAGAATTCGAAGTGGAGCTGTTGGGTCCAGTTGTCGGTGTAGAGTGGCCAGATCGCTGTTACAGAGAATCCATCGTTTGTTAGCTCCTTTTCACAATCAGGCTACCAGCAGATGATATTTACCTCTGATGAGGAAGGTCTCGTCTGCAAAAGCGAGGGAGCCAGCTCGGACTCATCTGGAACTGATGATGGTGTAGGGTTTGGACGGGTATCACTAGGGATATCAACGAAAACAGGCCGGTCAGCCCACACTTCGTACCATGGACCACAAAGCACTCACCCCGCAACAACGACAATATCATCCAGCCACAGTGCCGCCTCCGCAGTGCCCTTACCATTCAATATCTTCAGCTCATGTGTTTTGCCACTCTCAAGCCCATTCACAGTGAACACAGTGACGTCGTACTCAAAATTTCCATCGAACAATGACGGTGGGCTGATCGCATTTTTTTCTTGACCGTCTACGAAAAAATGAGGATCGTGCGTAACGCCCCATTCGTTCCTGGTTTGAGGTGAGGGCACAATGCATCTGACGGAGACGCCGGATCCTGGAGGGTAGCGTGTGGGAAATCAGACTGTTGGTTGAAGAATGCGATGAAGCAGTGAGCGTCTAGTTTAGATCGTACCCGTGAATTGTAAAGAAGCGGTTGGGGGTACACCGCCAACCCAAGATCTTGATACTTGCCACGACCCCTGAGCAACGAACAAGGTGTGAACAAGTGTTGATAGGCAACGAAAATAGAGAACCCCAGTGGAGTAAAGGACTTACGCCTGAAGCTCTGCCTGTTTCAGGTGCGAATGAGCAGTCTCTGCAAGCCCCGTTCCATACCCAGGGACCGTCGCCCGAGTATGCTATCCGAGAGTCAACGTTATCAATCGTTTCTTGTCCTTCACCTCGGACTTGGGGAGGGAAAGCAAGTAGGAATACCGGTAGAAGCATGAAATCACAGATACAACCGAAGAACAACATCAGCCTAGTCGTAGGTCTAAGGAAGCAACGGAGATGATGCGCAAATTTGAGTTAGGAGAGCAGTAGAGAGCGGTGAAAGAACAAGGAAGCCTTGAAGTCGGTAGCTGAGGCTGAGGAAATCCAAGAACACAGAAGGGAGCCAAGCGTCCCTTTGCTAGGATCGACCAGAGGAAGCAAAGTAATATAGTCTGATCACTCAGATTGAAATAGATCTCAGAATCATGCAGGAGCACAGGGAGACGTTGATATCTCCAGGTCCTTGACGCGCAGATAGCTGTACCAGGGAGCAATCAAAAGAACCGTGAGAGTTACCTCCGCTATCTGGTCATGGACCCGCTCGTTCAGTAGATCCCAGAGTTTCAGCGCTGCAAGCTGGGCGGGTAACATGAGATCTCCTTAGCCTCGTTTGAATAACACAAGAGGGCGGGAATGGCATCAACGACATAATGTGACGACCAAGGTACGACCGCTCGGTCGATGTCGTACTAGTAGCACACAGTATGTCGCATAGATTTATCAGTTACGTGTTGCTATTTGAGGGGATAAGTGCGAGCAGAAAGCTGAATATTACTTGTTTGAGGTTCGTTGGTCGGATTGATGATGGTCGAGAGGAAGAGAGTTGTATAGTGTGATATGTGCGCAACCATCCATATCCATGCATTGAAAGCATCTCTGAGAGCAGCTACCTTGATCAACAGAAAGACTGCAAGAACTTAAAGTTTCACAGCCCGAGATCATATGAAGAATGCGTATAAATATGCTAATTTTACAAGAGTGAAAATTTCGCGTACTCATACACCCACCATTGAAAGAGTGGAAAAGCCCATCCGAGTCCCGGGCTCTAGCTAGTAACAGGACGAAACCAAATAACCCCAACTACTATCTACAGTCTACAGTATATCTAACTACTAAAACTTACTCCTATACGAGTCCATCGACGGTCGAATGAATTCGAACGAAATCCCAGTGCCATAAGTATTCTCATCAGCCGGAACCACCCGTGGTTGATGCTCAACGTTCAGCTGGTTGATGTTCGGGAAGGTTGGCAAGTCTGGATAGTACACCGGAGGCGGACTCTCTGGCGTCGGTATCCTCAAAAAGGTGACCCGCCCACTATTCTCTGACTCCTCTACGATATATTCCAGTGACGGCGACCAATTGCTCCCATGTTCCTGTGAGCGTCCCTCATCCAGATCATGATGAATGTCGATGACATCCGAATTGATTTCGCCAGGGCGCATACCCAGCGGTGTCGGACCACCGCGGAAGTCCCACCCGTCACTCTCTTCAGCAGCTGGATCGAGATGGGTAGGGGTGGATCGGTTATTGTTCCGGAGAGGATAGTCGCTGGCTGTACTATCTCTATTTCCCGACTTCCCTTTCTCAGAATCATGGATGCCACCAGCCGGGCCTTTACGCATGAGCCAGTGTAATCGGCCCCACAAGTCTTTCACCTTAATCCTACTACCGCGCTTGCGTAAGCAGGCGAAGGTGACACCCAGAAGAACGAGTGCGGCGAGTATAGGTAGGATGATGATCAAGGGTAAGAAGTGGTTATATTTTGAGCTAGCCCCTTGGGGTACGACGCCGCCGTTGGTAGAGGAATCGGAGGGATTGGACGAGTCAGGAGAGTCAGTGCCACTAGTTGGTTGAGTACCCAAAGGCACTAAGACTGTGGATCCGGAAGAGTCGGTGCTCATTGCACCCGGAGGACCGTTGATCCCTGAGATGGTGGTTGAGGAGCCAGACGGATGGGATTGGCCCGATGAACCACTTTGCACTAGAGAGGGTGGGCTGGACGTAGAAGTTGATCGTGAGGTCCCTGTACGTGATTCGGATTCGGATTCGGAAGAGGGTCTAGGAGGGCTCTGATTTCCAGTGGGGCTTCCGGTATGGGGCGACGATTGAGCATCTGGCGTTAGGGAAGCAGGAAGCTGCCCGGTATCTGGCGTATTGGACATATGTACTGCTGACGTAGGTACTGGTTGCGGCTGGGATACTGAGTTGGTGTTAGTGACCAGTGCCCTAGAGAATGGACCATGAAACCAAGAGAGCTTAGCCAACGAGAAGGATCAAGAAACGGGTTTAACGCACTGCTTGTTACTGGTGAACGTGATCTTATCCAAAAACATCGCAGCAGCAGGGCCGCCAACGTATCCATTCTGTATCTTCAACGTATGGTCTCCTTCAGCCAGGGTTTCAGATTGGAAGACTTGAACAGACTGGAAAGGATCAGAAGAGTCAGGCACGCTCGTATATGTACTGCTGGGTAAATTGTAAGGAGCGTCGTCCAGCCAGAACTGCATGTTGTTCGTCATCCCGGAGGTAGTACTCATCGCCGTTGTCACGACGAGGCACGACACGCTAATCTGAATGCCTAGTACCCGAGGTTTAGATCTAGTTCGGAAAGAGATTAGAGCTTAGCAAACCGTTGAAAGGGATGACGACGATTGGAGGGGTGCTTTGGCTTGTCATGAATGAGGCGTGCCAGATACCCTTCAGATTTGGGTCAGATTCGGGATGACGGCGACCTGGTGAGGGAGAGGAAGACTGACCTTTGATGCGAGGCTCGTGCTCGGGGTTGGACATGAGCTACAAGTACTTCCTTCTGACCAAGCGTCATCAGGAGAGTAGCTGATAGAAGAGTCATTGTCGTCGAGAGATATGGAAGTAAGTGCAGAGACCCATAGAAATAGAGAGCCGAAGTAAAGGAGCGTGAAGTAGATAGGGAACATCATCGAGAAGGAAAGGCAGGAAATAAGAATGATAAGAACGAGAAAAATCAACAAAACAAAACTAATGTCCCTGGAGGACACAAAGAATGGTGGTGGGAAGGAACAAAACCAATAGGCATCTCACGGGTAGCCCAGCTTGTTTAAAGGAGGAGCTACGTTTTTGTTCATCACTCGTCTGAAGTAGATGATCAGACGAAAAGCAGTGAATCATTGGGGGCTGTAGGATTAAGCTCACCTTCCAGCGGCTCCGACATTTTCAGCAACTGAGAATGTTCGCATCAGTAGAACAGAATAAATAATGGCCTTACCCGTCGCATGGCTATTCCGCTACTACAAGGGGATAAAAGCGAAACACAGGCCAAACGACAATGTGGCTCTATCATGCGTGGTAAGTTTCGTCGCGGCCGTCAGTGCAGGTGCAACCTAGCTAGCAATCTCAAGTGTTGCATAATCTCAAAGCACGCTCCTCTACTTCCACACGTCATCCTCATGGTTTTGATAGTTAACCGCTTGTGAGGCTTCGAATGCAACATAACGGCGCTATAAGTCACCAAAGAATGATGTTCGTAGTACAGTTCGGTGGGTTCGGTGACGGCGTAGACTGATGAATGCAGTCATCAGGTTTCTTGCAAATATGCACTGCCCAGGCACAAAACAAAGAAAGCAATTCTCTAAAAGTCTTCTAAGGGGTAGAAGACAAGAAGAAGATATGTCTTTCTTGGTAGCGATGTCCACTGCTGGCATCTAGCAAGCGATGCAATAGAATCGTCGACGTTGGTTAGAAGTACCGCGAGGAACACCCAGACCGGTACAAGGATGATCAATCACGTGTTCTTGATTACGCAACTTGCGTCTTCACATGTTCTCCCTACCAGACGACCTTCTGAATCTAAACCTAACCTTGACCAAAACTCAGCTCACACTCCTCCTCCTCCCTCTATCAGCTGCTGTATTTCTATACGTTTCATTCAATCCGCTCAGTGGATCATCGTCTCGGAGAACTCGTTCGACTTCATCATCCTTAGCCTCATCAACGACACAGAGTAAACCAAAGACCGTCATGCAGCCCGCTGCTACCAACCTTCTGCCTCCGCGAGATGACCCGTTCACCTTGGAGAGCTTGAAAGAGTTCGATGGGACAGATCCAAGCAAGCCGATTTATGTTTCTATCAAAGGTACGTATTATTCTCTTCTCCTAGGTAACATACAGAGGTAACTCTACTTTTATCCAGGTACCGTGTTCGATGTCTCCGCTAAACGGGAGATGTACGGCCCTGGAGCAGGATACGGTGTATTCTCTGGCAAAGATGCTTCGAAAGCACTCGGAATGTCCTCATTGAAGCCAGAGGATGCTATCCCGGACTACAGGGATCTACCTGAGAAAGAGATGAAGGTCCTTGATGACTGGTACACGTTCTTCTCGTACGTGGTCCTCTCCGTTGTTTCCCTCATCACTAAGTCCGGGTTATAATCGTTTTAGCAAGCGATACAATATCGTCGGTCGGGTCACCGACCACCCAGTGAACAAGCTCTAGATCTGTGCGGAAACCCACTTGGCAGAAGAATTTGGAATATCGATGTACTCCCTTCGGAACTCATGTGTAAATTCATATGCGTCTTGGCACCTCATTCTATCTGTTTAATTCCATGTATACCTCGGTGCGCTCACCTCATGCGTGTGTTTCTACTGTGGATATCGTGCTCTCTATATCACATAGAGGGACTTTCGATTACGGAGCCTGCTTGGCAGGTTGGTGGAGATAGGACGGCATTACATCACCAGCGTTAAAGCGATCTCTCCGAAGCTAGAATCTGAGGATGCACTGAACCACGCTGGTATTATGCTGTCGATGCCAACGTGCTGTTGGGTCAGAAGGACAGAAGATGCTACTCCACCTCATCCACGCCGACCTCAGTTGGGTATATTCGACAATAGAAGCTTGGTTCTAGGCCTACATGAGACAGGATTGATAGGGAAGGATCCGGAGGAAGTAATCGCTCCTGATCCTATTCCGTTCCTTGATAGTAGTCGAGGTTATCAGGCAGCTTTGTAGGCTTAGTCTCATCTCACTTTGAGCCCAGAGCCGCAAATTTGAGTACTTTGGATGTGTGTGATCGAACAGTCAGATTGAAGATCGTGGTCGTGTTACAAGATTTTGGAAGCATGGGACAGATTGCAAGGAAGAAGATCCAGGGCACCGATATCACAGACGCTCTAAGTGCGATTCCGGATGCAAAAGGGACGCCGATACATAAGATGATCTGTGCAAGACAGTCAGAACCGTTGGCCAAGGATGATACACCAGAACAAAACTAGCCACAACTAGATACACAACCCACAGTCCATGTACATTGTACTACGCTGTCGGAGGCGCGTACACCCCTAACAGCCTCCTCACCATCGCCTCAAATCTCTCTCTCTCGACCAAAAAGAACCTCCCTCTCGTATCCAATCCAAACGACTCCGCCGTCCTTTCAGCACCTGCATTCTCACCCTCTCTCCCGGAATCGAACTTATAATCGACACAGAACTGCGCAAACTGCTTCACTGTATCGTCCTCTGGGTGGAAGGTGTATAGTCCGTCTGCGGGTGGTGGAGGTTGCTCTGTGCGTTTTGTGCGTTTTGCGGAGGGGGGGAGGGAGGTGGATGGTTGGACGTAGAATGATTGTTCGGAGGGCGTGAGGTGGAATGTACGTGAGAGCACTAGGAAATGGGATATGTTCTATCATAGAAAGGTAGTATTCTCGTCAGTGAAGGCTAAGATGAGATAAGATGGTGAACAGAAGCGCACTTGATATGCAGGTGTGTTCAGCTCCTCTAGCATCATCCTGTACAGAGGAGGGATGACTTCTACAGGCATGTTTCTGAACCTTTCAGAGACGATGAGACCCAGGTGATGAGTATCCTGCGAGAAAGCCTGGTGCAGCAGGTCCTGACACGGCTTCGGCGATTTTTCCAAGAGGTACTGGCTCAGAGTTGTGACGAACGGATGGTTCTAACGCGGATTATTGAACTCAGGAGTCATATATAAGAAATAAAAAGGACGTACTTTGTGCGCATGCATATCCAAAAAAGATAAAAACGCGTAAGGATCGCTCTCGAGCCCGTCCGTCTTCACCGTCGTTCCTCCGACCCTATTCTCCAGGATCAGATTCGTCAGTGAGGATAGGTCAAACTTGACAGCATCCGCGTCAAAGAGCTGCTTCAACAAAGTCTTGATTCCAAGGTAATCGATGTCCGCGTTGAGGTCGAAGAAATCAAAGTCGAAGTTTATGATCTTGCCGACGCTCTGCGCTTATAAGGCGTGTTGCAGATGAAAAACCACCTTGATACCAGCTTATAGAGAGAGAAATGCTTACAGAGTCGCTTTCTTCACCGTCGCTGTCTACCTCAGCCGCTTTGGACTTGCGTTTGCCCATAGCTGATTCTTCTGAACGTAGATGCTAGATTTTTTGAAGGAGTGGGCTGGAAATTGATGAGATCTGAGTTGGCCGAGGTCAACTTGGGTGACGCGTGACGTACGTACCGTTACGGTAACGACCACGTGCTGGTTTACGGGTCTATTCCTCCTCCCACCTTCACCACAGAAAATTTGAATTCATGGGCAGTAATAGCTGCCTTTGCTCTCTCAATCCGCTCCCAACAACCTCTTAACAAGGCTATATAAATGTTTGTTTGGTTGAACTGAAGATCTCCAGCAACGTCCAAATGACCAGCATGATATGAGCTGTGAGCTCCTCCTGGTCCGGATCTCCGAAAGTGACCCTTTCACACACACAATTGCTATCGATAAGGGCACAGAGAAGTGCTTGAGTGCTGCATTTGCCGACGCCAATCGCCTCATTCTCAGCCCGTTCACGAATTCTGGTTCCGCCGCTCTGACTCGCCAAGGGTTCACGCATTCATGGGCATGATCCGGAAAGCAGTTCCGGGATTACATGTAGTTTGTACCACTGCATATCTTTGGGCCCGCCGTATAAATAAAGTCCGCTCTTGACCTCGTTGTTCTCTTTCCTTCTCTCCTTCACCGTCACGTTCTTCACAGCAATCTCCTTTCTATGTTCCGTCGTCTACTCACTCGTAGAAAGCTCATAGCTGCTACGTCTGTGTCCGTCGCAGCTGGTGGCGGACTCTATCTCTACGCCTCCCGCAATGATCGAACTCTGAAACCTGGCCAGCAATCGACCAGTACCCTCTTGCGATCTTATGCCGTGTTCTCCATGTGTGATATCCCAGCGTTGGTGGACTACTCGCCTAAGCTATTGGAGGTATTCACCGCAGTTCCGGTGGTGAAGCAGATAACGGAAGCGTTCGTTCGTGCGACGTTCTTCAATCAGGTGTGTTTTGTGTGTTTGAAGACAGATCTTGAATAGATGAGTTGGACGATGGAACTGATGGTGAATCTGGGCGTTTGGTAGTTTGTAGGTGGTGACACTGCTCATGAAACCCTCCCCGTTCTTCGGCGACTCCGTCAGACCAACAAGGGCGCTCTGTTCGCGTACTCAGTTGAAGTCGACGAACACGAGGCTACAGGACACGAAAGCGCCGAGAAGCAAGATGTGTCAAAGCGGATCGTGAACGAGATGATACGCTGCATTGACGTCGCGGATGAGTTTGAGAAGGAGGTTGGCTCGGAACAGAGAAAGACCTGGGTTGCGGTCAAAATAGTAAGCCCCTCACCCCGTTCCCTACTCTTTGTGCCCCTTGGACTCGTGGCTTTGACTGACGTTCATCTCGGTTTTGTTGTGATGTAGACTGCGCTGCTCCCGAACGCCTCCTCGCTCATCAACCTCTCCAAGCACCTCATCGCGTCAAGACTGCCATCATCGAGAAGCGTCGCCTTCCCCGGAGCGCCTAACCGCTCGGACCTTGATGTATTAGAGAAATCTCCGCAAGGCAACACATACCTCACCTCTGATGAGATCGACGAGCTACGAAAGCTATACCATGACCTGGACAGAATTTGCGCCCGGGCTCAGGAGAAGGGTGTCAAGATCATCATGGACGCAGAGTATAGCTGGTATCAGGTACATCTTGTGTTGAGCTTATATTAGGCGGAGACTGATCTATGGTGGTTTGGTTGCAGCCTGCTGTTGACGCTATGACGTTCGCTCTGATGCGCAAATACAACACTTTCAACCAGAAATCTATACCTGGGGATTCTCAACCACTCGTCTACGCGACCTATCAAGCATACCTCCGACGGTACGTTTCTCCTATGTCCTCTATACGTCAACTTTATTTCTTACTCTCTTTCTCACTGTAGGACACCTGAGTTCCTTGCCGAAACCATGGAACAAGCTAAACGCGAGAACTACTCCCTAGGGATCAAACTCGTCCGTGGGGCATATCATCCCTACGAGATCGCTGCCCATCCTCTTTCCCTCCCCTCTTCCTCCTCCGACTCTGACTCATCCAAGTTAATCGTGGCCAGCGAACACGACACACCCTCTATATCTCCGGACGCACTACCCCCGGTCTGGGAGCACAAATCCGAATCAGACACATGCTACGACGGCTGTGTCCGAACCATCCTAGAATACGTTGCACAGGACGTCTCCCGACCCAATCGAAGCAAAGTCCCCCGCATCGGGGTGCTATTCGGCACGCACAACTGGACCTCTTCCAAACTGATTCTGGAGGAAAGCGTACGGCTGGGTCTTGCGACGAAGGACCGGGAGGTGGGTGGGGAGGAGGGGAAGGAGGTGGTTGTGCTGAAGGATGCTATGACCGAGAGGGTTACGGTGGGGCAGTTGTATGGGATGGGGGATGCACTGTCGGATTATATGGCTGGGAAGACGAGGTCGAAGGCACCGTTTGTGATCAGGTAGGTTGTCTCCCTACCCCTCTCTTTATGCTTACTAGCCATACTCACTCATCATCTGTAGATATGTACCCTACGGTGCATTATCGGAGGTACGCTCCTCGTTTCTCTATCCTTGTCCCTTCTCTGAAGCTTTTCTTCTCTCTATGGTAGGTGATGCCATACCTCGGCAGAAGAGCGATCGAGAACAAATCTATGCTCGGTAACGGTGGCGCAGCTAAGGAGCGGAGAAGGGTCGGTAGCGAGATCTGGAAGAAGATGTTCGATTGATCGTTCCACCTGACCCGATTTACTATCTTCCCTCCCATCTCTTCGTTTGAGTTTCTTTTTTCGGAATGGACCTGTGCCTACGCACGCTTACGACATCACATGAACAGAGCTAGCCTCTGCTCATCTACCTTCCATCTTTCTCCGTCTATCTTGGGTTACTTTCTATCGTCAAGAGGGGGTTCACTTTCACTGTACATTGACATCTACGTACATACTCACGATTTTTTCTTTTTCGCTCACGACGATCTCTGTTGCTTCCTCTTGTTCATTCCATACATTTGTAACTCAGACACACAACTGCAATATACTTCCCTATCACTCACTAGTGTATCTGTTTCTCTCTCGATGGGGGATAAAACGAAGAGTTGCCAATCAAGATAGTAAGAAGAACAGACTAAGAAATACCACAAACGACATGTACCTTAACCCTATATGTATCAACGTATATTGAACATGGACATCCCTTCCTGATCCACAGTGGTTATGCTGAAGAGCAGCGACCGTAGTATCCGGCGCATCACCCTTCCACCGTGAACGACCTAACCCTAGGATTTCCCTGGACGAACTCAGGCCACTGCTCTTCCAGTATCTGGCCAAGGTTGTCCACATGCACTTGTCTGAGCTGTGGAAGACGTATCCCCCGGAGCACCTCTCCAATCAAGTGCGGCAGTTCCTCCAGTTCGAGATGGAAGGTCAGAGTGAGCGGCGGTGAAGGAAGGTTGTGGATATCGAGAGGACCGTAACTTGCTACATCCTCAGTCGTGCTTGTGCTTGATTGGTTCGACGACGGTAAGGAGGATAGGTACTTTCTAACACCGGCATAACCTAGGATTTTGAGTGTCAGATCCTCCAACGCCTCTGGTTTGTAGCCTCTTGAGGCACGCAAAGACAAAGCATCGAACTCTGGGCGTTCAGCTTCGTCTTCGTGCACCAGCCGTCTGAGACCACAGCATCGCAGTAGTTCGCACACCCGCTTCTCTTGGTCACGAAAAAAATTCGTGACTACGTTAAGCGACGTGCGTTTAGGAAACGAAAGCAAGTTGAGGATAGAGACGACAACGTCGAATCTGGCGTTGAGCGTGAGCCTGTGGAGCCGGGCAAGCTGAAAACGAGACCTGGAGTTTGGGGTCTCGGGGGATAGCAGAACATCGCGGAGAATGAGATCTTCAAGCTGTTGTGCGTGCTTGAGCAAGCTGAGGGGAAAACGGACACGTTCAACAATGAGCTCCCTTAGATTCGCGAGAACGCTCGCGGGGAGTGTGCGCCACCAAAAGCTACATCTCCTCAACGATAAGCAGGAGAGGGAGGGTAAAGGCTGAGAGAACACATTCGGGGGCAGGGCGTGCATGAACCTGAACTTCATGTCATGGAACCTCACGAGCTCGATGGTATGAAGTAACGGAGCGGGTCCTTTATCTAGCACCTGAATCGCTCGGTCTAACATAAAACCTCGAGCCCAGAGATGTAACTCAAGGATCCTTGCGGGGGAAAGCGAGTTGATGAGCTCGACTGCGTCTGATGAATAGTCTGGGTCGGATTCTGCGACGTGCGACGTGTACCAGATAGAGATGGGTTTATGTTTGGCTCGCTCTAGGGTGAGTGTCGCGCGATTGACGCGAGAGAAGTCGATGCGTGTATGGAGCTCTGGCGTCCCGATGACGATGTCACGCCATTGACGACATACGAGGGAGATCTGGCTGAGTCTCTCGTAATCTTCGCTCTGGAAAGAGGCCTTCCATGGAGCGGGAGGTTCTGACTCGGAGTCAGTGTCCGTCGATGATTTTAGAGTGGCTGAGAGGCACACGTCCTTGAAGATCAAAACCAGAATCTCCGGTGGTATGAAGTGGATCTTTGAGGGAGGTGGGCTACCGTGAGTACTATCGTTATCCGTGAGCCTTGCATCTGAGTCAAACATGGGAAGCTGATGATGTTTCGTGGTATAGCCTGAAATTGGAGAGCCTTATACACGACAATTCTGTGAGAACGAGAAGGTTCTACTTACCTTAGAGCTTCAGTAGTAGCCGCAATGTAAGGGATCCCTGTGGATGAGGAACGGTTGGGGTACAAGAGGAGATCGTGAGAGTTATATATGAAGGAATAGCTGAGTCACTACTAGGATACCACACGGGGATGATGGGATCCGGATCGTGGTACTATTACTACTCCATATATATGGTGTTGAAACCTTATACGGTGATGCAACAACCAGGTGTATAGTAGACCGAAAGACTCAGTGGCGCGAGAGCTAATTCGGTGTAAGACATAGAATATCCGTGAGAGTACAGAAGCTTCCAGAGTTGGTGATACAGAGGACGTAGAAGCAACTTGATGGGAAGACGACGTCGAAAGCGAGTTGGCAATGAGATTCGAATGATCATGAGTTGATGCATGACGAGTGGCTGCTCCCGAGAAAACCGAGGTCCAGGAGGGACTGGCTCACTGGAGATCCCATTTGAACAGTCAAGGACAGCCCATCAATTATCACAACTTAAGACAAGACCCAACACCGCTATCGCTACTTTAGATTTTTCTCCTTGCCCCCGTCCTCACGAAAAGTCTACTTCCGACGGAGTCGAGTAATACTTTACTTCCGCGTAGTATGTACGTCTATACATCTGTAAGTACGGTATTGAAGCCTCAGAGGAGCCATGACTTCATTTCGTCTATGTATCAACGCACAACATGCACCTCCCTTGCTGGTCCATCGCAGTTATGCTGCAAAGCAACAACCGCAGGATCCGCATCTCCTTCCACCGTGAACGACCTGACCCCAGAATTTCCCCGAACAAATTCAACCCACTGCTTTTCTTGTATGTGGCCCGAGTCGTCCACATGCACGTATCTGAGCTGTGGAAGACGTATCCCCCGGAGCACTTCTCCAATCAAGTTCGACAATTCAGCAGGGATGAGATAGACGGACAGAGTGAGTCGCGGTGGAGGTAGGTTGTGGATGTCGAGAGGACCGTAACTTGATAAGTCCTCAGTCGTGCTTGTGCTTGTTTGGCTGGGTGACAGTGAGGGGGATATGCGCTTTGCGATACCGACCCAGCCTAGGATTTTGAGTGCCGTAGGTGTTCGATCCGACATCGCCTCTAGTTTATCGGCTCCTGAGATTTGCATGGACAAAGCATCGAGCTCTGGGGTCCGTTCGTCTTCGCCTTCGTGCGCTAACCATCTGAGACCACAGCACCGCAGCAGTTCGTACACCTGCGGCTCTTGGTCGCGAAAGAAACCCGTCACTACGTTAAGCGATGTGTGTTGAGGGAACAAAAGCGAGTCGAAGACCGAGACGACACGGCTGAAGCTAGCGTTCAACGTGAACCTCTGGAGCCGGGAAAGATGAATATGAGCCCCGGAGTTTAGTGCCCCGGGATCTAATAGGACCCTGTGGAGAACGAGGGCTTCAAGCTGTCCTGCGTGCTTGAGCAAGCTGAGGGAGAAAGGGATCGAATCTAAGTCGAGCTCCTTTAGATTCGCGAGGACGCTCGCGGGGAGACTATGCCACACCACATTGCATCTCCGCAACGATAAGCGGGATAAGGAGGGTAAAGGCTGAGAGAACAGATTCCGCGGGAGGAAGTACATGAGCCTAAACCCCTCGTCGTGAAACTTCACGAGCTCGATAGTATGAAGTAACGGAGCAGGTCCCTTAGTTAGCACCTGAACCGCTCGATCTAGCATGAAATCCCGAGCCCAGAGATGTAACTCAAGGATCCTTGCGGGGGAAAGCGAGCTGATGAGCTCGACTGCGTCTGATGAATAATCCGGGTCGGATTCTGCGACGTGCGACGTGTATTGGATAGAGATAGGTTTATGTTTGGCCCTCTCTAGGGTGAGTGTCGCGCGATTCACGTGGGAGAAGTCGATGCGTGTATGGAGCTCTGGCGTCCCGATGACGATGTCACGCCATTGACGACATACGAGGGAGATCTGGCTGAGTTTCTCGAAGTCTTCGCTCTGGCAAGAGGCCTTCCATGGAGCGGGAGGTTCTGGCTCGGAGCCAGTGTCCGTGGATGATTCCGGAGTGACTAAGAGGCACACGTCCTTGAAGATCAGAGCTAAAATCTCCGGTGGTATGAAGTGGATCTGAGGGAGATGGTTGAACACCGCGAGTACTATCGTCATCCATGGGCCTTGCACCAGAGTCAAACATAAGAGAATGATACTGTCGCGCAGTATAGCCTGAAATAGGAGGGGGTTATGCACGACAATTCTGTGAGAACGAGAAGTTGTTGCTTACCTCAGAGCTTCAGTAGTCGCAACTACCGGGTGTACGGTAGACTGAAAGATTCAGTGAAGCCTTAGACTTCAGAGTGAGAGATAATGTAGTGTCAGGTATATCATACCAGTGAGAGTACAGACGCTTCCGGATTTGAGGATACAGGGCACGTAGAGGCAACTTGATAGGAAGACGACGTCGAGAGTAAGTGTTGGAATCCGGATGATCATGAACTGATGCAAGACGGGTGGCAGCGCCCGAGAAGGCCGAGGTCCAAGAGGGACTGGTCCACCGACTCACTGGGGACCCATCCGAAGAATCAAGACAGTCCATCAATTATCTCAACTCCGCTACAAGATCTTGAACCAGCAATACAAATGCTCACAGCAGTGTATATCCTATACAATCTCACGCAGTCCGTCCTTTACAAAGTATGTACATGCAGTCATTCACCGGCCAGCTTAATCGCCTTCCTCGTCTCCTCATCCAGATCCTCCTCCGGCAGCCCAAGCACCTCATTACACAACAACCTCTCCCTCCTCTCCCCCTTAACCTCACAGCCCTCGAAATCGTTCGCACTCCTACCAGGATAGAAATACCGCGCATACAATAGCTTTTGAAATCCTTTCTGCCTCTCCCCGGCTTTGAGCTGCCTATGCCCCTCTTCGAACCGTTCGCGTGCGTCTTGGTGCTTGATTGTCCATGCGGAGGGAGGGGAGTTTGTGGCGCGGAGGACGGCAGAGAGCATGTCGCGTTGGGAGAGGTAGAACGAGCTGAACCGCACGATCTCGTTTGCGAAGTGTGAGATGGTCAGCTTGGGCTCTGATGGCGATGGGTTGGACTCCGCTGAGGGGTAGATAGGTAGGGAGAGCAGACTTGCTACGGCGCGCCCACACTGCTCCCACGTACTCGTGTTCATCTTCACGTCCCCATCGCCATAGAACGTCACCTCCTTCTTCTCGAAATCGAACCCGTACGCCTCAGGCGACACAGTAAGCGAGTACCCATACCAGAACCCACACGCCATGGCGATCCATTTGCTCACACCCCTCTCCTCCACCAAAGCCCGCATACGACGAACGGTAGCACCAAGTATAATATCTTGGTTGAACTCGTCGTCGAGGTACTCGCCGCCCCACTCGTTAGGCAGGACCCACGGCACACCCGCGTCTGCAGCCGCGTTGATGAGTTTCGCACTGCTATCAGGAGGCGCCATAACGCTCATCGTGATAATCAGCACATCCTGCCCTTTGAGCGCGTTGACGAGGGAGGCATGATCATCGTAGTCTACATCCGCGCGTTTAAGACCTGGTGCGATGGCAGAGGTGGAATTGGAACGGGTGATAGCGGTGATGGTGAAAGTGTTGAGGGAGAGGAGGGATTGCGCGATGTGCTGGCCTACGCGACCGCCGGCGCCGACGATGGCGATGGTGTGGATTGTGTTGTCAGAGGAAGGGTGGGACATGATGCAGATAGGGGTAAGCTATAAGAATGAAAGTCGCGTCGATTGAGATTCGTTGCATGTCCTAGACATTTCCGCCCTTTATACAAGTTTCGAACGCTAGCACAGCAGGTCAAAGTTCACCGTACCGACAATAACTTCACTTAGATCGATAGCTATAGGTGACGCGTCTTCATGCCGAAACTACTGCTCGCTAAGCAAGACGCTGACGAAAGCCCATTCAGTAGCGCTGACAGTGACTCGGAATCAATTTTCATAAACGGCAACGACGTGGGAGGGAGGACTCAGAGTCATAGCGGTTTCGGGAAACTCAGAAAGAGTTGTAATAATAGATCATGACCTCGATTAGATTTGAGTTGGAAAATAGATTCATCTGATATACAATTGCGTTTGAGTACCGCGGCGGTGAGAGAATCAGAACGAGTTACTGGACCAAGGGTATCGAACATGCACAAACTGAATGCGCGCATACAATCAGTCATGATCAGCACGACTCAACTCCCCCAACTTCAGTTCCACCCATCTCGAAGCTCCCCTTCGTCCGCTCAAATTTCAAACAACCTCCCCAACCCTCCTCACCAACCACTCCTTCAACTCCTCACTCTCCTTTGGATCAAGCGTATGCACGAGTCCCTCATACGACCTATACGTCACTCCTTCCCCATCGTCTTCCCCATCCGAGTTGTTGATATTGACCCTCTTGAGACCCACGGCAGGAGAGGTGAGGAACTCGACCCCGTCCTGCGAGTAGGCGTACTGCACCACGGGATCGGCGGTGCCGTGACCCCAGAATATGGGTGTTTTGCTGGCGTGAGGGGAGAGGAGCTGTTAAGGAGTTGGTGGTATTGAGATATGAGATATATATGAATAAAGGGGAGGAGAAGGGAGAGACGCACGGATTGCATCCTTGGTTTAGGCAGAGCAAGACGTCCGCTCAGGACAAAGATGCCACCGAGCTTTCTCTCGCTGTTCAATCCTATCCAAAGAACCGTCAGCCCAAACATCCCACACCATGAAACAGCATATACACCGTATATATTCATTTAATCGTGCTTAAAACTCACCTGCTAACAATGAAATCGTACCCCCCTGACTGAACCCACCCAACACCACCCTCTCCGACCTTCCGTTGAGCTCTGTACTGCTCTCAAGCTCAGAGGTAATGAGTTTGTTGAGAGCTTCGAGGGTCTGCAGCATGCCTGGTTCGTCCTGTTTGGACGTGATGTCGAAAGAGAGTATGTCGAACCTATTGTATGCATATCAAAGATGCACATATGCGGGTGTAGAATACATTATTGAGAGAGGGAACGTACCATGATGGAACGGGCATCCCTTGCTTCAGCGTCAACGGTCTCGTTGGACTAGTAGCCGCCAGCAATAGAACAACCAACAAAAAACATGTTCAAGTTAGTAACAAGTAACTCTCGCAGAACCAAAACAAGGGAGCCAACCCTCTACTCACGCATGCGGGAACACCCATTTCACGTTCTGTAGCCTCGGGTCTCTTCCGAAATCGTCAGCCTATAGACATAGGAAGAAGGTACGACGTGGGTTCAGTTCTCTTTTGCGATATGATTTGGATATGTGATGACGAGGGAGGAGTGACTGACGAGGTTCTGCCATCCGCGTCCGCTATCGCCCAAACCCTATATATACATACACACAACACGTATCAGCACCACAGTCACAGACTCCAAGATTACAAGAAAGAAAGAGAGAAAGAAAGAAAGAGGTAGACGAACGTGAAGAAGTATAACGGTCGCGGTATGTTTGCCCCTCGCTTCTTTCCTGATCGCGTCTAGGTGCTCGAAAGTCGACATTGTATGCACCTGAGGTTAGTTGGTTCAGGGTAGTAGTTAAATTCAAGTCAAGTCAAGCACAGGTCAAGGCAATAAGATCGAGCGTGAGTATCGTATGAACCTGAGGTTTGCTGAGGTTGATGATAGAGTGGTAGATGGGAACAGTGACGAGATCATCATCCTGGGGAAGATAACAGTACCAACTATCTGGTCACGATGGTCGACGAACTAGCGCTGGAACATAGCTAGCGCTAACCTCGAGCTTGAGAGCGCCAAACGCGATATGGATTACTTGTAAAATTCGAGAGGTCACTAAGTCATTATATGCGTATGGGAGGGCGGGTAGAGCTGCAAGCATGGGTTACAGTAAAAGTGAACGAACGAGTAGCCAGCAGGCGGTGTAATGTAAGCTCTAGGTGAGTTCATCTTCAGCATCCTCTCCCGCCTCGCGAAATTGTTCTCTCGTATACATACTTATATCTACATACCCAGGACGACCACATAATCCATAACCAAGTATCAGATCATCCATCACTGTCCCGCTGCAGTACTCCCCTCCGCACCCTCCCTCAATCCCGCCAAAAAATCTCTCAGTCGCTGACGCAGCTTTATCACTGTCGTGTCGTCGTCTGCCGAGGGAGGTGGCTAAATAGATTTGTTATGTTGAGTATAAATTGTGAGTCAGAAGACTTGAAGGGGAGAGGGAGAAGCGTACCAGTTGGTCTAAGAGGTACTGTAAAAAGGAGAAGGGAAGGAATCATGGTTAGAACCAGATTGTGCAAAACACGGAGTTTATCGAAGACGTACCTCTGCCTCGTCTATCGTCTACTTCGTGCAACAAAACGCGTTCGATTGAGTTTACTCAGTCATTCAGTAACACGCAAACATGTTCTCGAGTCAACATACGAGAATAATAGGTCCTCTAACGATCGCGATCGGGGACGGTAGAAGAAGCGGAAAGAGGCAGGAACGTCAGCGATGATGATTCCATCGATGTGGTTGTCCATACGCACCTATTCATTTCTAGTGTGTCTCCTGTAGTCTGTGATTTCTATCGGGTATGCAGTCGTCCTCCGTCAGTGGTATTCAGAGTCCAGTACGATGGACAGAAGAGCCTTCTCCTCGATAACTTCAGATAGACAAATATTGGAAATATGCAGTCGGTGGAGAATATGCAGCTGATCTGTTATGGTGTGACTGTTGGGACTGTGTGACCAGTGTGACGTGCCACGTGGTGGCTATCGTAAACATGATTACACTACACGAAGTTTGCTCTGGGTTCTTTCTTTTGATTCCGACGTGGTTCTAGAACCGAGACCGTGGACTCCTACCCGCTTTCTTTGTCTCCGAGATAAATTGCAGCATGGGGCTCTTATCGCTGGGATATCCCGAGAATCTCAATTTGTTTCGCCTTGCATTTGGAGGAACGCAGACTCCAGAGCGCTACTAGTATCTAATAACTGCCGCATTGGTCTTGGAAGAGGGAATCCGCCCTGATCTAGTTCTCAGCTAGCGTGTAATATCGACCTCCGGTGCCTAATCGCAGTCTAATCGCAGTCTATCGCAGTCTCAGATGACGTTTTCTCAACGGCGGAAAAGTCTGAGGACCGCGTACCCTCTTCCACCCAATTCGGCCCCATGACTCACCAAGAACCAGCAATTATCAACATTTACATATGTATCCCCTTTTGCGTCCGTTCTCCGGGGTGGTGCGTCGACCTGATTCTGTGTCAACGAATCTTACATCGAGTAACGACAAGGCTGGTTATCCGATAGACGGAATTACAGCTGAGAGCCCTTTTCTTGGTGAGTACCTGGGATCTCGGCCGTTTTGACGCGCAATTTTTTGGCGAGAAGCATCTAAACACAGGTGCAATTGCGTGTGTTGCTCTTTTGAATGGAGTTTTACACGGGTTGCGGGTGTTTTCTTGCACCGGTCGATCCGAGGTAGACTCCCTCCCCCTCAATCGCGGTGTCCACACCGGATCCGGTCTCATTTTGGTTGCCCTAGACCGGTGGTTTATAAACAGGGACGTCTAGCATAAGTCTCCCATCCCACCATACTTTTCCTTTCCTCAAAACAAACGAAAGTCAACTCCAATCGACTGGTGTTTTGCCCAGACCAACTTGAACATGACGTCTTTCCGGATCCCACCAGGGATCGCATACCTCATTAACCGTATACCCCAGATCTTCGGACCCATCATCGTCGTCTATCTCATCCTCAGCACGCTTGCCTCCCAAGCTCATCACCTCCCTTTCTCCTTCTCACCGCTAACTCACTTCCTTGCTGAGTCCACGTTCGCAAAGTTTATTCTGTCGGTAGCGTTCCTGCCGCTGAGTACGTTTGTCCGTGTTGCATGGAAGGATCTGGAGAATCAAAGACAGGCAAGGAGACTGGGTGCTGAGCTGCCGTCGAGGTATCACCCGAAAAGGTGGGGAGGGTTGGATCTCATTAAGGAGATGACTGCTCAGATTAAATCTGGGTACATCGGTGCGTTTCTTTTTCTCTTTCTGGGCATCACCCCTCCTCACTTGACGTTATTCATTCACCTATCGTTGAGGATGATCGGTTGGGTCCTGGTTGAGAACAAGTCGTCTAACGCTGCTTTTGATCCTACCTAGGTGGATCGACAAGGATGTTGACTACCGCCATGAACTCTAACACTGTCATATTCCGTACGCTGTTCGAGGATAGGATAGTCACTACCGAGCCTGAGCATATCAAAGTACGTGGACACTTTCCCCAATCGAACCAATTCCTTTTTTGGTATCTTCTCCTGCTAAGAGCGTCACATATACTTATTTTATTTTATAATTATCAGATCATGCTCGCCACTCAATTCGAGAACTTCGTCAAAGGTGCTCAAGATCTGGGCACCCTTGAACGGCTCTTGGGGAATGGTATCTTCTCGGTCGATGGTAAGACCTCTCTCTGTGTGTCATGGGTGGCGGATCTTTCTTATTTACACTTCTGCTGATGCTAGGGGATATGTGGAAGTTCCATCGTGGAACCGCAAGGCCTTTCTTCAGCAAAGACCGCATCACCGATTTCGAGAACTTCGATAAACACTCCCAGATCGCGCTCGATATCGTTCAGGCAAGGTTGAACGAGGGGTTCGCTGTCGATATGCAGGTAAGATCTCCCACAGTGTTAGTCGGGCTAAGAAGTTGGGCTGACTTGTGTTCTAGGATCTCGTCAGTCGCTACACTATGGACAGTGCGACGCGTTATCTCTTCTCAGATGACGTCCAATCCCTCTTTGCTCCCCTTCCTTACCCGCCCACACTCTCAACCCCACCCTTCACCACCACCTCCTCCGAAATCACCGCGGGCTCTCACCCCTCAGACGTCTTCTGCCGCGCTTTCGCCCGAGGCCAAGAACTCGTCGTGCAACGCGGTGCGAAAGGCAAGAACTGGCCCCTCTGGGAGTTCTGGACTGATTCGGTTAAGGAACAGAGGGACGAGCTTAGCGGGTATATTGAGCCGATTTTGGAGAGGGCGTTGGAGAGGAAGAGGTTGAACTTGAAAGAGGGTGATAATTTGAAGGAGAAGGACGGTGGGAATGGGAAGGCGGAGGATTGGAATTCCATGCTGGAATATTTGGTTGATCGGACTGAAGGTTTGTGTTTTTGAGCTTTCGCGTGAGAAGTGTGCTGACAGGATCTGTTTGCAGACAAGTCGCTCATTATGGATACCATCCTCAGCATGCTCGTCGCCGTAAGCTCTTAATTCCCCTTTATGTACCTCACCTCGCTCATACATTGAACTATCACAGGGACGTGACACAGTACGTCAATCGCTCTCCAATAACGCCTTCTCGCACGTTCCCACCGTTCTTATCTCTGACCTATCACAGACCGCCTGCGCTCTCACCTTCTCGCTCTATATGCTCGCCGAGCATCCCAAAATCGTCGATCGGTTAAGAGAAGAGATCATGGAGTTCGTGGGGCCGGATAAAGTACCCACGTTCGAAGATATGCGCGAGATGAAGCTCCTTCGTGCGGTTCTCAACGGTATAATGACCTCCATTCATATCCTCTCTGCCTGTGATTTCGAGCTGATTGGTGTTGTTACGGTTTGATTAGAGACTTTACGACTCTATCCTCCTGTCCCTGCGAACAGCAAGAAACCTGTCAACTCGACTGTGTTCCCTAGCAAGTCCGCGGATAAGAAGGATTTGTTTATTCCTGCTGATGTTCGGTGCGTTACCTATGTTCATTGGAGGAAGGCCTTCTGTGCTCATATTTTTTGTATTTGGGTAGTGTGTCGTACAGTGTGCTGTTGATGCACAGGAGAAAGGATCTCTGGGGTCCTGATGGTGAGCTCACTCACTTTCACATCTCCCTGTAATACGAGGCTAATCGTCATGGTAGCCCTCGAGTTCGACCCGGATAGATGGCTCGACGACCGAATGAAGAAGTACTTCACGCCCAACCCGTTCATCTTCGTACGTTTTCCATCCCCACCTTCTCCATCACATCGTTATCAACTGACTACATATACCCATTCGTACACTTCTAGACCCCCTTCCACGCAGGTCCGCGCATCTGCCTCGGACAACAGTTCGCATACCACGAAGCATCCTTCTTCATCATCCGCTTCCTCCAGCGCTTCAAGAACCTCACTCATCGGCCCGAGCTGCAACGTCCTGAGGACAGGCCTCCCGCAGAATGGAGGACCAAGTACGAGGGTCCCCAGGGGAGGGATACGATCTGGCTGAAGAGTAATTTGACGATGTATTCAAAGGTACGGTGGATTTCACGCCATAGCGAGTTTCTTCAGCTAATCTCTGTAACATTCTTGAAGGGCGGTTTGTGGATGGCGATGGATCCTGTGAATAAGGCCGAGTAAAATGGGTTGAGAAGAAAAGAATGGATGAACAAATGTATAATATGATCTTTTCTACACTGTTATCTACCTACTGTCTCGTTATTATGAACGTTTTTGTCGACAACTCTCAATCTCTCGATTTGCTGTACAACAGAGTCAATACCCGGATTTCCATAGCTCCAGCGCACTGGCACTTGACTCCACCTCGCGCTGTGCAGTCAATCTCCGAAACGGAGGGTTTAAGATGGCGTAGAATTCAACCATCTGTGTGAGCACAAATTCATGGGTGACTGCAGCAGGTTCCGAAACAGAGGGTAGCCCTCCCATATGTTCCTCCACCATCTTGACCATATGGTATGGGGTCGTCAGAGGCAGGCGATACCCAACCGGAGGGTTCATAAGCGTTCGGAAGGACAGCGACAACGATATTTGTGAGCTGCTCGGTATCGTAACTCTTCGGTCTGGCGGACCACATCGGATCGAAACAGAGAGGCCGGCAGCAAGATCGAGTTAAAGGATGCAAAACCCTTGGTACGGAGGTCTCGAAGTCGATGCCGTATTTTCTTCGCAGGATGGGGATGGTTTCCTCAAAGTCCCTCGTGTCCACCGAGACCGAGAGGTTATTGAACTCAGGACAGTACTGTGAGAAGGGAAAGAGGGAGGCAAAGGTGATCCCGGGTATTGTATCGATTTCCTGTGCGTTGGGTGTATAATATGCCGCCTTGCCTTCTTGGAGAGGTTGGGTACAACCAGTCCCTCAAGATTATTAGAGAGCAGGACTGTCGATGACAGGCTCTCGACTATACCCCAGTCATCACCTAACCCCTCGCGAGTTTTTCCGAAGATAGTGAACGACTTGAGGCAAGGGAAAGCTGCGGTCAGACTACACAAGAATGAGAGGCGGAACGTGATGTCGTCGATAACGACTTCGATCGAAACAAGGTTTGAGCTAGAGAAGAGAGGTAGAAAAACGATCGTCGACAACACGACGTTTTCATTGATTACGAGTCGCACGCTGGAGAGGTTGGGGAAGATAGATCCAGGTGCGGCAGCAACAAGCTGCTGAACTGCCCAAGGCGCGAAAGCTGTTGACTTGCGTGTTTCTCGCTTGCCAATGTCCAAATGCTTGACCTGGGAACGCCGAGAGGCCGTTGATTCCCATTCCTCGGTGGTTGGATTACGATTCATTCCCTACGGGGCGGAAGGGAACGATGAGATGGGCGTATCGCATAAGGGAATCGAACTGGGAAAGAAACTAAACCGACCATACAAATAAAAGACCACTGTGCCTTCGCTTCAGCAGGCTCTGAGATCTCACTACCCCCCTCATGAACCTCTTCATGATCAGCGGGAACGTCCCGTATATCCCAGATATCCTTGCCAAACAACCAAAACACAGGTAGAGGGCTAGGCAGCTCACTCCAGAGCAGTTGGAGGGATATGTCCTTGAATACTCAACAAGTGAGAGCAACAGAGAGCAAGGATGACCGTCAGGCATGAGGCAGGGGTCCTGTCCTAAATCTCGAGTCGTCGTCGTAGTGAGCGACTGTCAGATGACAGTTTGGATCTCTTCAATCCTTAGGCACCGATGCATCTTAAGGTCCAGGATACGCGGAGAGTTGCTTCAAGACAGCGATTTTGAGTGTGAGATGGAAATGCGTTGTATTACGAATTGGAGGATGTAGAACGGCAACAAGAATCAGGATGGGAGATTGGGATTGATTGATGGTGTACCGTCTATAGATCATTGGTCTGCCATCATTGGTCTCCGGGACTTCCTCTTTTGGAACTTGGCAGGCCATGAGGCTGGCAGTTTTCTGAGTGGTTCCTTCCACCTCCCACCGGAACTCCCTACTGTATCGTCTGTTTTGCAAGGTTGTTTACTACCATGAGATTACTTGGTTAAGTAGTGATATCTTCCTCGCCGTCTTGAAACCGAACGCTGGGTCTCTCAGGAAATTAGAGTTCACCGTTTCCCCGTTATTAGCGCAGGCTTACTACGGTCATACATAGATATTCTGGAGGAAGACATCTTTGATTCCTTGATGTTTCATTAGCACCTCTCTGGGAATCACAACACTTACGGGTTCAAGCCGAACACGAGGCTTCCTTGGGTCTCTTCCTCTCACTCCCACCATGTTCCCCTCACACACCCAGCAAGATAGTGGTGGCTGGAAGAGGGGACGTCTGGACTCGGAGTCTGAAGGAGAATCCATGCAACCAGAACCACCCCCGTGTGGTCAGACATCTTCGAACGTCACTCCTAATCCTCTTCTCCATCCCACCTCTGGGTATTCCCAAACGAACGAGCGTGCAGGTGTCACCTCTCATCACTCTCGCAGACTAGATCGCACACCTGGTTTGAAGAGACGCAGACTGGAAGAGCGCGAAAAAAACGATTCCCGTTCCCTAGAGCGATCTAGTTTGCATCGTTTTCAGACACCATCCAGTAGGACCACCGCCCCTCGCATCGGAGAGCTATCCCTGACTGGTGATCGTGCAATCACGACCGACCATAGCTCCCATCGCTTTGATCGTCCACCTCCAGATGGCCATAACCTTTTCGATCACAGGCACACTCACAGCGAGACTTCACGTTCCAATGAACAGCATCATACAGACATTAGACCAGCCTCGTATCTCTCTGAGAGCCCCGGCTCCGCCATGGCACCTCGTTCTTCAGCCAGCCGGGCTGCCTCACCTCCGCATACTTCCACACCATCCCATAACACAGGTATCGTCCTTCCCCCCATCGCTGCGCTCCTGCTAGTTCCCACGCTGGATCACAATCCTAGTTCACCGCACCACACTACCTATTTCAACTCCCGTCATCCTCCCCTCTCACGCATGCCTACAAACACTTTTCTTCCTCGACTAAATGATGGATTCCAAAATGCTGCCGCCACGAGGGATGCAACGTCGTCTTCTCGATTCGCAGGTGGCACTCCGACTGCTCTCACGATGGGTAGAGATCCGAACACATTCAACTTTCCACCCTTGACGGACAATTCTACTCTTAGGTTGGATCCGGACTGTGCTCTTGAACGCATGCGTTCGATTTTGGGTGGCCACGGGAGGACCTCTGACCTCCCGCGCTGGGCGGGTGATAATCGTCATAGTAGTGCTTCACCTGTGGCTGGATCCTCCTTTTCCGTGCCTTACTCTCTGCGTACCGAGTCCACGCCTGGGCACTTTCCTCTCTCTTCTATTCACGGGCATCCATCTCTAAGACCAGCGTCTACGCACCATCATGAGGCGAATTATACTAGCTCATTCCCACCTCCATCAGCCCGAGTCCCCTCTGCTACTCCTACCTATGGTGTCGACCGCGCATTAAATACTCCGTATCATCCTTCTCCAGCCCCCCATTCGTCTTCTTCGGGTCGTGCTGCTCCGACTCAGAGCTTTAATATCGAAAACTCCAGAATTGGTCAGCACGGTCTTCCCTTGGGTTCCACTCTGATTTCATGACTGATACATCATTTTTCAGTTGCAGGGGGTCATGTTGGAAGCAATAACGTTATCACGAACATCGAGATCAAGGACGATTCTCACGGTATGTGACTGATGTTTGAATCCCCCAGCTCATCCGCTAACGGTAAAACATCTTATCTCTAATCGGGGAATAGGAGACCTCTGTCGTCGGATAGTAAGTGGCCCGTTCTTATTATCGTCAGCTCGGATTGACCCGATGAACCTCTCCAGAAGGAGATACTTGGCTCCTACATCGTGAAGGAGGCTCGGATGCACATCTACCATAAGGAGTGTTACCCTGGTACGCGGGATGGGTTGCTCAAGGAGATCTGGGCGTGGACCGTGGGCGACTTGAGCAAGCTGGGATCCAAGTTCCCTAGCTCTCAGCAGTGCATCTGCATATTTGGCAGACCCGGGAGCGGCAAGTCAACCATCGCGTCCTCGATCATAGCTCAGCTCGCCACTACTTCAATCCCCCACACGCACCCTTTGATTTCCGCCCATTATTGCATTCGTCGCATAAACAGTTCAACCATCAACGAGAACATGATTCTCATTACGCTCGCTCATGAACTTGCTACCAAATGCCCTACCATTGCTCAGAAGATCACCGAGCTCCTTTCACCGTCTTCCGATGTCAACCTCAACAGCGAGGATAACCAACGCAAACTCCTATTGGAGCCCATTCTCGCCTACGGTGGTACCATCCTGGTTTTAATAGATGCCATTGATGAAGCATCCAATCCCAGTCGCTTGGCCGCCATTCTTTCACAAACAATCCCCCTCCTACCCCCAAACATGCGCCTTATCCTTACGACTCGGAGCGAACACGGAATCCTCTTGAATCTTGGTACCGACTTGATAGCTAAGGTGGAGTTGGATCTCAAGACCGAGGATTCCACGAGTGCTGTTCGTCACTACCTGGGATCACACCTGAGGGAGAGGATAGCGTTGGAGATTGGGAGAGATGCGGAGTGGACAGAATGGCCGTCGGACGAGCAGCTGGACGCACTTTCCGAGAAGGCTGATGGACTGTTCATCTGGGCCAGTACAGCTATCGATTTCATGTTGCCACTCATCTGCACACATGGAACGGCGAAGCGCAACACGGTGATTACTGCTCTATTGGACAGAAGTAGCATACCAGGGGACCAGCTGGGCAGTCTCTATACCCATATTCTAGAGACCGTCGAGGGCACGGATGGATTGGACCCAGAGCGGTCTTCCAAAATGGTTCTGGCCATCGGGTTCCTTCTCATCCCTGGACCGGAAGGATCAACGTTGACACTAGAAAAAATCGGATGCCTCTTCTCTATATGGGAATTCGACTTCTACCATTTCATGCGACTTGCTAGGAGCCTCCTGGTCCCTGGCACAGCTCCCATCACTCCTTCCACCGAGTCACGGATACACAAGTCCTTTGTCGACTTTATCACCAGTGATCACGCAGGAAAGTTTCAGCTGATCGTCTCGGAACATCATGCCAGAGCTCTCAGTTTATCCTTCAAGTGGATGATGACGCACCTGCGGTTCAACATATGTGGTTTCGAATCCTCTTTTCTCCTTAACAAGGACCAGCCTGAGATCGATGCACGCAAGGCGGCCGTGCCTCGAGGACTAGTCTACGCATGTCGGTTTTGGGTATATCACTTCGGCAGTTGTGACGCCTATACGCCTCAATCACTAGAGCAAGTGCGAGAACTGCTCGAAGATCGCTTCTTATTCTGGTTGGAGATTATCAGTATCGCAGCCTACAACGAAAGATATGGTGGTTCAGGTGATATTGTCCAAGCAGCTCAGAGCTCAATGGAACGCCTGAGCGAAATTCTGAAAGTAAGTGTCTGACATCCCATGCGACTGTGTATGAGCTGAGACATTGCTCTGTTAGATGTATACGGAAGCCAGTCCGCTGAGCGCATTTGCCGCAGATGCAGCAAGACTGATCAACGAGTTCCATCGGTGCATAAAAGAGAGTATTCCCCACCTCTACATCTGTGCCCTCTCCCTCGCTCCAAGGGACTCCATCGTCGTATCTCACTATGGGAAGAAATTCTTTCCGGCTATCCCGCCGCCCTCCGAAATTCCACCAAACTGGGATTCGTGGGATGATCATCGCTCCGAGTCTAATATGACGTCACATGGCATTGTTAACTCGATTTCCTTCTCACCCTCCAGTCGCCTCATTGCTGCTGGCGGTTCCAGTGGCGGGACTGGTATCATCCGTGTTTGGGACGTAGAAACTGGTGAGTGTGTACTCGGTCCATTGAAGGGGCATGAAAATATTGTCCTGTCAGTCTGCTTCTCCCCAAGCGGCCACCTCATCGCCTCTGGTTCTCACGACAAAACCATTCGACTCTGGGACTTGAACACCAGCGAATGTATGCTAAGTCCACTACGGGGTCATAGTGAGCCCATCCGGTCAGTTTCATTCTCCCCTGATGGAGAGCGGATTGCATCTGGTTCCGATGATGAAACCATCCGCATCTGGGATGTCCGCACCGGCCGATGTGTGCTTGGTCCACTCAAGGGTCATACGATCGGAGTATCCTCTGTCTTGTTTTCTCCTGATGGATTGTGTATCGCATCTGGTTCTGACGATGGAACTATACGACTCTGGGATGCAAGAACTGGCGTATGCATCCTTGGACCACTAAAAAGACACGATGGCTCTGTTCGTTCTGTTTCTTTCTCCCCAGACAGCCGACTCATCGTATCTACCTCGTACGACCAAGCCGTATGTATATGGGATGCGCAAACCGGTTCTATCATCGATGTTCCCCTTATCATTCATACGAACGTAGCCCACTCTGCACCCTTCTCTCCCGACAGTCGATATATCGTCTCTGGTTGCTGGGACAGCTCTATTTGTATCTGGGATGTACGAACTGGTGCTTGCATAGCTGGTTCATTCGGTGGTCATACCAATCTGGTTAGCTCAGTGCACTTCTCTCCAGATGGCAAATATATTGCATCTGGCTCTTTGGATGGCACCATCCGATTATGGGATGTTGAAGCGATCCTGAGCGGCAGAAGTTGTGATCCAACCATCCCTAACGATGGTAAGTCTCGATTCCTGCGCCGCAAAGTGCTTAATGTCTGATGTTCACGACCCACACCCTTGAAGTGCTTCTTGATCGGCTTAAGTATCAATCAGCAGCAGCAGATCAGTATGGCTGGACTCTGGGACCCAATGGAGAGCGTTTATGCTGGGCTCCAAGGTTCTACAGAGAGGCAATTTGGCGACCGGCCACCGTCAGGATCTTGGGGCGTCCAACAATGATCAAGTTGGACTTGAGCAATATAATTACGGGGAGAGAATGGCTGGATTGCTTCCCGAAGAGTCGTTCTATCTAGTTCTCAGTACTCGGCTCTCACGGCGGTCATCACTCGTTATTCGATCTAACGTCGAGGTGAAGGTTTTCTCTTTGATAAATCCATGGCCTAACGAAAAGCTGTTCTAGGTCCGCAGTCTGATTCCGATACTACTTGCTCTCTGTATATATGTTATCATTTATTCTATTCCATGCCATCGTGAAGTAGGAAGACGGTTCGAAAACCCAAGTACAGTACGTGATACAAGTGAGTCATGGGAGATATAAAGCGTAGTAGGTGGGGCAACTGAAGGGAGAGCTGAGCGCTGAGACGTCTAGCTCAATAGGACGTATGTGACGACATGTCCTAGGCTTCGTCAGAACAGAGAAGAGTATGACGTTCTGAGGTCGTGAGCGAGTTCTTGACGGGATTGGTGCGGATACCTCGTTAGAGGGTATGATGTTCAAACCATCGTGGAAATGGTTGAAGAGGGTCTTGAAGACAAGACCAGATCCAAAATACGACAGTTTCAGGAACTGACACCAGAGAACCTAGCTACGAAGAAAAGCCAGGAGACCTTTGGCTTGTATCGACAAAGGACTTCCTCACCCGGAGTATCTACCTATCGCAAACGCGAGACACATGAGCAACTGCAAAAATGAGGTCGACGCGAGGTTGACGAAAGAAGCTGGGAAGAGGAGTTAGCCACCCGAGGCGAAGCTTGAAGCTCGAGTAGCCGAGTCGAACTCCCCGAGGTGGTCGATGCGATGGGTCCAGGAAGAGGGAATCAGTCCATCCAGGGAGATTGGTTCAGTAAGAGGTCACCAAAGACGCCGGAATGGTATGACTGACGAGCTGAACGCCTCAGCTTTCGAGAGTAGTTAAGAATAGTGGTGGTGACTTGAGCAACTCAATAAAGAATGAATATAATAGCTTCCCACCACCGAAAGCCTCGTTCGTGACTTGGAGAGTCGAGCGAGTTGCTCTCCTCTAACAGAGTATGTTCTATGGCAGCTAAGCGTGAAAGGCTAAAATTCAGTGTATATCAAGAGGTTAGGTAGGAGGAACCACTCACGGGATAGAGGAGAGGAGAGGCTGAACCATAGCTTGGAGTTGATAGGGCTCAGGAGTCGGAATAGTGTGACAGCGGCACAAGAAGTAGAATATAAGTCATCTAGAGCAGCCTCATCAGAACGAGAAAGGTGAAACCGAGCGTGGGAGGGACGCGTACTACGGGAACTAACTCGAGTTTGTCATCTTCAGCCTGTACCCTAGAGCGTCCTAGGTCATTGAGTGAATGACTTCACCATCCACTCCAGAACGATCGAGGGATATTGTGGGGCTATGACAGTATGAGCTCTTCCCTAGTGAGAAGAAGGGAATAAGAACTTGAACGACGGTGAAGCTGTGGATTAGAAGAAACACGGTACGTACCGAATCAATTCACAGTCTACAAACGAAGTACCCTGCGTCGTCGGAAGTTTGTGCGTCTTACATTATACGTATTCGTAAAAGCACATCTGTAAAGCTGAAGATAATTCAGGGATAGCTTGATAAGTATAGGCACCAGTAAAGCGAACAAGCAGTGGAGGACGTACCTTGTCCACTGGAAAAGACTGATTACGAGACATTGATATCTACCCCTTCTGCAGGTGAAACTGTAGCGAACAAAGATTGAATTCGTAGCACATGCGCAGCGTTGATACTGAAGATATAACCCTGAAATTGAGAGCAGAGAAGGGAGTAGCGATGAGTCGAGGGAGCAACTGGCTATGTTCAGTTGATGATGGACGTCGAACCTGCGGATCATAGGTTCAGACTCTACCCTCTCACATCTAGACCCGGTTCACCAAACCAAAATACGGGCAACCGTTGTCCTACCTAGACTCTCAAGGTAAGTTTCGCTGTCTGATTACTTGCTGAGGTGTTCAAATCCAGGTATTTAGTACAGCAGTTTGCAAGTTGTTGAGGAGCTCCACAGTAAATTTCAGCTCAGCTTTCGCACTTAGGGCATTGATGGACCCTGTCATCTCCATGGAACCGAGGAGGGATTTTAGGTCCAAATATCCACGTTTTGGGCCAGAAACTGGCGAGACTTTGAGTCTTTTGGGGAAATTTTGTGCCTCTTTAGGAAAGCGGCTGACCCGAGGAAATCGGCTTTAGTACTACCTCTTCAGGGTCGAGGCTAGCCTGAGCGCAAAAAGCTGAGTTGAAGTTTGCTGTGGAGCTCCTCAACAACTTGCAAACTGCTGTAGCCTAAACTATTCGATTTGCCTATCGATTGAATGTGCATTTTTTAGGAGAGCTTTGCCGCACGGCTGTCCGGCTTGCGGTAGATAGCCGACTTCCGGCGGTGGCCACCTCACGACTGCCCTCTTCCCAGCTCTCTCCCGCATCATGCATCATGGCTGACCGCTTTCTCCTCCTCTGTCGATGCCCTCTAGTGCTGTATATGCGATGTGTCAAGTCATAATTTCATTGTCATCCTTGCAGTAGCTCAGGAGGCCAGTTAGTCTCATGAGTCTGCCTTCTTCCAGCGCAACTTGATCAGAGTTTGAGTCATACCCGAGTAACTGTACTCTACATAACTTAGTCTTTTTCTCTCGTCACTTTCTTGCGTTTTTGTTGGAGCGATTCCCTGGTGGTCTTGTGTACTCCTTCTCGTCCTCTTCTTCTTATCCTTGTCCCCCGAACACACCCATCCTTTCTCCCCTTACTCCTTTTTTCCCCGGGCTCTCGTTGTCTCTTTTCTCGGACTCAGCTAGGTCTTGCATCAATCGACTGTCCCTGTCCTCATTTGCCTCTGCAGCGCGAAGATTGTTATCGAGGCCCAGCATGATCTCATAGCGCAGGCTATCAAGGGTGTTATCTTCTCTAGCCTCTAAGCAGGCCTGGGGCGGTCCTCCTACTCATGGCAAGGATGGGGCGACCCATTAGGAGAGTGGGCTGATGTGAAGGAGGGGATGGATATTTTGGATACGAGAATGGTGCTGCAGTGAGGGCCTTGGGGTGAGGGGTGAGAAGTTCGGCGGGTTGTACTCAACTGCTTGAGGCCGACTGGTAGGTTGTTGTGATCCACTTGGCTCGTTCCGTGTTGGTACTGACGTTCTTTTCTTGACTGACCGAATCTTGTTTTCGAGCTCAGTCGCAGTCCAGATCGGTTCGTACATTGATTAGCTCGGTTGATGCGTTGATATTTCGGTGCTGATGATCTTCTCGAAGAGGCCGCAATCTGTAACACGTTAGAATCAAGTCGACCTCCACCTAATCATTCTGTAACACCCGTATGAGGCTGTTTTCCTGTCGGATCCCTTTATCTGTATCATCAAATGCGTTCATTGCTGCTTCCGTTCAACTTACTGGTCTTCGAAGACATGACTTGATGCCCATGAGAATCTTGAGATCCTTTCCGTTTTTATCTGAGGATGAGGATGGCGTTTAGTCTCTTTTTCCCCTTCTCCTTCTGTCACCGTGTTTATTTTTCTATGTGATTAGTCTCTCTCATCACAACCCTCTTCTAGGCTATCATTGATCTGTCCAGCTTCGTTATGAGCCGGAATGAAGAGGACGGTTCCATTCTTGATCAGGCTACAAGCGGCAGCTACTTGTTTGCGAAATTGTGACGAGATGGGAAGGGACATAGGCGATGTTGCGGAACAAGGCTCTAGGTGTCTGTGTGCTAAAGTCGTGTTCGATGCCCGACCTAGACGTGAGTTGACCAAGCAGGTTGTGGAGTATGTCACTTTTATCATGAGCCCCGCGCTTGAGGCTATCTATTTCTTTAGCGTGTAAGGGAGATGGTGCGTGTGGATGAGGACGATCGTGGAGTGGCTGTTTTACGAGAGTAATCCCCATGCATGCGTCACGGTGAGCGCGATTATCATGGTGCGCTCTTTTGTGTTCCTGTGGATGATTCATACAGGTGAGCTGACGATGATCCAGATATGTGGTTCTCGAGCCAAGATTGAGATTGACTCGGTTCGAGACCTTCTGACTGTTCTCAGACTCGCAAGTTCATATCAGGTTACACATATAGTTTTGACGGAAGGTCACCGGTCACCGCTTTTCGATAAGCTGTATCGGCGGCGAAACTGCTGTAGAATTTTCCTCCTTCATGACGAAGAATGAGCACTCGTACGCCCGAGTGATGATTCTGATCCAAGGATAGTCGAGTTGAAGTTATATATCCACCCAGGTTCGAATTCGTGTTTTCTATCTCTCATACTAATCCCCTCTCTCTTCAGTCCGACTCTCTTCTAGGTCTATCTTCAATCCAGAGCGACCCATATCCTCACAAGACGGATTTCCCTGAATCATACTACGTATTGAAGCGAAATGGATGGAACGAATACCCATATATATATGACTGCAGAGGATATCGCTCTTCTGACGAATGCCGGGCGAGAACTCAGTACGTTCGTCAAGACGATCGTCACACAGATGGCAATCTTCGGTGAGGAGTTCTCTATGCCCGTCAGTGGGCAGCTAGTGAGATTTCGAGACTTATGGATAGGCTCATTGTGTATACTTGCCATTAGGCATGTACATCACGCTCTGTCTATTGGCGATGTACAGTATCCTGTGAGTGAAAGCATAGTTCACACCTGTTCCCTTCCTTGATTTCGCTCAGCCAGCGTCCACGGAAGACAAGGCGAACCTGGGTCCTCTGTTTTATCCTCACCACAACAGCATGCTTTATCACGGCTCATTATAGCTTTGACTGTGTGCTCCTCATCACTCGAATCCAGAAGCAACTGATAGACGATCCTGAGCTAGCTTTCGAGGAACGGCTTGCTGCGTACGGAAAGCTCTCTTTGAGGAAGATCGAATCCTCTATCGCGGCTTTCGTTTTTGGATCTGTGGACTATGGGCTACTTGTAAGTCATATACGAATCGTCTTGTGCACAACTTGAGGCTACTGAATTGCGTTTACGCTCTCTCTGATGCGATACAGTTTCTTGCTAACGATGCTCTTGCTATCTGGAGAGCCGTATCTATATGGCAATGTAGTGCTAGAAGAAGGTCGCATCTTCGTCTCGCGTTTTCGGTCCTTTGGTTGCTCAGCTTTGGTATGTAACTTCCTTTATCATTGAGAAATACACTCCCGACATATTCTCCTTCCACATTTTGGATTGATAACTCGCGTCTTTCACACTAGCGCTGTTTATCCCAGCAGCTGTCCTCAACTGCCTTTCGGTTGGTGCGAGCTCTTTCTCAAACATGAGCGCGTTTTCAGCTCTGGCTATCACGGCGTCGGCAATTAGCATCTCTATCAACCTGATCTCGACGTGTATGATAGGGTACACCGCATAGTAAGCTTGGAAAGTTGCCAATTCCGATCTTCATTTATCTTATTTGCTTTCATGGCTTGATAAAATAGCGGATACTTGGAGTCCCCACTCAGCACCAAAACCAGCGCGAGTGCGGTGTTGGTTTTCTTGACGGAATCTGGTCTGTTCTACATATCTACTCAGGTATGCTCGTTTCCATCGTCGATAAGTGTCATGCTGAAATTCACCATTGTCGGTTCTTCTCATTTGAGATCGTGAGGTTGGCATTATCGGTTTCCGTCTCTCCCTCGACCCCTCCCTATGGTTCTCTATACACTGCCTCCTACGTGTTTGCCAACGCCACAATCACTCTCACAGTACGTTTTCCCCTGTGTTTTTCCCGTGTGTTCTAGAGCGTATAATCCATTAATGTTTACGATCTTGTTCTCACTGTGTAGGCCATGTACACGCCAGCGCTGATTATGATCATCTACTACGGGTTTTCCATCGCTGAGACGATACAAGCGTCAATCAACTCCAATGCTCTGTCCAGCCGGACGTGATTTATGCAATCACATCGGGATAGGGGATTGGGATAGCTTTGTCGGAGCTGATTTCGCTGGGGATGAGGGTAGGTTTTTAGATGGTAGTATTCAATGATACATGTATCTTTGCCTTGGGTGTGAGCATATTCAACATCGACACCTCAGGCTCTCAGCCTATGTGTGCTCTTCTCATATATCCATCGACCACTCCCATATTCCCTTCCTGACCCCAAGTAAGTTTAGGACTAATAGTTCCTCCAGGATTTTGGCTGTGAGCGAACTCCATACCGCTGACGACTTGAATGTTACGTGTTCCTTCGTCGTCGCCAGACAGATTTACTGGTAGGGTATTCAGCTCGAGGGTGCCCTGTGATCGAGTAACCATAATTGATGATCAGTAGCAGTACCGGGCTATACGTTGCCTAGGACGCAATTGCTATGCGATCGTAGGATTCGTGCGTACCGTGATGACGCCCGCGATGCCGCTAAACAAGACGCAGTTCGTGGATTAAGAGCCCCAAATAGGTGTGAGCGGAACAACTATAATTCCTATGGCCAGGTGAACTGAACCACCATTGTAAGAACACATGTTGTTGAAAGAGACGCGTGGCGTCGACCGGTTCACTCCCAGCGGATGTGATGGCGGCGACCACAAGAGAAGACGGCCTATGCTGTCCCAGCGGACATGGCAGCGACGTGGTTGACCCCAAACGGATGATTCTATTAGTAAGCTAACTACCTAGACATGTAACTACGATTGTGCGACACTCCCTTCAACAAAAGTATTAAACCCCAGGTATAAGACCACGCACCTAGATGACAGCATAGGATAGTCTTGATTCGTTGAGATAGATGAGGATACATGTGCCACTGAGCTTGATATGCATTGCTTGTAACCTAGGGTCAGGAACGTCCTAGAACGCGAAACGAAAAGAGGAGTACATACTTGCCTGCTTCCAGTACGACTAACGTGTCGATACTATATCCACGTCGAGTGCAGCTCTAGGGCATAAAAGGATCAGACGGAGGCGATGGGTAGAGAGTGATGCAAAGAGGAGGGGCTACTTACTGCTTATACTCTCCAAAGCATGATCTGTCGTTGTAGCTGAAAGGAGATCGAGATCAGCTCAACCATCACCACGAGCCCAGAACAAGGAACAACGTACTCGGACTAGGGTCACACCGACACTCCCTACCTAGCATCACCCCTAGCATCATCACGAGCCCCAAGACCCCATCGATATCTTTAGCGAAAACCTCGGCGTAAAGACGGTATCGTTAGCAAGTTGGAGGGCTTCGCCTTCAGTTTCGGGGACGTTGACGACGGGTATGGGCGATAAGATTCTTTATGAAATATGGTGGATGAGTCGGATACATTTCGGATATGTTTGGGGAGATAAAGAAGCCCTGTTGTATGAACCATCTATTAGGCAAAAACAAGAACAACTCAGAAAAAGAGACAAACCTGCCTGTATTTTTTCTCAACCGCACTCCTGCTAAACACCAACCTCACCTTCGCACTTATCCACAGCCAGGGATTGCTTAAGCTTCTCGTGTTGGATACTCTTGAACTAAGGTTCATGCGAAACCGCTTCCTCAAAAGTGTTGCGGACTGTATTAGTGTTTGAGCGTTCATAGCGTTGTCGTGAGCGTGATGTTGAGAACGTGAAGGTTGAAGTTGAAATGTTCAGGTTAAGGTTCAGTTTTGACTAGGGAACTATCGTATCGACTTGATGAGAGAGTAAGCAAAGGGCTTCTACCCAGTAAGATTGCGACGCTTGAAGGGATTTGAAGCGGATACATCGTAGACCGTTCAACAGGCGTAGGATCAGAAGGGCTGGAAAGGCAGTGACGTCCATAAAGCGAGATACGGGGTTGGAAGACGAAAACGTGAGTTGGACAGAAAGGGGCCTAAAAGGCGATCAGGGTCAATCGCTCGTAGAGCGCTGGCTATTAGAGTAGAGTCAGATTAAGGAGGGGAGTCGGATTGTAACCATAACTCACCGTGAGCCAACGCACGACTCCTGGTCGTAGGAGTGGATATCCCGCGCACAGGAAATTAACCATAACGACGACGACGAAAATTCAAGACTTCGTCCAGCAACACTGACTCTCTGAGCACGACGAGTCTGGGGTCTGTACGAGCTATAACGAAGAAACTATGAGTACAGAAAACTTTATGAGGAAGACATTGAGCTCACCCACATTATGTGAGACAGAAGAGCTGCCAGTGGCAAACTGGACAAGTACCTGTGGCAGAAAATACGACGAACTAAAGGAACTATAGCGAATAGATGGTGAACGAAAATTGTCTCTTACGATAGAAGGCTTCAAGGCATCATACCCTTTTTTAAGGGAGACTGTAGTGCAACGCACAGCACTCGTAGCAAAAGACATGGTACTGGTACAGAGAACTGGTCCTGGGAAGGGAGCGACGAGGAGGAATTGGCTATGTCGGTGATGGATGCGGGCAGCCGAGATCCCGGATCATGAATTCAAACTCAGACTCATCTACAGTACTTGCTTGGGCAACCTGTATGTGCTGGATATACGGACAACTATGCTACCTAGACTCCTGAGATAAGTTTTTACAGATTGAATATATGCTGAACCTACACCTGGTGAGCATTCGTGGCTTAACCAATCCGGGTTGGCTGGGGAATCCACTTGCAAGATGTGACTTGGTTGTCAGCCGGCTGTCCGGCTTTGGATCAATAGCCGAGAACCGGTAGTCTCCACCTCACAGAGTCGACGACCTCCACCTCCTACTGGTCTCTGGCCTCCATTGCTCCCTACTACTCTTCTCCTCCTGCTATCCTCATTATCGCCTACACAGTATGGCTCGATCTATTGGACTATCACTCTAGGTATCGCTTAGGGAACTTGGTCAGCCTCATGTGTTCTACTTCTTCCAGCGTACCAGACTCGTCTGTGGCATACTCAGCGACACGAGCAAGCTCCGTTACTGGCAGCAGCAGTACCTATCGTCTCTCAACACCACGAACTAGTCTATGTATATGCAAATATGGAACCCATACGAATCGTCAATCCCATGATTTTGCTACCTCACGATTCGCGAAGATTCAACAACATCCATGCTAGTCTTTCGTCCTCACCAACTCACTCTTCAAGTCCATTATCAAGAACGTGGATTGTATCATACAAGCATAGGCTCCGGAACCTCTGGGCTTTGCTTCGTTCACCCAGGAAGATCCTTATGCCACCCTGTTGTCGTGGTGCTGGGTACTACAGTTCAAAGGGATATGTGCGTCCTCGGCCCGTGTTTTCTTCCTGCAGTCTGAGACGCAGATTATGCGTCTCTGGTCTCCTCCTCTTTCGAATCGTAGAACACGTCTCTCGATTTCATCTCTCTTGTTCTCATGATTCTCCCTCGACTCTACCGCCCCTTCGTTCGTCCTACAAACGAGTTCTAGGTTCCTTGCTGACTATATCGTTCTCCAGGCCTCAGAGCTCCCGAGTATCAGCTCCATATATCCCTCGCCACCTAAGCCGGATGCTCAATGCCCTGCATCAGGTACATCAGTTTTTACTGAAACTGTACAGCACCATGGGCACGAACTGTTCAAGAAATATGGCCTTGTCATGGCCTGATGCAGACGGCGACTCTAGAGTAACGGTACGAGGTTATCCCCACTTCTTCGTGGGATGACACCATGCTATGTATGGAGGCTACCATCGTCGGCTCTATCCGTCGCTATCTTGGTACGTACTTCATCTCCTTTCAGTCGTACACAACCAATTCAACTTGTAGTTCTCTCCTCATAGGTCGGCTCTACACATTGATTCCACCGAACATCGTCTCGCCAGGTCAATCTATCACCTCACTGGACGTCTTCCACGCAAGTTGAAGGGGCTCGTTAGGGCATGGGTGGATCAGGAGCAGGCCCAAACTTTCTATGTGGGTGATGGATGCACGGCGGAGCGGATGGGGACAGTGAGTATCGAGGCTCGCCTTGAGATCTGCGAGCTAGTTGGTAGCCCAGATATTCGTTGGATTGTTTTGGGTACCGTATCATCTTCGAATGATCATCTTGCTGTTCTCGTCCTCTCAGGTACTACGATTATAACGTGAACGGATCGATTCTAAGTCTCATTTATGTACTAGACGGCGTGATCGTATTGACAGGCCTAGAGTGCCTACCTAGGACAGGAGACGATCGTGCTGGATCGTCTCCTCGACTCTACCTAACTATCTAGAGACGAAACCCGAGAAACAACCATCCTCTCGGGTACAGTTCCACTAATCTGAATCTCTCCTTACCCAAAGATATAATCCACAAACGCCTAACTCCAAGTAGTACCTTGCACGAATAGGCGATCAACAAATCGATCTGAGCTCTCTCCAAGCTGAGAAGAGGAATTGAGAACGAGAAAACCTGTCTAAGACTGTAGCCAGGTTCTCACAAGGGGTATGAAACCGCATAACTTGGCATGTTCATTGAGGTGAGGATGGAGGCGTCCAAGAAAGGCTTGAGGAATATGATTCGCAGAGCAGACGAGCCGTGAGATGTTGTGGAAAGTGAGATAGCGTGAAGTGAGTTGAAATAGTGACGTCGAGAGGCTGAAGTGAGCCATCGTCTTGCTGTGGCGGGTCAGTGGGCGTTTGAGTCGTTTGAATTGATTGAGGAGCGGGGAAGAAGGTCGTCAAGGCAGACATCAGGCAGAAGCAGGCTTGTAGTCGGAGGCTGATGGGAGTGAGACGAGGTGGATCTTAGAAATGAGACGTGCGAGTGAGAAGCTTGCCTATGAACTCGATAGCTAGAGGCGGACGAAGGCGCATGAAGGCTAAAGCTAGTCTATTGATGGGAGCTGAGTGGAAGGGGAGTCACAGAGAGAGAGGGTATAGATAGGTCGCCACGCTACGTTCCTAGAGCCAAAGACAAAGCACTCAAATTTGGGCGAAGATGGATATCTCCATTGCGTGAACCAACGAAAACGACAGCACAGAACATTCACGCTTTGACTCAGTAGACTGTAGTCCTATTTCTCTGAATGTAATCAGCCTGACCTCATTCTGCTAAAAGGGATACTGAGGATTCAGATCCTCAGGTGAAAATGTTTGGCTTACGATAAGAGTGCGACACAGATGACCTAGCACCGTGAATAGGCTCCAATCGCGCAAATCGCGATGAACCTAAGCAAAAGGTCGAGCTCGTTTGCTAGAGAAGACACAAGATGTGTCCTGAGATCGTCTACAATGTATTGTTTGAGCTGTGAGTCGGAAAAATGAGGTATAAGTAACGGTTTGGCTGAGAGAATGACTTACCAATGCACAGAGGGGCCCAGCGTCTGAATCGATATGAGAACTTGACTATTAAATACCTTGCTTCGTTCAGGAGTGAAAGCACAGTCGGGAGAAGTGTGTCCACTAGGGTCAACAGAGTAGAGGAACATTCAAAAGGAAACATGAACGAGAGTCACTGGTTGGATCATGTTGTGGATGGCAGAGGCTGACGAACGTGGAGTGGAGTAGTTGTTTGTCATTATTTGGCGTGCCATCAGGACTTCGTCGGGTGGCTGGCGTTTGCTGCCACCGTCCTCCAGGCTCCTGCCTTCGACTGGCCGACTGGCTGTAACGTTACGTCCCAGTGATTATCCATTCTCCCCGAGCACTGAGCGAATACTTATGGGAAACTTGATCTATATGGTGCAACTAGTAACTTTGGCTTCTAGGTGGCTTGAACTCATATCGTCTGGAATCTGGATACTCATAAGGATTATTCCGAAGTACTATTCTTACGACTGGACACGGGGTACCGTTCAGCTAGGCATCTTAGTCTCACTGTACTGAGAAACTCTGGAACGAATACTGTGCGCTTCTAGTGGATATGGCTTTGCCTTTCACTTGTAAGGGCGTCAGGTTTCGTATGCTGTCGTATCTTTTCCCCTCGTAGTCTTCATTCTTTCTCCATGAAACCCGCCAGAGCTCAATGACACGGAGATTTTCTTGTCAACCCCATTGCTGTACTCTCAGCCAGATATGAATAGCGTAATTGGATCTGCTCTTCTTTAGCCAATCATCGAGCCAGAATTCTCATTCTCTTCCACCAATAGATCATCAACTTCCAATTGGTATCAGCTTCTTGGTTTCTTCTCTCACACGCAGCAACGGCGGCGATATACCGATATCAGATTAACAGCTGACTGGAGGACGAAATTCTTTGGATCTATCACGTCGTGATTTGGACGAGCGCTGGTTGAGGTTTCTTCCCTCCCACCTCCATCATGCCTTCCACGCCCTCTGCAAACACCACGCAGAGCGGTCCTACACCCTCAACTCAGGACGCAGAAGCTTCTGAACCCCCAGATGGCACCAAACGCAAGGGTAAACACGCTGCTGAGACTCGTCTTTCTCGTACTGCGAACCCTTCTCGGACCATCACCAAAGGTTCCAGACCATCATCAGCAGCCTGTCTCGCAGTTACGACTGGTAGTACGATGTCCATCCAGCCAGCTGACAACGGGGTTCAGCAGGCGAAAGCCCCAGTAACCTCTAATCGTGGCACCCCTTCCTACCTCCGACCTACCAGCAGCTCTATCAAGCGCACGATCCCTTCCAATTCTAGTACTCCCACACTCAGTCGTAGCTCCACACCAGGGCTCGGCTCACCATCGCATATAGCTCCCAATACCAAAAACGCAGCTACAATCAATGCTCATCGTACTCGACCCCAGCAGTCAATGAGTACCCTTCCGAAGTTCAAACGGCCAACTACTGCTCCTATCAGTGATTGTGCCGGTGGCAACACAGCTTCTTCTGCACTTCCCACGATCAGCGTAACGCCGGCCACTACCAGTCGTCGAACCCCCTGGGCATCGACACCTACTCCTGATCGAAAACCTAGAACCGGCTCCAGGCCAACTACCAGTCGCGACGCTCTTGTCCCTGGTTTACCTCGCCTCACAGCCCGGCCCACCGACACTCACAAGGGTAGAGGCAGGGATTTATCGTCGCCTAGTAGCGCCTTGAAGGCTACGACTATCCGTATATCTGCCACGTCGTCCGGGCGCTCTCACCTTTCTGGACCGTCGTCTGCTGGTCGGACATCCCCTTTCAGCGGTGACCGCTCACAGAAACCTCCTTCGGGGTCGAACACTATCTTTCCCCCTTCCTCATCTACACATGTCGAAGCTTCCACTTCCGCCATGCCCTCTGACCACTCTGTAATCGCTGCTGGCCCATCATCTAATAGAGAGATTGGTACCGGTGCTACCACCATGTCCCCATGTTTTGGTGACTACACCGTGCCTAGCCAGAACGTGCAAATTGAAAGGTCTACAATCAGTCAGTAGTCCATCTCACTCTCAAGATATGACCGCCAGATAGATTGACTCCTAATTTACTTCGTCCAGTCGCTGGAGGGCACGTTGGAAGCAATAACGTGAACATCACAAACAACTTTCATGGTAAGTAGCTGCGGTTTTCGATCATTATTCCGATGTCTACTGATGGGAACGTACCTACTTTCTGTTCACTTGATAGAAGACATCTGTCACCGTATCGTATGTGATCTCTACTATTATGCGTTTGTTCTGACCGACTTATTTTCTTTCCTCAGGGGCAGCAGCTGGGTACCTACGTGGTGAAGGAGGCGCGGCTACATATCTACCACAAGACGTGCTATCCCGGGACGCGTGATAAGTTGCTGAAGCAGCTCTCGACATGGGTCTTAGGCGACTTGAGCGAAATAGATGACTATTTTCCCAGCTCAGAGCAGTGCATCTGCATATTTGGTAAACCTGGGAGCGGAAAATCAACCATTGCATCTTCCATCGTAGCCGAGCTCGCCGCTGTTGCAGACACGAAGACTATACCACTGGTTTCGGCACACTACTGCATTCGTCGTCTGAACACATCGACCGTCAATCCCATGATGGTTTTTCCAACACTCGTTCATGAACTCGCGCTCCAGTGCCCTGTAATGGCCCAGAAGATCAATCAGCTCCTCACCCCTTCATTCAATAGCCAGCTCAATAGCGAAGAGAAACAACGCGAGCTTCTATTCGAAGCTATCCGTGCTTATAGTGGGACCGTTCTGGTTTTGATAGATGCCGTCGACGAAGTATCCAACTCCAGCTCCTTTGCCGCCGTTCTCTCACGCACAATCCCCCTCCTACCCCCAAACATGCGCCTTATCCTTACGACTCGGAGCGAACACGGAATCCTCTTGAATCTCGGTACCGACTTGATAGCTAAGGTGGAGTTGGATCTCAAGACCGAGGATTCTACCAGCGCTGTTCGTCACTATCTGGGATCGCACCTGAGGGAGAGGATAGCGTTAGAGATTGGAAAGGGTGCAGATTGGACAGAATGGCCGTCGGAAGAGCAGCTGAACGTGCTCGCCGAGAAGGCTGACGGATTATTTGTCTGGGCTAGAACGGCTATCGATTTCATGGTGCCACGTTTCCGTACCCATGGCAAGGGAAGGCGCGATTCAGTACTCAACGCTTTGACGAGTGGGAGAGGTGTGCCAGGAGACTTGAACAGTCTATACACCTATATTCTCGAGGAGGCTGAGGGAGATGGGTTAGATGCATTAGACCCCGAGCGGTGTACTAAAATGGTCCAAGTCATCGGGTTCATCATCATTCTTGAAGAACCGTTGGAATTAGCTGAGATCGGCGGCTTCTTTTCTCTACTGGAGTTCGACCTCTACCGCTTTGTTGAACTTACCCGGAGTGTTCTAGTTCCTGGAACGGATCCAATCACCCCCTCCACCAGACCACAGATGCACAAATCCTTTGTCGACTTCATCACCAGTGGTTACGCAGGCAGGTTTCAGGTCAACGTCGCAGAACAACGTGAAAAAGCTCTGGATCTATGCTTCAAATGGATGAGGACCCACCTTCGGTTCAACATATGTGGCTTCGAATCTTCTTTTCTCCTCAACAAGAACCAACCTGATATCGATGCACGCAGGGCGGCCGTGCCTCCGGGGCTGGTCTATGCATGTCGTCGGTGGGTATATCACTTCGGCAAATGTGACGCCTGTACACCTCAATCACTAGAGGAAGTGCGAGAACTGCTCGAAGATCGCTTCTTGTTCTGGTTGGAGATCGTCAGTATCACAGCCTACGGCAAAGATTATCGTGGTTCAAGTGATATTGTCGAAGCAGCGAGGAGGTCAATGAAACACCTGAGCGAAATTCTGAAAGTAAGTGTCTGACATCCCATGCGACTCTGAATGAGCTGACATCGCTCTGTTAGAGAACTACGGATGCCAGTCCGCTGAGCGCATTTGCCGCAGATGCAGCACGATTTATCGATAAGTTCGCTGAGTGCATAAGGCAGAGTATCCCCCACATCTACATCTCTGCCCTCGCCCTCGCCCCAAAGGACTCCATCGTCGCATCCCACTATGGGAAGAAAATAGTTCCGGTTATCCCGCCGCCTTCCGAAACTCCACCAAACTGGGATTCGTGGGATGATCATCGCTCCGAGTCTACTATGACGTCATCTAGCGTTGTCTTCTCGATCTCCTTCTCACCCTCCGGAAGTTACATTGCTGCAGGCGGTTCCAAAAGGGGGACTGATTTCATTCGTATTTGGGACATAGAAACTGGCGAATGTGTACTCGGCCCACTGGAGGGACATGGAAAGCCTGTCTGGTCAGTCTGCTACTCCCCAAGCGGCCACCTCATCGCCTCTGGTTCTAAGGACGGCACCATTCGACTCTGGCACTCGAACACAGGTGAATGCGTCCTTGGTCCACTAAGGAATTATCGTCAGCCCATCCGATCAGTCTCATTCTCGCCTGATGGAGAGCGGATTGTATCTAGTTCCCTTGATAAAACCATCTGTATCTGGAATGCCCGCACCGGTCAATGTGTGCTTGGCCTACTCAAGGGTCATACCGATGAAGTACTCTCCGTTTCTTTCTCTCCCAATGGAATGCGCATCGCATCCGGCTCCGAAGATCGAACTATACGACTCTGGGACGCAAAAACTGGCGTATGCGTCCTTGGACCACTGATAGGACACGATTGGGCTATCCGCTCTGTTTCTTTCTCCCCGGACAGCCGACTCATCGTATCTGCCTCGAACGACGGAACCGTACGAATATGGAATGCGCGAACCGGCTCTATCATTGGTGCTCCCCTTATTGGTCATACCGGGGCAGTCAGGTCTGCCTCTTTCTCTCCCGACGGTCGATACATCGTCTCTGGTTCCGAGGACAACACTGTTCGTATCTGGGACGTACAAACCGGTGTTTGCATAGCTGGTCCACTCGGTGGTCATTCCAATTGGGTTTACTCAGTTTGTTTCTCGCCAGACGGCAAAAATATCGCATCTGGTTCTTCGGATAGGACCATCCGACTATGGGACATCGAAGCGATCCTGAGCGACAGAAGCTGCGATCCAACGATTCCTAACAATGGTAAGCCTCGATTCCTGCGCCGCAAAGTTCTTGATGTTTGATATTCACGACGCACACTCTTCTACAGTGCTTCTCGGTCGTCTCAAAGGCCAATCAGCAGCAGCAGATGAGGATGGCTGGACTCTGGGACCGAATGGAGAGCGGCTATGCTGGGCTCCAGAGTTCTACAGAGAGGCGATCTGGCGACCGGGCACCGTCAGGATCTTGGGGCGTCCAACCATGATCAAGCTGAACTTGAGCAATATAATTACAGGGAGGGAGTGGCTGGATTGCTTCCCTCAGAGTAGTTCCGCATCGTGAGCCTCATTGATCACTCACTCCTAGAAGTACCCTGTGGGTTAAGCATTCTTATTCATTCATGCGGTATCGCAAATCTTACCTATTCTAAGCAGTATCATATAACCTCCTTTCCGTATACAAGCCATCCCACACCTAGTAGAGACGTAGAGTACAAGATATCGGTTGTTGTATTTCTCTTCAATCTCGTATATCGATACTGTGAAATTTAACACGTTGTAATACATGAGAGCATTGAGAAGAACCAGAGTCTCTAGGTTTACGAACGACGGCACCGGATATATAAGTCGACTACCTGTACTACAGCGAAGACATTAAGGCTGTTTGAGCCCAAATACGACGCCGATTAGCGCTAGCACCAAAGGAAACGGCTGTGAAGAGAAGCTCTGAGATCAACGGCTTGGAATGACGACTGACTTCCCACCTACAGCATTGGGCCACCCCAAGGTCGAGGGACAGAGCCCCACGAAGGCAGATTTGACCGCCAAGCTGACACACTGCGCGGGAAATTGAAACGATAGAACGCTATATTCACGATAGCCAACGCGATGCGCCCAGAAGCAGCAAAGAAATATATTGAGCCCATACAAGACAACAACGGGGGTTCAGCAAAAGGTAGCCGATAACAAAGCGCAAATAACTCAGAAGGCAACTGGTTCAGTACGACTGATGAGCTCGGCTCGCCAAGATTTAGAAGGAACAACCATACCTTGGGCAACTCGCGTTATAGAGCGCATATATTGACTTGTGCAACGACGACGAGCTTGGTGTGGGACCTGGTGAGCTTTTCTCCATAAACAGTGTATGTTCTATATCGCCGAATCGCTAAGCTTCAGTTCAGGTTATGACGCTGGAAAGCAAAACTAACTTACAGGACAGAGGAAGGGTTTTAGCTCAACCAAAGCCAAAAGATCGTAGAGTGGAGGGCATCGGAATGGCGTAGGACAGGCTCAAAGGACAAGTACGGGTAGTCTGCTGAGAAATCTGTGAGAAAATGAGGACGAAGATGGGTGTGAGTAAGACGTGTACGAACCTGACGCGAGAGCAACCTCTTCGGCGTACACGCCCCAGGAACTCCATTTACTAAATCAGAAATGGAATCCCCACTCGATGGTAGCTTGATGAGGCGAGGGAATAGGGCTGTGAATCTCATAGGTTACTCCTAGAAAGAAGACGAAGTAAGGACGGTGGTCGAGATGTATGAGATGGAATAGACGTACATACGTTCCTGACGATTTCACGGGCTACGAACAGAGTACGTCCATACGCTCGATACTTACACTCCTATTTTCAAGTCAGCACGGCTGTGAATTCAGAGGTGATTCAGGGGTTAGTCAATGAGTATACGCACCAGCTAGGACAAATGAGTGAAGAACGTACCCCGCCTACGCCGACTGACAATCGAGCCAGCCATTTCCACCTATCTTGCAAAGGAAAACTATGGTGTACATGTGCCATATCTATTATAAAGTCGCGACGTTGATATATAGAGAAATTGGTTGGGAGATCTGGGAGTCGGAGAGGACAGCGTCCATGAGGCAAGTGAGGAAGACGAGCTTCTGGTCAGTGGTGGATGCCGAGCTGTCGGATCATGATTTTCAGACTCAGCCCGCCAACTCGTTCGACCAATCGACTGGAGTAAACTTGCCGTAGGAAATGCTCAAACTACGTGCAACGATGCTACCGAGACTCTTGAGATAGGTTTTTACAGATTGAATATATGCTGCACCTATACCTGCTGGGCTTACATGGCTTAACCTATCCGGGTTTGCTGGGGAATCCACTTACAAGATGGGAACTCAGTTGACGTCGGTTGTCCGGCTTTGGTTCAGTAGTTTGGATCTCTGCGATATTTAGGCATTTGTGCATTACACATTTCGACTTATATACCCGATTTGAGATAGAGACCCTTTTGGATCTGTGAGATGGAGGAAAGTGGGGGAAGGGAGGGCGGCGCGTCGCAGACATTGCCAGCTGGGGTTGATGGACGTCTATGTTGTCCAGCTTATCTCAGCTGTTTATGGGAAAGGTCTCTGGGACCTATCACCTGTTCCTCTTTAGCTAGGCCGAACTTACTGCCGAAACCATCTCTCTACCTACCACATCTCCTTCAACATCTCCTACATCATCAAGTGTCAAGGGTTCTTTGTGAACTCAAACTTTGAGCCTTCCGCTCAACCACCTAATCTCTGTGTCCAGCTGGTGCTTGACCATTGAGCCTGAACGTTCAACCTTGGACCTCCGGGAGAGGATACACGAGTGAGTCAAACAACCACTATTGAAGATGTTCGTCGAAATTTGACTTCTCAATGTCCTGTCCCTTCTTGAAGGTGTCTCTATATCTATCTTTCGCAGGCAACACTATACTCTGGTGATCCCAGAAACTTTTCGGCAAGTCGAGATTTCCTAATCTTCATGGACTCGCCGCTTACTGCTTATGTACTATCGCTGTACTCCGGGCAGGCTGTAGATTCATTCAGAGTCAATTCTCGTTCAGTCCAATGTCAGCTCCGAAGCCCCTCGATACCAATCACCCAACGATCTCCTTCATACCACCTGAAATACTGTCCTCGATTTTCAAGCACGCATGCTGCCTTACTCCTATGAGTATCCGGGTCCCTGCCTCCTGTCAGTTATACTACTTGCCCAAAGAAAGCGAATCTTGCCGCAGTGAAGACTTCTCTAGAATCGGCATGGTTTCCCTCGTTTGTCGGCAATGGCGACAAGTTGCCATTAGCACCTCAGACCTCTACACCTGCATCGATTTTTCGTATGTCAACCGCGCGACTCTCATGCTGGAACGAGCGAAAGGGTTACCGATTTCTGTTCGGTTCGCCTCCCGAGACTTTGGTTGCGATCAAGAGTCGCTCGAGCTCATCGGCACCCTTTCTCCCGCCAGAATTACGGACGTACATATTCACTCCGAGAGGGACGAGTTGGATTACGTGGTTCGTTTACTGGCGAAAGGGCCTGCTCCCTTATTGCATACGATCGAGATCGTCAGGCTCGACCATGAATTTGATTCGGTGCGCCATCACTCACTTCCCAGGGAACTATATTCCCAGCCCTTGCCCTCCCTCTCTCGCTTGGACTTATGGAGGTGTACTGTGCCATGGTCAAAGATCCCTACCACTATGCTTGCAAATCTACGGGAGCTCAAACTCAGGGCTTCCCGCTTTACTTTCGGCGTACTCGAGCATGCAGTACAACTCGAGGACCTTTTCATCTCCTTTTCCCTAGCTTCGGAGCTAGTACATACTGGCACCGAAGATGAAACTCGGGTCCATCTTCCCCGGCTCAAGAAATTCACGCTGTTAGCCGCATTTGACGACGCCTTCTCGGCGTTGAATGCGCTCTCTTTTCCCCCAGACACCAGTATCATCGTGGAGACCAGATTTGCTGACCCGTACAAGACCTTTGTGGATCCCGTCCTCCGTCACTGTGGCCTTCAGTGTGAAGAAGCCGAGCAGATTCCCTCCCAGCTAGACGTCTTATCTATGGATGTGGCAGTCGTCGAAGGCTCGCGCCATTTGGATATGATCACCTTCGAAGATTCGTACTATGTAGCATTCAATATTTGCAGCTGGAACAGCGAGACCACGACACGCGCTAGTGCACAACCAGCACAACCAGCGTCAACCTCCACCGTCGGTACCCCTGTTTGCCCTGTCCACCTCCCTAGGCCGCAACTGAACAACTTGCCTGTACCACGGTGCACTCTCACCTGTTACGCGCTGAGCGGTGATGTCCAGGCCTGCTGTCAAGCTCTCTCGCGGGGTATATCGGTTCCTCAGATAGAGCGCCTCTTCGTCGACGACCGATATTTTATACAGAAAGACGACTGGCTTGGGTTTCTCCAGCGACATCCAGGGATCGGGTATGTCACTTTGAAGAAGGGTGCAGATACGCTCCGTAACGCGTTAGAAACGGAACGTAAAGACGCGGAATCGTTGGGTAAGGATGCACCAAAGCGAGAGGTCTATGATATGTGATGAGCGCTGAGCTCATCGGTCCTTTTCTTAAACAAGGCAGAAGCAAGCCCTGCTTCTCCTCCCTTTAATGGTTATACATCTTACGGTACCTATACAGCTCACTTTTATATCGAAATAAAACTATCTAACTACAGAAAATGCGTCTGACCTCGTCCTACTTTATGGGAGCGGTGATGTGTGCATGAATATGAATGGACCGGTCTGACATCAATGAGGGACCCAGGACAAGTCTCAGAGACCAGTCCCTCCCCACCTCAACGGGGTCAGGCGCTTCCTCCCAATGCCGTTCCACGTGCTTACCGCCCTGGGCGAAGGGTCTCTCTCTAATTCCCAGGTCTCTTGACCCTCCTAAGTTACGATCCTCTCATCTGATGCAAAGAACCGGGTTCCGAACCGTCTAGGCTCTCAGTTGCTGCCCCTTACCCTGGGCTCGTTAGTTCTTCGTTTTTATAACCCTGTTTGCACTATCTCGACGAATATTGGTACTTCAAGGACTTATTTGAACCAGGAACCGACTCGAAGGCGCTTTTAGCTATCACTCTAATCCCATTGCATCCTTTAAGCAGCTGCAGTGAAATCCCAGTCGATCGTTCTCAGCACAGACCATAATGGCACCCTTGGACAAGGTTACGAGTGAAGACGAATTGAGCGGTGCGATTCGTGTGTTGATGACTGGTTTCGGGGTGCGATGTTTATGTCTATTATTTCTACGAGCGTTTCGCTGACGATGAATCCTATCTAGCCCTTCAAAGGTCTACCGACCAACCCCTCCTGGACCGCCGTTAAGACTCTGCACAATGTCGTCATCCGCCCAGACCCAGCTCACCCTTCCCAACGCCCCATCCACATAACAACCTTTGAGATCCCAACCATCTACAAAACAGTCCTCAACACCGTACCAAAACTCTATACCACTCCTCCCATCCTTCCTTCATTCACACAGCCAGACACAGTTGCACCCCCAGTGGAGGGGTATGACTTCGTGTTGCATGTAGGACTGGCGGGGAACCATGTGTTGAGGCTCGAGGCTCTGGCACATAAGTTTGGGTTCACGACGAAGGATGTGAGTGGGGAGTTGGGGCCTGTTGTTAGTCCCGATGGCGAGGAGCCTGTTCTGAGGGGGTTTGGGGAGGGGTACGAGGATTGTGGGGAGACGATGAGGAGCGTGGTCGATGTTGAGGGGTTGGTAGAAGAGGTGAAGGGGGAGGGTGTGGTACGTTTTCTCTCCCTCCTCTCAATACTTATTCATGCTTTATCTGACGTACTTGTTACCACAGGAAATATATACGTCGTACGACCCAGGGAGATACCTCTGCGACTTCATCTACTACTGCTCCCTCGCCGAGTCTCGACGTGCCGCGCTGGCCAAGGGGAAGAAAGAGGATGAAGCGAAGCCTGTGTTGTTCCTCCATGTGTCACCGGTGGGTGAGCCCTCGACTACGGAGGACGTGGTGAAGGGAATCGTAGAGATTACGAAAAGGGTAGTTTGGTGATCTTGCTTGCGCGATGCTTACTGTTCTAAACTGTATGTACTATGTCGAGACTGGTCTTTGAGAAGCCGAGTTGTCATTGTACGATATCGTCCTCTGATCTGCTGTATATCCAGAACCTTGGAAGCCTATGGCCTATGGCCGACTAAACGCACTTCTACTACCTATACCTAAAGAGGATCTGGACATCTCGGGTCTCGTGCCATAGCAGCCGTCAGCGCAGGACCCAGGTGGTGTCTCTACTCCCAGATGGCGACTTCTCAAATTTCAATCCCCCCGAGAGCACCAACGTGCATGGCTTCTAGCTTTCAGCTTGTTCCTTATCGATGTCATCTAGTATGTTGAACAATCTCCATCTTCATCTCCATCACAGAACCGACAGGTGGCTCATGAGGCGGGCATGAGGGTTTCATGTTACATGAGGGGCTTGGCGAGTTCGTGAGGCATGAAATATGGTTTATGAGGAGCATTATTTGTACATGAGGTTCTTAGAAGTCATGAGGAGCCTAGATCCGTTTGTGAGGAATAAAAATCAGGTCGTGAGGAATAAAATTAGGTCCCGAGAATTTCAGGTGTTCATGAAGGGAGAGACGCGACTTGTGAGAACATTAGATGGTCGCATGAGTTTATTACGATTCATGAGGAATGGATACAGGACTTTGAGGACTTTCTCAAACATCACAAGAATTTTACGATTTCACGAAGAGTCATTGTTTACTCATGAGCCGACTGGATCCCATATAATTGTTAGCTAAATTACGGTACAGGGAACAACGCTACTGCATTTTACCACGAATTCAGAAGACATCATCACCGCCAGAAACAGCCAGAGCTTCATCCACAGCCCAATCTTCATCATCATAATCCTCCCAAATATCTTCATCGAATCTATCCTCCTCTTCGCTGCTCTCATCTTCATTGCCATCAACATCGTCCTTGCCCTCATCTCCATCATCGTCGCCACTGCCCTCTTCGTCCTCGCTGTCGGAATCGTCTCTTATCTCGGCATCGGTTTCATCTATCTTGTAGGAGATGCAATCTGTCTCGTGCAGAACAGCTGTATCTTCTTTGGACTCCTTGTGGCCAATCGCCCCACCTAAAAAACGCATGAACATGTCGCGATCCGAGAAGCTGTCAGCGAGGGAGTTAGCTATGCCGTGAAACCGAATTAGAATAAAGATAGCCCTACATGTTGAGGTAGTATTCGTGCCATTGATTATTAGTATTTGGCACTTCACCGCGGTAGAAACGTGGTATTACGTGGCAGACCCTCAGGACCTGCTCTGGAGAGATGATACCATATGCGTCCATACCAGGGTCCATAAATTGCAAACAAGGCAAACGTTTTGCCTTCAATCCGAAACGATGGCCAGTGACCCTAGCGTACCAACGTATATGGAGAAAATCCACTCATTTGAAAGGAGCGGTGAAGTCATGGTTCGTACCGTGGATCTGCGCAAACGTATGGTAGATGCCGAGGACCTTACCAACCCAGAAAGGATACTGTTCGTTGTCCAACTCTCCGCTGAGAATCATGACGTCCGACTCCCCGTTTGAGCGCACTAGATCCTGACCGTACCTTAGATCGTACGTCGTATAGTTCAGACGCATGAGCTTGTGCGGATAGAGTTTGTTGCGTTCAATGTTGACCTGGGATCGTGCTTGTGGGGTGAAGATTCTCTGGTCAGCGTCCCTCGATATCCCGAACTCCTCCTGGATGATATAGTTCTTCAGAGCGACCTCAAAAAACTGGGTCGACCAAAGAGATAAGCTGTCTGTTATTAGCGTGAGTTCAATTCGGGTAACTCACCTGGAAAGCTGGGTCATTCGCATTGTTCAGGAACAGGGGTCTTATATTAATCGTGTCTCTAGTCGTCTCCGAAATCTGGTAGTGTCGTCGGGGATCTCTAGGTGGCAGTGGTTCGTCCGTTATCGCAGTCATTCCCGAACCGTCTTTAGAGGTTTCATTGGTCAACCCACTGTTGAGCTCTACAAAATGCCGCCTTCTGGCCTCCTGCGAGGTGACCTGGCTGATAAAGTCGGGATGTTTGTTCGTCATACGGTAGTAGCGCTTGACTGAGCAGTGTTCCAACTCGCCCTGTATTATTGTAGAGCCGTCAGTTAATATAATATCTCAGTAAGAAGGGTCGTACTGACGTGTTGGGTGCTATAGTTGTCTGAAGTCCCAGAACGATAGAAATACTCTGGATAATGTCCCATAGCGTGCAACTTGATCGTGCTCAGGCTGAAAATCTTGCCCTTTCGTTCGCTGTCATCGTCTTTGTCGGTCCCAGGTTTCTTCTTTTTTGAGTTCTGAGTTTTCTTCCGATTATTGGACTTGCTGCGCGACTTGGCCTTTCATTTGAGTCTGGACTGATACGCCTTGATCGACTCCTTCGTATCCGAAAAGTCCGTGGTTGCCGTGTCCGCGAACTTCCGCAGATTTTGACCGAGAGACCTCAGAGCGTCTCTCTGGGCCTGGATGGTCTGGTCGTGATGCATGCGGAGTTTAGCGAGGCTGAGCCATGTAGCCATATCGAAGAGTAAATCGAGGATGAGATCCTGATGCTTTAACAAGAAAAGCCCTTCGAAACAGGGAATACAGCACTTCATGGCCTCACATTAGTTCAAGTGCCGTTAAGCGGACATAGTAATTCACCTGTATGAGGTCCTCGTAATCATGGCCTGTCATCTGTTTGAGTTGTGAGACGTCGCTCGGAAATCTTCGTATTTCGCCTCTCCCGTACGGAGGTACTTTACTAAACCTATAATAAAAAACCACATGAGAATGGAACAGGCTCTAACTTGAAACTTGAGGACAGCAGATACCTGCTGTCGAGGGCTGTAACGCAATCGTAGGATGGGGTCGCCTTGCACTCAAGCATCGCCATGAGGTGTTCCATAACACTCTTGGCGTTTCCCAGCTCGAATTCATGGAGGATATCTGGGGAAATGAGTTCGAAGCGATTTACTCTGTGAGGAAGGAGCTTCGCTGAGAGAACGTTCTGTCGAAACACACCTAAGCCATCTAGCGAGATACGAATACAGGAAAACAAAACGTACCCTCACAGGAATCGCTGAGTAGGACAGCGAATCATCTACAGGCTTACTCGTGACACCTTTACCCTCCTGGAAAATGAGGGCTCTGGCTCGTTCAACGTCTGCGCTGAGATCTTTGGAATCTTTCCTCGCTGGCGCCTTGTCAAGATTTGAGCCGATGTATCGGATTTTGTTCTTCTGAACAAGGCACGAAGTGCACGGAAACTTCGACAAGTATTTGATGGAGGCGAGTCGTACTCTGTTGATAACGATGTAAGTGAGGTAGGGAATAAGGACAAATTAAAACGTGTACTTCTCTGGATAGTCGGCTGAAAACCCGCCGAGACGAGGATACATAACGCGAGTAATACCATCCGCAAACCTTACAGGGTACCCATTCTCGTAAGCGTGCATGAAGTTATCGTCTAGAATGACACCCATGACCAGTTGGAAGAGTTCCCGGCGACAATGAGTAATTGTTGCAGCAGAAGGCGAGTGACCGTAATTCGCGTCGTACTCCCTCTTGAACGTATCAGGAAGCTTGAGATGAGACGTCAGCATATACGCATGAACAACAGGGAGGATAGAGTACCGTCGGTATATACCCTACGTGATGCATGGGGTGCAGAGAAGGGCGAGAACGGTCGTACTTGCTTTGGTTGACGATAGCGAGGTAAACCGGCCAGACCGAGTGACGGCCAAATAT